>JAYEVI010000272.1:0-107552 GCA_036346575.1 Dendrocalamus sinicus
TGCATAATCCGGCCGCGGCAATCGCGACACCCGCTGCACCTCCATCGCGGCGCTACGCGGCGACGTCGCTAGGGCGAACGGGGACCGGGCGCGCCCGCTGCGGTGGCCACGTCAATTCCATACGAGGCCCCGTGCAGTGCAGGCACAAGGGATGCGGTGCGAGCGCAGAAGGCACCTTGCGGATCAAGCCCGCGTCTGGCGGCCTCGGGA
This sequence comes from Dendrocalamus sinicus, assembly GCA_036346575.1. Taxonomy (NCBI): domain Eukaryota; kingdom Viridiplantae; phylum Streptophyta; class Magnoliopsida; order Poales; family Poaceae; genus Dendrocalamus; species Dendrocalamus sinicus. The sequence continues at coordinate 211 of JAYEVI010000272.1, forward strand.
GGGCCTCACGCCGTTGCGAGCCCGGGCGCAACCTACCGTAGGGTCGTGCGTCATATCAGGAGGTTGGCGGCTGGAATGCGTCTCGCACGCGGCGGCGAAGGCCTACGCGAAGGCGCATCACGTGGCGGCATACCCAGCGCAAGCACCGCGGAGTGGGCACACCGCAGTCACATTCACGCCGACGATGCCCGGTGTGGACTTCCTCATCGGACCCCCTGGTCATCGGGTCACCATCGCGGGATGCGGCGTAGGCGCGCCTTGGTGGGCGGTGGTAGCTCGAACATATTGTTTGCGGCGGCCTTGTCGAGATGGGGATCCTCGAAGCGCTGGGGCCTCGGAGTCCGCCGAGGGCTTGAGGGCCCACGAAGTGGGCGAATCGGCCTTGGTCTCCGCCGGTAGAGATGACAATGTGCGACCCGAAGATGCCACCTTCGCGTGGTCGACCTCCGTACCCCTACAATGCCATACTAGGCGCCCAATCCTCAACTCGCTTGGCGGCGGTACCACATCACGGCTACGTGTATGAAGATCCGGGTCCCGGACCATCATCACCGTCACGGCGACGAGACGCCAGCCCGCCACATCGAGCAGTACGGTGCCGCGTCGCAGGCCAACGGCGCTCTAGAGTGGCGCCACCGGCGGAGGTCCACGGGGCCATTCACGCGTGCCTCGGCGGGCCTGCAGATGACTAGCGGCTGAGGCTTCGGCGCACCAAGGTAAGCGGTCGGTATATCTATCCTTTTCATGGTAGTGGCTCACCGCATAAGCGGGGGCGTAATGAAGCGCCGTTTGTTGCTAATCTTTCTTTATTACGGCGCCAAATGCTGGCGCGAAGCGTGAGCAGCTTAGCCAGCGCGTTCCAGCGATATAAACAAAGCGCGCGTTCGCGTGTGCACTCGCCGTAGCTGAGTGCGGGGCGAGTATCATCGAAGTCGCGCGTTCGGCGTGTGCACTCGCGTAGCCAAAGGTGCGGGTGAGTATAAACAAAGCGCGCGTTCGCGTGTGCACTCGCCGTAGCAGTGCGGGTGAGTATCATCGAAATCGCCGCGTTCGTGTGCACTCGCCGTAGCCAAAGGTGGCGGGTGAGTATAAACAAAGGCGCGCGTTGGCGTGTGCACTCGCCGTGGCAGTGCGGGGTGAGTATAATCGAAGTCGCGCGTTCGCGTGTGCACTCGCCGTAGCCAAAGGTGGCGGGCGAGTATAAACCAAAGCGCCGCGTTAGCGTGTGCACTCGCCGTCGCCAAGGTGGCGGGTGAGTATAAACAAAATACGCGCCGGGGCGCCGGCGCGCAAGTCTCGGACTATAAAGAAGGCGTGGCGTCGAGCCTAACTCCGCGCGCAATAGTCCACGGACTCTAAATAAGGCGTGGCGTCGAGCCTAGCTCGCGCGCGCAAGTCTCCGGACTATAAAGAAGACATAGCGTCGAGCCTAGCTCGCGCGGCGCCAAGTCTCGGACTATAAAGAAGGCGTGGCGTCGAGCCTGGCTCATACGCAATAGTCCACGGACTCTAAATAAGGCGTGGCGTCGAGCCCAGCTCGCCGCGCGCGAGTCTCGGACTATAAAGAAGGCGTGGCGTCGAGCCCAGCTCCGCGCGCAATAGTCCACGGACTCTAAATAAGGCGTGGCGTCGAGCCTGGCTCCGCGCGCGAGTCTCGGACTATAAAGAAGGCGTGGCGTCGAGCCTAGCTCGCGCGCAATAGTCCACGGACTCTAAATAAGGCGTGGCGTCGAGCCTGGCTCGCTGCGCGAGTCTCGGACTATAAAGAAGGCGTGGCGTCGAGCCTAGCTCCATGCGCGATGATCCACGGACTCTAAATAAGGCGTGGCGTCGAGCCTGGCTCCGCGCGCGCGAGTCTCGGACTATAAAGAAGGCGTGGCGTTGAGCCTAGCTCCGCGCGCAATAGTCCACGGACTCTAAATAAGGCGTAGCGCCGAGTCGCCTCGCGCGCGCGAGTCCCCGGACTATAAAGCAAGGCAAACGCGGAATGCGCCTCGCTTACGTCGGCCTCGGGTGTTCGTTTCACGGAATCTGGCGCGGCTACTTTGCGGGCGGAGGTATCCATACAGCGCATATCCTAAAGTCGGGCGATGCACTTCAAAAAAAAAGTCACATGTACAAAGGTCGCGGCACCGACCACTCTCGCCGCTACCCGCGGGCTCGTCCCTAACTGCAGCGCTAAGCGGGGCTTCGCTCGAAGAAGGCCGCTAGCCAGTTAGCGACTCTTCGACCCTTCGCCCGTCGGGCGCCGCGGGTTGAAAGGTCGGCCGCTGAAGCTGGTCCTAGCAAAAGCGCGGATGATGGCGAAGTCGGCATACATGCAGGAGGTGCACACTTTATTGCAAAGGCGAAGGACAATACAACGCTGCGCCTACACAGGCGCGCGGCATCGGACCTGCGGGTTCGGCGCCGGAGGGCCCAACGCCGCCATCATCGCGTCGGGGACCCGTCCGAAAGTGGCGAGCTCCCGTCCGTGGCGACCGGGCTCGTCCGTCTGACTTCCGCCCGGCGTGACCCGGATCCGGTCGCGAAGGGCCCAAGAACACGGCAGCGAGCGGGCGGCGCGGACATTACTCGGCCCGCCGATCATCTCCGGCGGGGTCATTCAGCTCGGCGACATCGTCAGACAGCGGTCTTTGGAGGCGCGCACACCAAGGAGGCGAAGTGTACGCGCAATGGGTGCCAAAGGGCGTCGCGGCATCGCGCGCGGCGATGGCGGCCTCATCAATCGGCGGAGTCGAGTCAACTCCTCTGGACCAAAGCGCGCTCGGCACCTCGGTTACGACCCTTGGAGATGGCTCTCGGCGCTTACCGCGGCGTCCCCGCGCAACCACCGAGAGCCGCCCGGCGTCGGTTGCGCTCGCTAGAAGTCAAGGCAAGCTCGCCTTTCCGTTCTCTAAGCGGCGACTGCGCGAGAGCCGTCACGCTCCGCGCGAACCTTTGCTCGCGATTGCCACGGCCGACTCTGCGTCGCGGCAACGACCCTCGGCGTATGCCTCGCCCGGCACATTCCGCTTCTAGTTGCGGATGCGGGCGTCGGCGGCGTGGGCGCGAGCGCCAGCGCAGCTCCTTCTCGGCGGCATGCGGCCTATTCTCGGCGTCTTTTGGTGCGGGCATCGCCATTTGCGGGGCCTGCCCCAACACAAGTGTCTGCGGGCAAAAAAAACAAAGACTTAGCTCCGCTAAGCCAGTGCGGTCGCGAGAGAGCTTACCCTCACTCGGACACCTCGGCGTCCTCAAGCGCCCGCCCGTAAGTCCGCGGCACTGCGGGTCGGCGCTAGCGGCGCGTCATGTACAATCGCGCCACGCCCTCGGCGTCTCGGGCGGCGCGAACTCGCGGCGCTCACATGCTCGGAGGCCCGCGTTCGTCGAGCTCCCCCTCGGAATGAGCAACGCTGCGAGCGAGCATACAAGTGGCGATCCAGGCATAGAACATACGCCCGGTGAGCTCGGACACCTTACCTTGTGTGGCGAAGAATGGTTCCGCCCGCGGCGAAGTCTCCGTGTTCGGGGCGGCGCGGCGTCCCAGCAGCGATGGGCGGCGTCTCGAAGTCGGAAGGCGCATATGTTGCGGGGCCTCGGCGCTGCGCGGCATCCTAACCGATGCCGTGGCCACGCAAATCCCGTGGTGTCGGTGAAGCTCCGGCGCCGCACGCGGCCGTTCGCCGGCGGCCAATGGCGCGCCACGCCCCTCGGCGCGGTTAGAAAAGCCCCGTCGCCGCCACGCCGGGAGGAAGTTCCATGGTGGCGGGAGCGCGAGGAGCGCCGATTTGTTGCGGCCGGTGAAGGCCGCGGCAACCGTGTGCCCCGGAGGCGTCCACCGGCACCCGGCGGCTATGGCGAGAGCTCCACCTCGGCATCGCCGGCCCGCACGAGTTCCACCTCGGTGACTCCGGCGGCGGTGAGGCTTCCGCCGGCGCTCGCGGCAAGCCGCCGTCGGGCTCGCGAAGATACCCGCCGGCCTCTGCCGCCCAAAGCGGTCGGCATACCTCGCCGAGTCGATTCGCATCGCCGTGCCCTCGGAAGCGCTGGCGGCGGGTGCCCGCCGCGCCTCTTCCGAGGCGGGCCTTCTTCTTCGTCTTCTCCTTCGCTGCACCGTCGTCGGAGCGGCTGCGGTCGACGCGGCAAGGCCCGAGCCTCGCACGCGATTGATTCTCCCTAGACCCGCCTCGCAGCGCGCGCCGACGCTTATGCTCCCGGCGGTGTGCGGCCGAGGAACTGCGCGGCTCGCTCCGCCTCCTCTGGGAATCTGCGAAACAAAGGAGAAGACTATCGGCATCTGGCGCGTGCGTTAGCCCGCGGACGGTCTGGCGAGGCTACGAAGATCGCCGGCGCCAGCGGCAAGCGGGCCGGCGAGACATTGTCGTCTCGGCGCCTCGGCGGTGAGGCACGATCGTGGGCAGCGGTGCCACGCCGTACATCACGAACTCTTGGCGGTCGCGCATGTTGAAGCGGGCGGCCAAGCCTCTGGCCGTCCGGACCCTGCTTGTCCTCATCGTCGGCGTTCGGCGGCGAGGGCTTGAACGCAATAGGTCGGCTGTGCACTCAAGGCGCTCGCTCTCCACGCGGTGGTAGAACCACCGCTTCATCGATAAGACTCCCACTTCCGCGAGTTGAGTTCGCGAGGAAGAGCCTCTTACGATGGGCGGAGAACAAAGCGCAGCGCCGGCTCGACACCGTCCGTTCTTAGGTCTTTGGGCTGCCGTGCGTGCCTCGTGCGGTAGGCAAGCAGCGAGGCGTTAGGCCAACACGCTCAGCGCAAGGCCCGGTGTACACCGCCCGGTAGGGCCACGGCGTTCGCGTCAGTGCGCCGGCTCGGCCGGCGTCCGCGATGCGTCGCCCCACAACACCGCCGGCGGGATGCGAGCCAGCGTCAAAAAGCGGCGAACACCACCGCCTCCGACCCCTCGGGATGCGGCTCCGTCTCGTCGGCGGCGGCGGTCGTGCCGCTGGCGCTCGGATAACTTCCTGCGTGAAGAAGCCCTGGATCGTCTTCGGTCACCGGTGAAGGGCCTAGCTCGGCGAACACGTGCCTCCCTCCTCCGCGCCGGCCGCTCCTTGTCGACCGCCGTCGGGTCGCGCTCTCGAGCACGTATTTCACCTTCAATTCCGAGGGCGCGGTGGCGTCAGCGCCACCAACCACACGGCGCTTGCCGCTGGAAGCCATCGTGTTCCGCGGAAAGGTTGCGGCGGTGGCGTATCGCGAAAGTCTCGAAGGTGGACGAGCGAGCAACGAGGACATAAAGGTGCGTAAAGGTGCGGGGCGGCGTTGCTGTGGGGCTATTTCAAGCGCCTCGCGCGCCACCGTTATCAAACCATCGCAGCGATCCGTGTGCGGAGGCAACCGTAGCGGTGTAAAGGTCCGCCGCGCGATCCCCGTAGCGACGCGAAAAGTCGCGACGCTGCCGCGTACAGCGCCCGTTGGCGCACGTGCCATTCACCGCCGCCGTGTCCGCTGGCCTAGGAACAGCGAGCACCGCAAACACGCAACCGTCCATATCCGTCGCCCACCGGTCATAGGCGCCACGTGCCACAGGCACATCGGGTCGCGTGGTGCGGAAACCTAACCACTGGCGGACCGGGGCGGCGTGGTTCAGGAACCTTACGGCGCAAGACCGCATCACAAGACCCCAAATCACCGCCACGGCGGTGTTCGCGCGCCAGCGCGCGTGTCTGCCGACTAGGCGCGGCGCCGCTCCCACCCGTTGAAGGTAGAGGCGAAGCGCGCGTCTCTCGCCGACTGGCGTCGGCCGGCGCCACCCGTTTGAGGATAGGGCGGAGCGCGCCTACGCCGACTTAGCGTTCGGCTGCGGCAGCGCGCGCGTCTCACCGACTGGCGCCCGGCCGCGCCACCCGTTCGAAGGGTAGGGGCGGGCGCGCGCCTCTGCCGACAGGCGTTATTTGTCTTGCCAGCGCGCGTCTACTTCGGCCCGCGCGCGCCGCGCCACCCGTTCGGAAGGGTAGGGGCGGCGGCCTCTGCCGTTGGCGTTATTTGCGCGCCAGCGCGCGCGTCTACCGACTAGGCGCCGGCCATTTGCGCGGCAAGACGGGGTCTTGTCCTCTGAAATCTACCTCGTTTTCCTTAATAGGCCACCTACGGTGCATCAACACGCAAGGTAATGCGGCGGGCTCCTCGAGAACGCCGGCCGAGGTAGGCTGTTAAAAGCAGGCGAACTCGCCGTCGCCTCTGAGCGCGGTGCGCGGGATCGAAGAAGCGGTGGTTTGTTGGTAATCGGCGCGATCAAGCTCCCACGAAAAATAGACCTCTTACGTGCATCAACATTCCCCAAGCGCTCGTCACGGGAATGTTGATGCACCGCAGCGGCCCGTTTAGGAGCGAGCCACGTCACAACATAGCGAGACAACGCCTCACGGCACCATATATACCCCGTCGGCGGGGAACCAGCGGTGAAAGCCAGCGGCGAAGTCCGGCTACGGATGCGCGCCATTAATGGTCATGGCGCCTCAACGCGCGCATCGCGCCAAGCACGTTGCACCACGTGGGCGTCGGGAAGACCGGCGTCGCGTGGCGCGCACTACGACCTGCAAGGTCACAAAGCCCCAAAGCACGGGGCGGGCGCGCGCGTCCACTCCGACCAGCGCCCGGCCAGCGCCACCGCTCGAAGGTAGGGGCGGGCGCGCGCGTCTGCCGACTTCGGCGCCCGGCCGCGCCACCCATTCGAAGGGTAGGGGCGGGCGCGCGTCTACTCACGTGGCGCCGGCCAGCTGCCACCGTTCGAAGGTAGGGGCGGCGCGCGCGTCTACTCGAGTGGCGCCAACCAGCGCCACCGCTCGAAGGGTAGGGGCGGAAGCGCGGTGGCGTCTGCGCCGACTCGGCGCGGCCGCGCCACCCGTTCGAAGGTAGGGGCGGAGCGCGCGCGTCTACTCGAGTAGGCGCCCGGCAGCGCCACCGCTTCGAGGGTAGGGGCGGGCGCGTGCGCGTCTGCCGACTTCGGCGCGGCCAGCGCCACCCGTTCGAAGGGTAGGGGCGAGCAGCGCGCGTCCGCCCGGCGAGGCGCGGCCTCGCGGCACCATCCGAGCTTGGCTCCCGGCCACAAGCGGAGACATTCACGAGCGCGAGGGGCGGAGGGCCAAAGGACTGGCGACATGGCCCCGGCCTGTGAAGCCCTTCACCATGAGAGGCTCCATCGTAGGGGTGGCCCCGCCTAACCCCAGCAGAGCACAGTAGAAAGGTTATAAGGCGAGAATAGGCCATGTGTAATGACATAAGCGCCTGGAGAGGATAACGAGATGTAAGGGTATAGCGCAGAAAAGCACTCCTCATGTGCATATATATATGAGCACAAGCCATGGGGAGAGGCTATGACACCCAACATCATTACTCTCACTACCATTTCTCTCTCTGTTTGATGCTGTAGCCACTACTTTGTTTGATTAGTGTAGAGTAATAAGCTAAAGAAAAATCCAACTCTTGTAGGGGTGAGAAGGTGGTGATGGCCGTGAAACTGACATAATCTCTAATACACATGGATTAAGTTTTTTCTACAATACCTTATATATGATTCAACAAAAATCAAGTTTTCCACATCTCAAAGATCTAAATGACTCCTGATTATGCTAACTTGGCATGTGCCAAAGTTTCCAATTTTTCGTCCCACAAAAAGTCTAATTCTTTGCCAAACAGTGACTAGTCCAACGGTACCTGTGCCTTACCACTAACAGCCATGGTTCGTCAACCGGCTGACACCTTTTCTTTCCCTCTAGCACTCTAGCAGCACAGCACATTCCGATTCGTGGCGCCCACCATGAAACCGGGACCCACTTGCAGTGATGGGGGCTACAATGGCACCCCAGAAACCCACCTGAACGGGGCCCACCATCAGAACATACAAATCGCTTGTACGACCGTACAAGCCCCCACGTCAAACAAGTTACTGGCATTCAGGATCAGGGGCAACATGCATGACACAACAATAATCAGAGATTCAGAAGTCAGAACACCGTTGCACATCTGAACATCTGATCTGCGCAATGGACGACATACGAAAATGCGCGATGATCCTAAGCCACATATTTTACAGGACTGAATCCGACAAGTCACAACTAGCAGCCACGGGTCCAGCTAAAACAGGCGCTAGCCTACACAGAAGGGTGCAAATGGATACAAAAGATTAGCAGCAGTACAGCAATACATGCCCTTACAAATGGTGGTACAAAGCCACCATGCAACAAAAGCCAAGTGCGGCATTAACAGAATGGCCATTCTACAGTTCGATGATAATTTACTGAATTCACAGCTCACATTGACGATAATTAACCGTTTTCACAGTTCACATAGCAAGCAACGTCTTCACTCCTATCATTCTTGGGGAATAATTCCGTAGCTTGAACCTAGGTAGCAGCAGAAAGATCTGCAGAAGGGGCAAAAAAGTAATATGTAAAGCAGGTAATCAAAAGATGAGATATGAACCCAAGAGAAATCTACAAAAAGGATAAGGATTCAAAATAGCATATAATTTCAACTAATATGAGACAGCAGAAAGTGAAGCCTTTCTGGCGTTGTATAAAAATTACTGCAGTATGGCTCTGGGTAGAGAACACGTGTGCAACATTTCCCACTAAACTAACAAAAAAGCTGCGTGTAACCTATCATCTTCCTACATTTGCGGTTTGGAAGTAATTCTAAAAGTTATTAGAAAACGAATATTGTTGCTAGGGGAAGATAAAATGCTCAATTCTATGAATATAAACATAAAAATTGGTGGATCACATAACTGTAGTGTAGTCACTCAACAAATGGAGCATTTTGGCATCAAAAGGAAAAAAATGCATTACTTGAGTAATAAAGAAACCAATATGGCAAAGAACCTTACCTAGCAAATTGGTTTGCATGTTGATCCACCACGATGTAGATGCTCCCTGGTCAATCAAAATACCCCTCGACAGTTTAATGATCCACATAGGCAGTTCTTAGTTCTACGAGAACCACTGGACTCAGCTCCAACCACACCGTAGTCATAAGTCAGTTCTGTCATGGGAGGAATGTGCTTCAGTGCAAAGAACATGATATGTGGGTGCCTGTCATCTCCATGATCATATTGAACTGGTTGCCAGAAGACATTTGGGGAGCAACTGTGGTTCATGAAACGTGAGACATTTCCAATACTTTTCGCACTTATCTTGATGGGCAGCGGCTCAAATTCATCAGCTGATACATATGTGCTTTCCTCGCCTATCAATTCAGGACCAAAATTCCATTTTAATGTCTTCTCACCAGGACACACAGTCTGAAAAATGTAATCATCTTCACTATCATCCAAATTAACTTTGAGCTCATCAATGACCTCACCAGTATACTCACAAATAAATGCACCAGCACGAATGGGCTCCCAGCAGCGAAGGCCCCAGCCTCGATTTGTGGTCCTGAAGACCTCAAAGTGGAACCTGATCCCTTTTTGGGTCACTCTGTTCCGACAATTCGAAGTACAATGGCAAGATTCACCACATTCATATATTATCGGCTTGCGGCACACCAACAGTCCTGATGAGCTGTACGGTAAGTCACCTCCATTATGTTGTCCACAAGCACAATTGGCATCACCAGGTAGGCAAACACTCTGGCAACCGCAACCCTGCAATGGTTTCATAGAACTGAGAGGCCCCAAGTATTTGACCTGATTTGTATATGTGAAATGTTCAGGTCCTTTCTCACGATCTACCTCATTGACAAGACAAACTGGGATATTTTCAGCCCCAGATGATAGATCAGGTAGTATAACCCTGCCTCTTGTTGCTGGATTATCTATCCATCTCTGAGTCATCTTCCATATTGCAGCTCCATCAGGCTGACCAGGTTCACGCTGCAGCTTGTACTTGAAGCAATTGATACCAGTCTTTGTTCTCTCCTTCCAGGACTCATGAATCTTATAGAGGCCATCATATATGTATATTTTCCCAGTCATGCAAAATGGATCTTTGAAGCCTCGCACAACCCTTATCTCGTTCTTCCTGTGTAGGCTCCTCTCGAGAGCGAGGTTGCCCCTCTCAAGCTTCTGGTCATGCCTCTCCTCACTATTCTTACTATTACCCCCTGAACCACTGTAGACAAGCGTATCTGTGTCCTCATCCTCATTTTCATAACCGCCTGCAGCGACAATGCATATTGCTACAGAATCCTCATCATTTCCAAATTTAGCACTCATGTAATCAATGCCACCCATGCTAGGAGCGTGCAACCCAATGATACATAGCTCCATCCTGAAATAGAAAATATCTCCTATTTCAACTCCAGGAACAATCCCTACCCTCTTTCCCATATTGGCCCTGATATTACTGGCCATCATGATGGCGCCAGCCTTCAGGTCTGCACGTTTGCTAGCCTCTTGTATTTCATCCAATTGCAGATGTCTCCGTCTGAGTGCCTCGAAGGTCATGTGAACTGCTTCCACAGTGTCCCTGGGATCACTGGATGGAGCCGGCAGAAAGGCAAGCTCCTTGCCAGCAACAAAATTCTTGTACGTGGGTTTAGGGCGCTTGATCTTAACTCCATTTGAGCCATCAGCAGCCGAACCAGATGACCTCCTAGACTTCCGTCCAGATGCCGAAGTCTGGTTACCCGAGTAAGGTTCATCATCACCATCAAGTGATATGACACCCGTTGTTCTTGTCTTGTATGCTGAGATAGGGGTGGCATCAATCGGCCCATTAGCATTGGCACCTGCATGTGAAACCCAATTCGCAGTGGCACTGAAGGTGGCGAATGATCCAAAGGCAGGAAGATTACCAGCACCAAACCCTGTAGGAAATTGGCCAGCCGGGGTGACACAAACCAACGGTGGGGTGCTAGACTGGTTAACATTGACTCCCATGGGTGCAGGGAACATTGGAGCTAAAGACCTTAATGGCTTGGCATCGAGGAGCTCCTGATTAGGACCAGGTATGAAATTTGAAGCCCTGTCCATCTCAAATTAACCAAAAATTCCTGCACATGAAAGCAAAATCTTAGTGGAGTATTCGGTAAAAAATCTTAGCAGAGTAAGTAGACCTTAGTGAATCCTTGGGCCCCGCTTGGGCTTGTGCATAAGCCCAGCTTAGTTATGAAAGCTGCTGTGTAAAGAAGCCAGTCATGCTGTTTGGAAAATAAGGCAACATGCTGTAGAAACTACGGTGGTTGATGTGCTAAGTCTAGAAGCCCAGAATACCATTGGATTTGTGGGAGATTTTTTATAAAATGCAATTTCATGCTTCACAGAATTTACAACTGAACTTTTAATTTAACTCATGGATCAGCAACTAAAAAAACAATCAAGTAATCAATCTCCATATCCAACAATAAATCGATGAATCCATCAGGGAAAAATTGATCAATCTCCATATCTAACAATAAATTGATGAATCAACCAGGGAAAAATTGATCAAGTAATTGAACTCATAAATCAGCAACAAAAATCAAGTAATCAATTCCAGATCCAACAAGGAATTGCAAACTTGCAATGAACCAGTAATGGGTCAAGTTTCCAACAATCAATTACCTGCATATTTCCAATCAACTAATTGCATATTTGCACTTACGAAATTGATCACACACGAACAGATCTGGACGGCGAACATAAATGAACACACATCAATGTATCTGGACGGGGAACACATATGAACACACCAGAATGGATCTGGAGTCTGAATGGTGAGGTGGTCTGGAAGGTGATTCTCCTTGCCGTGTAGGGGAGGTGCACTACACGGCGGTGGCGGCGCTGGCTAAGCAGGTGCTGCACAAGGAGGCTGACAGCAAGACCTTTCGGTAATGGGATTCTGGGCTGATGGCGAGGGCCTTCGGAGACGACGACAAGAGGCTTCGGGGTGCGAACACCGGACAGCAAGCTCTGGGCAGCACCAGCTAGCCGGATTCAAGGGGAGTTCATGCAAGGAGAATCACCTGGAGCCGCAAAGAGAGTTGGGGTGATGGAAGAGAGCAAATGGCCTAAGGATTCTTTTGGCTAGGGATATTTGGGGGTAACAAGCCCCCCCCCCCCCACATGCACACACAAAAACAATGGAGCCAGAGAGAGAGAGATGGCTGCACTCAGGAAAAAATATTAAATGCAACTACAACCAACATGTGAAACTAAAACACCAGGTTGTCTGGCCTAGTTTTGTTACTCTTTCCCTAACCAAATCAGAAACTACCAAGAGTAAACCTACTGAAAACTAAATTCTCACGCACTCAAAAGGAAGTACTATTGCTACCAGAGTAAAACAGTTGTACATATCAGTACCATCTTATTAACCAGCATATATGATCATCTAAAGAAACCTGCACTGATAATGGAAATTGCTATGAGACTCAGACAACAATAGCCAATTTTCCCAAAAAATGTAACATTACTATAATACTCACTCTGTTCTTTTTTACCTGTCGTTTTTTGACATTGACACAGTCTCTAATACATGTGTTTGACCATTTTCTAATTATATATCGGCAAAAATTATTAAAAATATAGTGGCATCAAAGTAATTTTGACGACAAATCTACTAATATCACTTTCATGTAACGAATCTAAACACCTTTATGTATATTAGTGGTCAATTTTTTAAAATATTGGCTGCACAACAAATAAAAAACAATGGAGGGAGTACTAACTAGCATGGGTGCCAGAGCAGCCACCAAGTGCAAGGGCCACATGAGATGTAGCAAATTTTGACATAAATTTGCCTTTCACGCCAAAGTTGGTTAAGTCCATGAGAAACTAAATATAGTATGAATTTTTTAGTCAATATCAGGACACAGCTGCACCAAAACCAGATACGTACAAGCAAACGTCAAGCCCTTGTTGCCTTTTGCTCTTTGATGATGAATCATGCCGTCATCCAAACCAAATAGTTGGTCATGTGCTCTTTCAACCAATTGCTATTATGAAAATGAGGAGAGACCAGGGAAAAGTCTGGAAGATAGGATTAGTCAAGAATTAGATGGGTATGGAATGTGGTCTGCCATTGACACTGGGGTGGCACTAATGGTGTGGAAGTTTGGATGGAGATAGGCCAAGTTTTCAGCAGTTCCTGTTCGTTAGAGAGGCATAAATGATCAATCAGAAGAGATGTGGTGGCTTAAAACACATGGAAGATTGTACTAATCAAATACTAGTTTGGGCAGTTCAGTTGGAAGCTTCTGTTACTATCCGGATGACACACGGGGTTTTCAACGAAGTATTGTCTGCAACAATTAGTTGAGGGGCGGAAAGTTGCTTACAGGGAAAATCCTATGGTTGCAATTTCAAGTAGACATCGAGTGGCTGTCAAATTCCTACCGATGAGGCAATGATAGAGGTAAAGTGGATCTGTTCTTGTTGTGCGCGTGACTAATGAGTAATGAAATTTTGACGCAGCTCCGCTAACAAGGTTTGCCTCACAAGTGGTACTCAGAAACACACAGGATCTAACACGCATCCAGGCATCCAACACAGCGCGATCTCACCGCATCTTGCAGTAATCATGTTCAAAGTTGCTACTTTTTACGTACTCATGGTGTTCACACCAACCCTAATATTTGTCTTCTTCCAGTCATCGAGCACAATGCTACATCAAAGAAGTGAGAAAGGCCCCAACCTAACAAAACATAACCCCAAACAAACCTAAACCAAAACAGCAAGATTCCTCCAAAACCATTAAAAAATGAAAGAGGGACTGTTCAAGAAACCCTAGGATCCGAGCACGACCAAGAACCCCGTCGCTAAATCCGCCCCAATCGCGCGGCAGCGAAATGCCCTCATCTTCAAAGAAAAAAAGATCAGATTAGGGAGGCGATATCGCGCAGAGCCCACCGATTAAACCCACCCGATTCGAGAAATCACCGCTACGCGAGGCCCTACGGAACACGCGTACCGGGAGAGGAGTCGAGGGAACCCTACCTGAGCAAGAAGCCTCGGGGACGACCCGGAGACGAGCGGAGAGCCTAGAGCGCCGTCCCAACGCCGACGCCGACAGGCAGCGAGCGATCTCCGAGGGCGGCGGCCGGTTGAAACGGAAAGGAACACGGGAGAAAAGGGAATCAAGCGTCGTGCGGGTGCGATGGTTTCTTGTGGGTTCCTCCGGGTGGTCGCGTCGTGCGTGCGCCCGGCCCGTCCCCGAGCCGCGCGGCGCGGTGGGGACTGCGCGGCCGTGCCGTTGGCTGCATCCGACGCGTCGGCCACGGATCCGACGGTTGTATACGGCCCTGGGGCTGCCTGCCCCACCGCCACCTCGGCCCGGAGCCCGCTGCGCAAGAGGTCAGATTTGCACGGAACCCGAGTGAGGAAGGTACGTTGGTGCGCGAGGTTTCGGGGTTTTTGCCACGCGCCGATACGGCGAAAAGGGGTTTTAGCCAAAAGTTGTCACTACGCACCATATCAACGTCTAAATCGGTACAAAATAGGTTTACACACCTTTATCAATACATACCTTTATGAGTCTAAATACTGATTAATATCGGCCATATCGGTTGGATATCGGATCATACCAGTTTTAATACCAATCAATACTGACTGATATCGGCGAAATTGATAATACCGTCTATTAAATTATATGTTGTATTTAATAGTACTACATATATTCAAAATAATATTATAAGTGATATTTGGTGTGAATATAATTAAAAATATATACTTATAAATATATATACTCGTATTACTATATTAAATCCAAAACGGTACGTCGATATAGAAAACATATCATTCTTAGAACTAATCTGGTATAGTCTTTAATACGGTTTTGACAATTTAGCACGTCAGGTTTTGGGGTGGGTTTGAATCCACTTATGATTTATGCCTTATATACGACACTACATTAATTCACGTTCAAATGATGTGCCTTTTCAAGATAAGCTCTTGGTTGTAGTAGATACTATACTAATTGTTGGGCTAAACTCCCTCCATATAGAGAAGAAGCCCAAATGCCAGCCCATAAATCGAGAGCACTGTGAACCATTGATTGCTCTCATGATCAACGGTTGGATGCCTCCTCCTTGGTGAGGGAAGAAACCCTAGTTTCCTCCTTTAGTTTCTTTGGATAGAGGGGGCAGTAGAACAACAACACACACCACACAACAAAGAAAAAGAGAAGAGAAAAAAAGAAGAGGAGATCTGTTCCAGCTCGAGTGGTCTTGTGCAGCCTTCATCAAAACATCGACCGGAGTACCAAACGTCATCGGATCGAGCTCAAACTTGGTCAGTATGTTCTTAACTTGATACTCTTTGATTTTTAGGGTTGGATTGAAGGTTGGAATAGAGAAACATCATATTTTAGAGCAATATTCTCAGTTCGGGTTGCAGCAGATTCAAAGATCGTGCGCTTTGATAGATGATCTGTTGGAGGTTCAAATGATGTCCAATTTGGCTGAAATTTTGACACTTGTTAGGAACTCGTGAATCCACGTTTCGAAAAATTTCACATTATTGGATCTGTGGTTTGCAAGATATGAACCGATAGCGAAGGGGAGAAATCGTATCTTCTCTGTTTGGCTGTTAGTGTACCTCTTGTTAATTGTGTGTGGTAGTTGATGATGATGCCAAGATTATATCTTGATGATGTTGTTGTTGCTGTAATGTACCTCTAGATGTTCTAGAGAAGACTCCTTGTACCCATTGCTGATTATAGTGGAAGATTTGAAAGTGGTCTATGCAAGTCCTGTGGTTTTTACTCCTCACATCGAGGAGGTTTTCCACGTAAATTACTGTGTCACTTTGTGTATGTTCTTATTGTTAATTCCGCTGCTTATCTGTTAGTTAAAACTATCCTCATTGGTTCACTGTACTTGCTAAAATCGTATACGTCTCTCTTTGTAATCTCTCACAAGCAGACAAAATTCAAAAGTCTAAGTTAAAAACCACGTCCAAAAAACCCACCCTGGCATGTTCCGGTTGTTTTCGCTTGGAGAGAGGGGGCTGACCGGCACGGTCCGTCATTCGCCTCCGAGCGGGAGAAAGCGCGTCGCGCAGCGCGCGGCCGAGCAAATAGCCGAAAATACCACCGTGTCTCGTGCACGACCGCGCCCGCGCACCGCATCGAAGCTTTAGAGCGTACCGCGCAGACTGCGGTAACCAGCAATGGCAATCAAGAACTAGTACGGTGCAGGTTGCGGTAATTAGTAATGACAGTGAAGAACTGGTAGATTCCTAAGTCGTTCACGCTCCACGAAATTAAGATTCACAAGGTGCAACAAACAGGGAGCACAATGTGATTCGTCAGAATCCAAACAACACGACGAGCCTGCTACCTCCCCTGGAACGGCATCGGACCGACAACAAACAACGATCCGAGGTAGGTTTTTGCATTGAAACGAAATCGACGAACTGGTCCTGTATCTGTTATACGACGGTATTGGATGATGTCCGTGAAAGCAAATGGAACTAGTATTCCGAGCATAATTGGCAGTTTCTTTTTAGTCGGCATCCATCTCCTCAAGCGCCGCCTGCGCTGCCGCCTTGGCCTGCTCCAGAAGATCGTCTGGAACCTGTACGGCAAGTAAGCAAAGAATTCAGAACAGGAACTCAAATTGCCATGGAATTTCAAGGAGAAGGTTTTTTCCGTGAATAATCGTTCATTACCTTCTGATGCTGACGGTTTGATTCATCGCACACCCAGCTCAGTTCCAATTCAAAGGCTTTGTCTTTCGCTTCATCGTGTACTCCATATATTCTGCATTGAACAAAGATAGGTGAGGCCAACGAAAAAGTTGAAATCCTCATTAGGTACACCAGTTAACTCTTTGATTGTCAAACTTGTTAATGCCAATTCGCCACCCAACAAAAAATTGGTATCACTTGACGCCAGCCCCTTGTCAAGACAAAATCTAACGCAAAACCTATAAGCTACTCCAAATGTTAGCCAATTGCATTGCCAACTTGTACAGAGCAACCGCATCCATTGCTTGTTAAAAGAATGTCCCCGACGACTAAATACAGTATTATTTTTTCTGGAGGGAAAATCTCAAAATCCATCATCATTAACTAGTAACTACTGACCACATTTGGTACATATTAGCAAATAAGTGAAACTTTCAAGACATTCATAGCAGACAAATTAAGGTGAAAATTCTTAAGAGGAAAATTGCAGTAGTATGGCAAAAGATTTAGGAGTTAGGACATACATCTTTGCAACCTCGACGATGCCTTCCCTGCAGGTTAGCTCAGAAAGCTTCAATTTCTCTATCTCCCTATAAGACAACATTCATATAGATGAATCAGAATACAGAACCACTGTTTACGACCAATAGAATTACAAGGTGTCTTCTTCAAAAGTTGGGTTTAAGAGCAACTCCAGCAGGGCCTCTACTTGAGCCCTCATCCTACTTTTGAGGGTCGAGGGGCAAAAAACTCAATCCAGCAGGGCCCCTACTTGAGCCCTCAAAAGTAGGGGGCCCTCAAATCTCCCCCTCGAGCCCTCATTCCTGGGGGTCTGGAGGGAGCCCCTACTTTTGAGAGCTTAAGTAGGGGCCCTGCTGGAGTGAGTTTTTTACCCCTCGGCCCTCAAAAGTAGGATGAGGATGAGGATGGGTCCTATGTGTCATCCCCTCTAAAAATGAATTTGAGGGTCCTGTTTTGAGGGCTCCTGCTGGAGTGTAGCCCAAAAAACAGAGCCCTCAAAAGTAGGGAGAGCCCTCAAATAAAAAGTAGGGATCCTGTTTTGAGGGCTACTACTGGAGTTGCTCTAAGAACATGCTTTCCTGAATCATCATATATGTATTGTGGAAATGCATTTAACAGCAACTGTTATCCATTAAATGGGGTATTCCTCAATTAATAGATGTATTTACATTATGTAAATGCTACTCATCAAATTATAATCTAAAGCATTAGGGCCAGTTTGGTGTTGTCATTCTGCATTGTGGAATCTAGTTAGTACAAAGAATCTTGACCAATTCTAGTAAAATATTTCTGTTATGGTGCTAGGAAAGAGGTTATTGATTAATTAATACTAGTAGAAGGCACGTGCTTGCCCATGTGAACATTATAACATCATATTGTAGACTATAGTATTTCACAACATGAGATTAAAGGTAGATGCATATAAAGACCATAAAAAGCAATATGCAACTCAATAATAAAGAACTTCGTGGTAATTGGGATAATTCTATATTAATTTCTCAAACAACATGCAGCTTCTTTGTTATCAAGTTTCATTGCTATAAAATTATACGGAAACCATAATCTTCATCTTGTGTCATTTGACATCTGGCTGGTGCTTCTGAATTTTTCAGGAAAAAAATAATTTAAGTGGACAAATTTTAGCTTAACAAAGTAATGCAGCAAAAAGACCAGCTTATATTAGTTTTAATGAGAGCCAAGTTAAAACCTGTTAGATAAGAAATCATTCGTCTCTCAATGGGTATTTTGCTAAAAGAATATATAATATGTGGTTAGCGTCTCAAATGTCCTTGCAAATGTTCACAAGTGTGTTAAATAGACAACGGGTCCTTTCTTTTCGGCTTCTGCTTTTGATTTTTATTCAGTAACTAGCTTTTAAATGGAGTGGCTTTTCAATCCAGGGTCTACAAGTTGATTGTAGTAGACACTGTAACGACTTTATCTATATCGGTCAAAACCGCACGCGTGTTTCTCTTACTCCGTACTTTCTCTCATGAAAAGCCAATAACCACCAGCCGCAGCCAAAAGCCACCAGTCGCAACCCAAAAGAACAATACCAAATTCTACTTTCACGAAGCCACTCTCATCCCAGCAGGAGGGGTGGGGCTTCGTACCAAGCAGCCTAGATTTGATTAATTCCAGGTTCCACTAGTAGTGGGCTTGGTTGTTTTCTCCTAGTATGTATACGCAAGTGCGGCTCAGTGAGAAAGCGTGTGCCCGTGCTCCATGAGGTCATGGATTCATACTAAATCTCTGCAATTTAAGACACATACAAGTGGGTGCACGTGTGTATGTGGATGTATGTATGCATGTCTCCACCGTTGTACTTTAAAAGGACTAATTCTACTTTCCAAGTTCACAGATCAAAGGGTAATTTTCTTTCTGCCAGCTAACCAAAGAAAGTTTTTCAATAGTATCTTTGTTTCACAGGTGCTTAGTCATGTGTGCCGTGGAGCATGGAAATGTGAAGGTTCCAGATTTTTCTAGTTATGTTTCTTGCCACTGGAAACTGGTGTAATTAGCCCTTTGTTTATTTGTTTCTTCAGCAGCAGGACTGCTGGTGACTTTCCTCAGGAGTGGGGAGCAAATACGGCCTGTCTTGGTCATTCGATCATGTGAATCATGGTTTGATGGAGCGTAGATGTAAGCATGAGATAGCAAAATCAATGGTGGATATTAATCAGAGATTATTTTAAGTGGGAAAAACAAAAGGTTATGCTTAATCCAAATTCAAAACTGATGCATTATATAGTAAAAATGAAAGTGTAGATTAAAAGCCATCAAAATGCCAAACTAAGCCTTATTCTTGTACGGTAATCCCAATATAAGCAATAAGAGCATCATTCACCCATTGAACATGGAATGGTGCTGCTGCTTATTAAAACTACTACCTGCACAAATGCTAGTTGTGGACAGGTCATTTGATGTATACAAAATCATTTTAAACACGAAAAAATCCTAATTCCTAAATGCCCTATGCTTTAAACTAAGATGGCATTTATAGGATCATCAAAATTAATGCTCCATGAATGTGCCACTGCTATAGGTGTCCTAGTGGTTTGCAACAAAAGAGAAGTTGGGCGCTAATACAGATAACAATCAAATCATACAATAAACAAATTATTGAAACTTGAATAGCTTACGTTTTTGCAGCCTGTCTTCCTTTCCCCAGAGCAGCACCAAAGTATTTCTGTCAAAATTCAATTCAGTAAGTCATGAATTCATATGCATTTAGTGCTGTTGGAAGCAGCATTGCACATGGGTACTAAATATAACATATAATATGTACTCCTTATACATGTAAACAAAGTTGTCTGCTCACTAGTGAAAAATGCAAATCAGTTCATTATATAAGCCCAGCCATCACCACAATATATAAATATGTATAACCTAGCCAACTAGGCCAACTAGGTTTCCCAGTCCTAATAAATACAGACAAAATGAAAGAACTATCATGTATTAGGGTAAGAACTCACATAGGAGAGCCCTGAAGGTTCGATCATGTAGAGCTGTGGTCCATCCCTATCATAACCTCCGAGAATAACTCCACAGCCAAAAGGCCTGAGACAGACGGAGTTTAAATTGCATCAAACATCTCAAGTAGACATATCGTATTGAAGAAGGCAACCACCTTCTTGAACAGGAGAAAATGTTGAATGCCTTACCTGAGCCACCAGTAGAGTGTACATAGATGTACGTAGCTAGCTACACGATCAGCCAATTCCTTTACAGGCATGGGTTCTCCGTACACCCTGGTGCATTACAGATTAGACTATGGTTCTAAAAAAAGTAGGTATGGAATCGATGGTTTCAGTAATTCTCACTTTTCATAATTGGCTGCCTCTGACTTTGCTCTTGAGACTATCTGCCTACCGTCTGCTGCTAAACCAGCAACAGCCTGAAAATGAGGATAAGAATTATCTTAATTAACAAACACAATTCGTTACAAGAATAGTATTAAAAAACAACATGAAAGAGAACACTCTACACAATGCAAGCCTTATTCACATCTCACCATTAACGTAAATGACAATTCCAAAGAAACAAAAATGTAAAATTGTAATTTTACTACATTATATATTCGAAATTACTGGATAAATTCAGAGCCAAATCATCCTATATGATTGTTTACTCATCTGAAAAAAAGATGAAATGCAAGATAAATTACCAAACCAGAGTGTCGATGCACAGAGTGGAGTCTCCGATTCGACCCCTCCAGTATCATCTTTGATGTTACCAGCTTTTCCACACCCTACAGACCAAAAACATCATAAAAGGTTATCACACAAAATAACAACACCTCTAAGCAAAAGTAAGTCCAGCAAGAACCACTTACAAGGACAATCCCATCTTTGCATTTGATCCCAATGACAGTCCTACACAGAAACATCAGAACTTCAACATGATGTTGCACAGCCAGAAAAAGGAAAAGGAAATGAATAGGGGAGGGAGCTAAATCGAACCCGCTGTTGTCGACAGCCTTGCCAGCATACTCGACCTGGAATACACGGCCATCCGGGGAGAAGGTGGTGACTGACAGATCATAACCAGTCCCAATGCTACTCATTGTTAAGTTGCTTCAACCTCTAAACCGTTTATGTAGAGTTTTCTCCTGGAAAAATGAATTTCAGGAATCCAATTAAGAATAAGCAGTACAAGCTCCATGGAACAAGCAATTACAGCAATTCTTCGCACAGATATACTGAGTGATGCATTACAGCAGGGCCCTCAAAGCACATAAGTAATCTACTGGACCAGCTCCCGTAAAACTCAGCAGTAATTACTGCATCATGCGTATGATTGATTTGCAACTGCGCCACCAAGATGCAACTTTCGCGTCAGAAACGCGACAACTACAGATGCAATTGTCACTGGCTCAGGTTGGATGTACCCAAGAATTTGGTACGAAAGGTTCTGTTCTGATGCCGGGTTGGATCACCGAAACCTGAAACGCGTGAACGAATCAACGACGCGAGACTGCGGCGGATCGACCGGAACCACCAAGGACCAGGGTAAGATCCGAGGCACAGACACGGAAAGCTACTTCTACGCCACCGCAGGTAACACAAGCCCAGCAAAGCAAAGCACGAGACGGCGACGACTACAACAACCACGGCGCCTCGATTCTCCGAGGACCGCGCGACCCCGTCGAGGCCCGGGTAATTAGCAGCGAAAAGGATCGGGATTTGGGATCCCATCTACGTCAAGTACCCGGCGCGCGCGAGGCGGCGAAGACGCGTCTCCGGCCTCCTCCCGGAAGCTCTAGGAGGCGGAGAAGATGGGAGGAGACGCTTACCGATTCCGGCGGGCGGAGGAGGTCGCGGCGCCGGCGGCGTGCCCGTCCCGTCGGTTCTGGCTTGTCTCGCAAGAAGGTGGGGAGTGTGGGTGTGTGGGGTGGGGAGGAGAGGCGGAGGCAGGGGGACGACTAGTAGTCGTATTTGCAGGCTGACGCGTCCGTGTCGAACCAGGCAGGCAGGCAGGTTCGACCAAGAAGGTGGCTCGCTCGAGCCCCCCAAATCGGGGACCTTGCTCGGGTCGAACTACTAGGCCTAGGCTCGGCCCACTTGGCAAAGGCGAGTACAGCCCATAAAGAGGCTGGCCCATTCCACGTTTGCGTCCGTGTTTTTTTCCTGCTCCAAACGGTTTCTGGTTTCTCTAATAAATGCGGTACTGCTAAGTCTTGGAAATTGTTATGGGGAATAAAAGTTCCCTCAAAACTGAAGGTTTTTGCTTGGAGATTATCACAGAACTCTATCCCAACAGAAACTGTACGCAAGAACCGAAATATGAGCACAACGAACATATGTAAAATTTGCGATGGTGCGGAAGATACTTGGGATCATGCTCTTCTTCATTGTACAATGGCCAAGTGCGTTTGGGCTCTAGTGGGTAATAGTATCAGAGAACTAATTGCAGTCACATTTATAAAAGATCCCAAGGACTGGCTTTTTTATATGCTAGAAACCCTGAAACCTGAAGAAATGAGAAAGCTTCTTGTTTCCTGTTGGGCAATTTGGCATGCTAGACGTAAAGCTTTATATGATGTTTTGTACCAGAGTCCCTTAACAACTTTGGGTTTTATTGAGTCATATTTGGCTGACATTGAATTCATTAATAACCCTGTGATTTTTCAGGCTAAGGGACCTTGAATTGTGCAGATACAGTCAGATGGATGCCACCTCCAGGAGATTGCCTAAAGATCAATGTGGATGCAGCAATATCTCGATCAGGCAACAAAGGAGCTGTTGGGGCGGTCTGTCGTGATGCACTCGGAAAGTTTGTGGCAGCTAGTGCTATGGTTTGGAAGGGTCTCTCTGACCCAACCACACTGGAAGCACTTGGATGCAATGAAGGACTAGCCATAGCTATGGACTGCAATGCTTCGAAGGTCTGTATAGCTTCAGATTGTCAGGAAGTCATTAAAAATATTGCTGCAAGACCAAAATGCAAGTATTTGGCAGTCCTTAATGATATTGAAACAAGAAGGAGCTATTTTGAGAAAGTAGAATTTCGCTTTGAAAGTCGGTGTTCCAATGTGGATGCTCATAATCTAGCTAAACTTGCTTGTACTTTGGACGAGGACGCCATGTTTGGTGGTAAACCCTCCAGTTTTGTTGATATGCATGTAAACTTGCCTAATCATGAATAGATTACATGCTCGGCTTTTCTAAAAAAAAAACGGTTTCTGGTTCTTCCAGAAGCCACTTTCTTCCTAATTTTAACTTTTTTGGTTTTTTAACTTTTTGTTTATGTTTTGTTTATTTTATTTACTAGCTGAATGCCCATACGTTGCTACGGATTTTTAAATTTTATCATACTACATCTTGTAAAACTCACGGGTGGTAAAAATTTTTAGAATATGCATACAAATATGTTCTAAAAGTTTCTAAATCTGTCAAGTAAGTTGGAGGCGGAGGATCTTTGCCGGGGAGAAGAGGAGGAGCATGGCTCACACGTCGGCCCGACTTTTTCTACGAGGAGCGGAAAAACTACCTACATGCATATCTGGACCGATGATCTTTGATCTGATGGCTGAGAAGAGAGGAGGGAGAATGGACCGACGACCACAAACTCACATTTTTATAATAATAAAGATTTGTATTATCTGTGATGATATAATAATTTCTTATTTTTTTAATTGAATGATTCAGAAAAACAAACCGTTACAGTGCACACTTTTAGCCAAATACCAATAGCCACCGTCAGAAATTACGGTTTACTAGTCATATGCTTGTGCATTGCAACAGAAACTCATGTTCTAATTTCCGTACAATGTGCACTAACCATATATTAAGCATACTATTCACATGAATGTGCAATCATCGAATGTTTAAATCATTTCATCAAGATATACATTATTCCTTATTACGAGGGATTCATGTGTCAAATAAGGCTTTAGAGGACTGGAAGAAAACAATGTCACAAAGAACTTATTTCACCTTTAAAAAAACTTTTCTTACATTAGTATTTGTCATTGTGTCACCGTCAAAGATGGCAATGCCCAACGAATAGAACCAATGAGAACAATCATACATTAGAATATACAATTATGCAAATATACAAGAAACAGTTGATATTATGCCCAACTTTCATCCGAAGAACAAATAATATCCATCAGCACATCAATTGGGCATGTATATTTCAACTGTTCTATGAAATTAAATCATTCGCCGACCAGACAAGGCACACTATATCACCAATTAGGAATAGACATGTTGTCACAAACCTAAAAAAGAGTGATACATAAATATAACAGATCATAAATTGTACATCATAGAGCATAGCCAGATTCCTGATATTACATGGTATCATCATCAGTTATCCACTAGTTATATGCACTCAAGATGCCTATCACTACCAGTTCATACTAATAGCCTCTATACAATAGTTCTCCCTTTGCCGATTTCCAAAATAAAATGCAACATCATTGTAAGTCAAGAATCAGTTAAACCACGAAATTAAGCAAAAAAATTATATCTAGAGAGAAACATATCTTATGGTTGGAAACAGTGATCGGGAAGGAGAAAAAACATAGATAACATTCAACCATATTTCCAGGGGACACACTCCCATGGATCATATCTCAAGGCAATGGAATATCAACATGTGAAAGCAAGCATCACCTGAACTTTTGCCTCTACGTTGATTGTACATCATCTCTGCATTATCAGTCTCTGAATCATAGTCTGAATCATCATCTTCGCCATTTGATTGTCCCATAGCCTCACATTCAGTAACATACTAACATGACTTGCACATGGGATAAAATTCATAAGTATTACCTGTATTTTATCTCCTCGGGGATCTGAGGATGACCACCGTGTAATCTCATCAGTGTCCAAGAAACCATCATCATCTGAACCTCATAGAGAATCACTACCAGTATCACTGTCACCGATGTCCTCCTCACACACCAGTGACAAAATACTTAAGGAAAAAAGATATCTTAGAACATCAATTATCAACAATGAAAAGATATCCTAGAACATCAATTATCAACAACGAAAAGATATCCCACAACCATCAACTATAATCAAAGAAAAGCAAGTAACACTAATGCAGCAAAGGATACCCAACATAGTATCTAGCGAAGTGGACGCTCCTCGGCACGAGCACCGAGCATGTGATGAATTTCTCCTCGAACTCGATCTCCATGTGGCACGTCTCTGACTGCCCCGGGAACAGGGCGCAAAGGAATACGGGATCCCTGTTCTTAACGCTACACTGCACCTGTACCATGCCCTTCTTCCCACTGCCACCCCTTACCAACCTCGCTCCCCAGCATCGCCTGCGTTGCCCATCCAACAAAATTGTACATCATCACACAACATTGCAGATTCACACCACAACCAGAAACCCCAACAAACTTAGAAAAGTTACAGTAGATCATGGTTTGCATAAGTAAAAAAGATGAACAACTACAAGTAACTAACCTATTTGGCATAGTTCAAAGATTTAGAGATTATTTATCATCATAGAGTTCATGAACATGTAGTGTGGAATATAGTGTTTATGCCTAAACCTTATAAATAATGCAGGCAAGAGATTGAATTATGTTTTCTTGGAGATCAAACAACCTTTTAAGCTTGTTTTCATGGCTGACTCCGTTTACTATGGGAACCTGAATTGAAAATAGTGTGTGAGAAGTGAAGAAAATCACATAAATAAAAAGTCATCAAAACATTAGGTAGTCGTGGTGCATGATTTGGAAGAGCCAACTATTTAGTGTATCTTCCAATGATAAGATAACCAAAATGAAAAGGCCAGGCATAAGAAGACAATAACTTATGGCTACTTAAACGTCGGTTCAAGCACTTCGAAGCATTAGCCAATATGAATACCTAACAAACGGCCATAATGAACAATTCTTTACTGAATTTAATAACATAATTTTCCTTGGGGAAAAAATGGTGCCGAAAGATTCTAAGAAGAATAATGACAACTATACAATTGGAAATTATTACTACATCATGCATTACAATTCACAAATTGAAATTTTATCAAACACGGAGTGGCGCGACGAGTGAGGCGTTGTCCATTGAAGCATAGTACAATGGCAATCCAACATACCATAGCTTACCTAAGAAAACAACAAAAGGTTCAAAAATGAGAGAGTGATACTCTCATACCGAAATACTTTAAACAACAATCCGGCACAGACTAGCAATGGTGATCATGAGCACGCTATCATAGGCAATAGTAAGTTGGGATAACCACCATTAGATCACTTCTAGAAATAAGACAAGTTAATTAGTGAGCACAAACCGAAGTGGTGCATGACACTCATTGTTGTAGTACAAGCTAGTTGGGCATTTCATCAAACATAACGAAGGCACACACATGACACATCCTGTCACTTCTCCTAGGGCCATGCAAGCATCGATGTCGTCCATGCTATCAACAAAAGTGCAGGAAGAGCTTGTGTTCTCTGCAAATAACCACAAGTTTCTTAAACCATACACCAATGTCTGCGAGCGAAAGTGGCACACAGCAAGTATCCCAAATTTGAATCTTGAACACTATCCCCAAATTTGAGCCACTGACTCAAAACTGCGCATATAAGTTAACCCCCCCCCCCCCCCCGGCCAAAAAAATTGAATCCAAAACCTCACGAGTGAGCAAATTTGAACAGGGTACTGGAGATTGCAGTATTTTTCCTCATCCCTACAAGGATGATGCATTCCAAAAGTCATCGCAT
The DNA here is from genome assembly GCA_036346575.1 of Dendrocalamus sinicus. Lineage (NCBI taxonomy): Eukaryota > Viridiplantae > Streptophyta > Magnoliopsida > Poales > Poaceae > Dendrocalamus > Dendrocalamus sinicus. Next base: position 26,986 of record JAYEVI010000272.1, read on the forward strand.
ATGTTGGAGGTTGGAGGGGGTGGAGAGAGCATCGAAATGGAAGGGGCAAGAGATCGAGGCGGAGCGTACCTATGCAATGAAAGTTTGTTAGCATGTATGAGCCCAAAGCTATGAGAAATATATACTGAGTTCTCCATTGTCTCTTTGCTAAAATCTTGTGCTGCAACCATTTTCTTCCTTAGCTAAAGTAGTAGCTATCTTCTCATTGCTTCCCATTAGTGAGTGCCTTGCCATCTCTAGGTATTCCAATAGCTTATGATTCTTGGCTTAAATTTTGAAATTCAGTTTATTATATATATATATATATATATATATATATATATATATATATATATATATATATATATATATATATATATGCGATTTTGACCGATATAGATAAAGTCAAGACAATATTTACTACAATTGACTTGTAAACCCCGTCTTCAAAAGACACTCTGTTTTAAAGCTATTTACTGTAAAAAGTCAAGCCATAAACCTAAAAGAATACACTCGAGCTCGTTTCTCTCTGTGCAAATGGTATGGTTGATTGATGTGACTATCTTTTAGACTCGGCAACCGAGAGGTCACATCAGTGTGGGCTCATTGTAAGAGCATATACAATAGTGTGACATCAGCTGTCTATAAGTCTTGTCACATAGAACAGAGATGATGTGGAGGAGAGAGAGAGTGAGCATAGAGAATTAGGCCGTCTTTCATGCAACAGTTGACTGTAACACAAGAAATAAGATGCATTGTGTCATAGAGAAGCTGTCTATAGAGATATGTAAAAAGATAACTTATTATAGGAGCTGCCTTTAGTGCCATCTATAGATGACATAGAGGATATTATAGATAACAATTTTCTATACCATTGTACCCTAATTGTTATAAAAAGCATAATTCAACATATGGTATGACCGATAAATGTGTGCAAAATTATTTAGGTAGTATGACCTTGTTTTTGGGCTGTGGCTAATAGCTTTTGATTGTATTTTTGAGATAGTGATGGACTGTAAAGACGTTAACACAAACAACACACGCGTTTTTGGGCTCAGTAAGCAAATTTGGAGAAGTCGCTCCTTTTCTTTCAGTTTTTGGAGAAATCGAAGCCAAAACCACAAAAGGCCCAAAAATAGATCCTATATGTATTAGTGTACGCATAAATAAAGGTATATTGGGTCATTCTTTTGGACTATGGCTTATGGCTATAGTTTATTAGTCTAATAAATAGTGATTCTGAGAGAAATCAAAAACAAAAGACACTGAAAAACCAAAAGAGCAGGTCACTAGCTTGAACTCTACATATACAAAAAGAGGATTTTTTCCATCCTTAGGAGGTACCATAGCCATCAATTATATTAAGATCTAATGTTGAAAACACAAGGTACCTTGTAGTACTATTTTGTCCATGACTAAGGCAGAGAAAGGAGGTACCAAGGCTCTAAGGATACAGTGGTAATTTGCTACTGACATATTCGACCGAGCTCAAGGCCCAAATGGATATAAAGTGACATTCTACAAAAGTGAACTACTACGTCAATACATCACTAAGAGCAGCTCCAATAGTGACTTATGAGCTAGCTCTAAGCATATTATTTCATATTTTAATAGAAGAGAGAAAGACTATCTCTTGATCAAGAGCCAGTCTTATACACACATTCCAAGATTATGTGAGAGTGTCATATAGAGCTATTTATGTTATGAACTATGTGCTAAAAGTTAGTACCATTAGAGAAGTTGTCTTAGAGTTAGTAATTAGCTCATACTGTTGGAGATGTTCTAAGTAGCACAATTTATGCCCTAGCAAGTACCGAGAAAAACATCAAAAATCAAACCTCCTGACTAAATTCCAAGCTAAAGGATGGATGGCGGCGTGTGGCCAACCCTCGCGGGCGGCACCATGCGAGCGACGGCCTGCGATGAGCCCTTGTAGATGGCGTCGTGTGTGTAACGGCCTACAGCGAGCCCTCATGAACAGCGCTGTGCAAGCAACAGCATGGGGTTAGCGTTGTCTCGAATCGATGCAAGCGATCGAGCAAAAAGGGGAAGGGATGAGGTCAATTATGTGCTTAGCTGTGCAATATCCATATCACTCTCTCGGATCAAGTTTCAATCAACAGATATAATTAACTGGTATCTTTTTTTTATCGAGAGGTACTGGTATCTTCTAGTACCTTCCAAGATTGGTAAAAAACCTCACAAAAAAAAATCTCCACATCTATTATATTCCCATTACAGTACAAAGTTAAACATTGATTGATTTCCTCACAAATACTCATAGATCTCCGGAAAATTTTGCAAAACAAGGTACCATTTTGCTCATGACCTCGATCGATCACTTGTTCATCAGCACCTTGACGAACTCCTTGTAGTCGACTTGGCCGTCGCTGCGGGGGTCCGCCTTGCGGATCATGTCGTCGGCCTCCTCGTCCGTCAGCCTGTCGCCGTGGGTGACCATCACCTGCCGCAGCTGCTCCGCCGGGATCACCCCGCTCCGCGCGTCGTCGAACACGTCGAAGCAGCTGGCGAGGTCCTTCTCCGACACCCCGGTGTCCATCTTGCGCGCCGCGACGGCCAGGAACGTGGCGAAGTCGATGGTGCTGGCGCCCTCGCCGACGTTCGCGTCCTTGAGGAAGCGCTGCACCTCGGCCTCGTCGACGTTCTGGCCCAGCGAACGGAGCACCGTGACCAGCTCGCCGGTGGCGATGCGACCTGTGGAAGCAAGAAGGATCAGCAGCAGTTTACGCCGGGAGATGCGCGAGCGCGTGATCTTGGTAGTGCCTTACCGTCCTCGTCGCTGTCGAACAAGTCGAAGATTTCTTTGCACTCGTCGGCCTGGTCTTGGATAAGCTTGGCCGCCATGAGAGAGAGAGAGAGAGAGAGAGAGAGAGAGACCTAATTACTCCCTCAGCTGCTTGCAAATTGTAATGGCTGCTTTCTGGAAGAAGTGAAGGCTTCTCAAATCTCAAGAAACTTTCCTCTCTTCCACTTTCCTATTTCGCAATTCCCTTTTCCTTGCTTCGAAAAATAACAAATCAATGACCAATTATCGAAACAGCGGGCCTAGACAGGCTAAACAATGGGAAAAGAAAAAGAAAGGAATAACCCAATGGGGGCACCTAGTGGTCAGTACTTCAATCGCATAAAGCGACGTTCCATCCACCTCTTGTTTGATCCAAAGGTGTAAAGATATGGCATAGTCCGTACCTAACAACTACAATTTGCGTCTAAATTAGAAAGGAGATGCAACGGGTGATAGACAACTAGTCATAAAAAAATTGATCAGGAATAAAAAAAACTCAAAAGGAAGAGAAAACATATGGTGAATCATGATGCAAGAAGCTGAGACCAATCTGAAAGTTTCTATTTACAATCTGTTGTGATAGTGGCAGCAAAGCCAAGATTCCATTCCCAACAATGCGAGGCTTTGCTGTCATGGCCTCATGGGAACCTCTTCCATGCATTATTGACTCCAATCTGGATGAAAAGCGACGCAACGTCTTCAAAAAAAAAAAAAGAAGAAGCGATGTAACAGTAGCTAGCATTACCGAACTTGAATTCCAGAACGGTTGTCCTAAACAAAGAGGCTAACGCATTTGGCTCGTACAAGCGCAGAAGCATCGTCCGTGCCCCTCCACCTTTCTCAACTCTTACGGCGACGATGTCGTTTGGACTTCGGAGTACACAAATTTCGCCATGAGTACTCCTGGAATCAGTGTGATTCCTCCAAAACTCCTACAAAAATGGCCAAACATGCCATCCATTCAATCTATTGAACACTTGAGAGAACGCCAGGAGAAATGCACAGTGCAATGATAATTCGATAGGTGAAAGATGATATTTGCACAAATAGCCAAAATCCAGATAAAGATGAACTTCGACAAATCCTAAGCTCCAACAGTTGCATGATAAACATCACAATCAAAAGAAACCAGGTACCTGATGTTGCTTCCCATGACTACAGCACCTAACCTGATCACTACTGAACATAACCACCTGAACATCACAATCAAAAGAAATGAACAATAGTACAGCTATGTTATGTTGAATAGTTACTCCATCGTAGCACATAACATAGTACAGCTTGTAAGCCTGAAATTTTAATTCACTTCAGATTGAACTTATTTCATAGGACCCACTCTCACTTGGCCATCATGACCTTGACAAACTCCTCATAGTTGATCTGGCCATCGCCGTCCACATCAGCCTCGCGGATCATCTCATCAACTTCCTCATCGGTCAGCTTCTCCCCCAGGTTGGTCATGACATGGCGGAGCTCAGCAGCAGAGATGAAACCGTTCTGGTCTTTGTCGAAGACACGGAAGGCCTCCTTGAGCTCCTCCTCAGAGTCAGTATCCTTCATCTTCCTTGCCATCAGGTTCAGGAACTCTGGGAAGTCGATGGTCCCATTGCCATCAGCATCAACCTCGTTGATCATGTCCTGCAGCTCTGCCTCAGTAGGGTTCTGGCCAAGGGATCGCATCACGGTTCCAAGCTCCTTAGTAGTGATGCAACCTACAAAAAAAATATTCAAAGCACATCATAAGAGTACTACTCCCTCCGTCCAAATTTATAAGGCGTATTCCCTTTTCGCACATAGACCAGGGAGATAATGAAAATGACTAGGTTACCCCTAATTATTATCTCTAAGCACTATATTCAATACATGCATGTAGAGAATAGCAAATAAAACTGCATATTTATTAAGTGTATAAAGAGAACAGCATATTAGTTTTGCATTAGAACATGAAATACGACCTATATTTATGGACAAGGCTATTCAAAAAATGTGCCCTATAAACTTAGACGGAGGGAGTATTTGCTAAGGATACACATCATAATAGCAGAAATCAGCACGCGGATCACTTTGAGGCACATACGTTACTGCAAGAATTTACAACAGCAGGCAACTGGTAAACAAACATTGCTTGAAAGTAATCTACACAAGCCCATTATTGCAGCATGGACAGTAAGGATAAATAGTCCAATAGGTCCACTGTCAGTCGATTTCCTAAAATGTCACTGCTGCTCAGCATCAACACATCAAATTCTAGCAGTCAATATGTGAATCTATATCACAGAATGATTACAAATACTGGGAAGTATCATAGAACACAAACACACGGACCACCTATAGGCACAAGAGATAACATGAAGCCATAAGAATACAGTGCCTAGGTTTAACAGTCACTTAGGTGGTTTCCAGCCATTAATGAAATGCCATCCTTGTTGGCGATTAACATATGTAATCCAAAAGTCAACTTACAATTCAAGAATCATTATGTATCTAGATATGACACAAATCACAGACCAGCTCAGGTTGCATCTAAGATTTGCTGAAAAAAATAAACTTCTCTGGTGTACCAGAGTAAGGATTAATTATTCAACAGGGTAGTAAAGGACTTCCAGAAATGAGCTATGAATATGATAGACAGTGGCTACAAAAGAGCACTCTACATCTTAAATGTTGGCCTTAGTCTAGACTACACAGTAGACACGCGATCTCCAACTTTTAGGCTACCGTGGACCTAGATCATACTAATATACTATATGTCTATATCACAAAGTTCTTTCAATATTGATGTTATACAAAGAAGCTAATTTCACAACACTATATAATTTCCCCTAAAACAAAAAAGACTTATCCTTATCATACTACTATAGCACAATCAGATTCGCGCCCCAATTTCCACATGTAGTTCAATCGTTGGTCCATTCCACATCCTATCCTCAAAATCATACAACATCATTGACCAAACTCCACCATCGGCGCATCCTTAAAGACATCTCCAGTACTCGTACTAGATCATGTGAGCCTTTGTTCACACCATACTACATGAGAAGAACCTGATTCGCAAAATTTGATGTACGGGTATTCCTTTGTCGATTATCAATTCCGCAACCCACTGCAGTTCTAAACTCTAATTCCCGAAGGACCGAAAAATAGCTGACCCCAAATCGTTCCTTCCTCAAAAGCACCGGAAATCCTATACAGATCAAACACCGAAACCCTAAATTTCGCTGCCATCACGCCTTAACGACACCCCACAGAACAAACAGCTAATCCGAGCAAATAATCCCGTCACATGTAAGCATCACGCGCTCGCCCAAAATACTACCAAATTACCTCACAAATATCCAAACCATAACCATCACAGCACAGGGTCGACCGGATCTAGAGCCCTAACCACGTGGACACCGACCGTAACCCTAGAATCCGGCCGGATCGGGCGACACGGAGCTCGATCCGGCCGCGAGAGACAGGGGAACACAACGGGAGAGGGGGGTACCGTCGCCGTCCTTGTCGAAGAGGCTGAAGGCCTCCTTGAACTCCGCGATCTGCTCGTCGGTGAGCAGGTCTGCCATGGGTGGGGGGCTTCGAGGAGGTGCGGCGAGAAGACGCTAGAACACCGGGGATGAGTTGGGGGCCCGCCTGCGCGAAGGGGAATGAGGTGCACGGTGACGGTGGTGATAGCTCCTGTCAGTGGGTGGATTTTTATAGGGCAGCGAGGAGGGGAAGGGTTGCTGACTTGCTGCTGCCTTGCTGGAACTTTCCGGTTTTGTATCGGATTTATTGATCATATACACTCCATTCGGATGGAAATTCGGATTTATTCTCCACCCGTATATCGATGATTTATAACGATCCCATGTGTCATTGAGATAAGGAGGATAAATCCTGAATTTCCCAACTAAAGGAGGGTATATGATCTAATCCCCTTTGTATCGGTTCTCCTTCTTTATTCCTTTTCCTTTTCTTTGGTTTTTAGCCAACTACGTTTCCATGTTCCATTTTGCACTTTTAAACTTTGAATTGTGTCTAGATCATTGTAACAAACCAAATATTTTTCAGAATTTTGAATTTTCTTGAATTTTGGCCGAATTTTGATTTCTTACCCAATTCGAAAATTTCCCGGCCAAATGTGCTTTTCTCTTTTGATTTTCCGTCTCTTCTAGCTGTTGGCGCTTTCCCGAAGTCCATTTCCGCCCTTGTTTCCCTCCTCCACCCGGCCACAGGCCAAACAACACCACCACCACCGATCATGTTGCGCGGCCGCTAATCGTCATACCGCGCTCTTGACAACCCCGCTCTCCTCTAATGACCTCTTAATTACCATCTCGTCGGCAGCCCCACGCGCCATGGCGCCCACTCCTCTTTGCCACTGCCGCAAGACTCTGCTTCCCAGCCAGTGCATGTGCCCACACTCTTTGACCGCTGCAATTCATAGATTGAAGAGACGCTGAGGTCAAGGTGCCACGGAGCCTACCGACCTCCCCACCGCTACTGCCAAATTTAGTCGAAGGCTCCCACACCATCTCCCGCCGGCCACGTGCCCCCACTCGAGCAAGACCTCTACTGCTCCCATTGCCTTACCGAGGCTATAAAAGTTGTGTCATGCCTTCTGTGAACCCACATTGGTGACCACCAACCTCCTACACCCCAACTCTAGCTGGATATCGCTGCCACCCTCTCCAACCACCGGTAAGCCCAAATTTCCAATTCTTGTTAAATCCTTCACGATTTATAAATTGCTTTTGTCTACAACACCTTTGAGACCCTGCAAATCCTACCGTGATCTTGCCTCAGCTTTCTCGAGCGCCTAGGCCACCGGTGACAAGTTTCCCCGCCTGGCCGAACCACCTCATCGTGGATAGCCCTCCACAAAGCCCTAGAGCCTAAGCCATCATCATCATAACCTTACTCTTGCCTCGGAGATGCTCAAACCCCTCTTGTCTACGCTAATTAGCTCTCGAGATGCTCTGTGGCACGAATGCCAAAAATGGAAACCTCTCATCGTGTAGAGCCTAGCCACGCAAAAATAAAAATATGCTAAAGCACACAGGTCAAGCCGTCGCTGCCCTAGGAACACTAGCCGTCGACCACAACTCTGTCAGTCCGTCGTTGCCCCTCTCCCCTCTTCTCTGGCATTCTTGCTAAAGTTTAGTGGGTGTGAGACCTGAATTCCATAAGTAATTTTATATTTCTTTAGTTTCTTCTATTTTGTTTCCTAGGTCGGTTTGTTCTAGCTTTGTTCTCCTCTGGTGAGTTCTTAGCTGGATTTTCTTTACACATCTTTGGGTTTATCGAGCCATCTCTCCTAGATGACGATGGCAACGCCTACGCCAGAGATTGACACTGGGTTGTGTTGGGTATAAATAAATCCCCTCTATTTTTTGACGAGTAACATTGCTACAGAGGCATAGGTCCTACACATCAATAGAGATCATCAACGTTGTACTTCCTAGAATTTTTACTATTTGGCCTGTAGCGCCACCTTTTCAAATCTAGCCTCGTGGCACACGAATTTACAAAAATAGCTACCTTCTCGAGCATGGGAGGATGAGGAGGTGACATATATCACCTCTAGTGCCACCCCACCATGGCGAGTTGGCGGCGCCATGACAATAACATCGAGCGCAGGAGGCCAATGGTGAGCGTGGCTGTGGAGGGCCCTACCCACTTGTCGCGGCACACGAGCACCGGAGATCCTCGGCTCCTACCTCACCGCCAAGCACGGAGGTCGGCACCTATAGCGATAGCTAGGTGTGACATGAATCTATCCCCACGGTCCCTACCCATGAAACTCGTGATCATCGCTCTCTCCCACTTTGCTCATTCTACATGCGTCGGCTAAAGCTACACCAAAAACAACAAAGAGGAGAAGAAAGAGTGAGGAAAAAGATTTCAATTCAATTTTTTGAGCATGTTTTGTTTAAATTTATAATATTTGCTAGTTGTGGAAAGTAGATTGGCTCGAGAGCTTCAAGAAGAGGTAAGTCTCATCACATACAAGCATTTTTGTAATATGTGATTAGCATGTAATTAGCGTAATGATGTCTTTATAGTGTAGAAATTGGTAGTTAACCATGCTTAGTTTATGTATATGTTTAGTTCATATGAATGACATGGGTTAATTAGTCATGGTAATGATGTCTTAGTCATGATAATTATGTGGTTGACATTGTTTATTTAGATTTAGATGAGCGGAAAGACATGAGTTGTTGCCATGATGATTGTAGCTACCAAGTACTAATACTAGTGGTAGTGGGTGACATATCGATGGATGATATATATGGTGACTAATATTTACATAGAGTTCATAGAAATGAAGCATGGTAATTCATTACTTGTGAGTTGATATGTAGAAAGATATTCAGTAGGGTTTTGTTGACACAAGGCTAGTTACTACCTGTGTTATTTTTCGATGAGACCACTAGGCAATGAAAGTAGGTAGCAATATTTGATGCAATATTTGCTGTTTGAAGGTAGCATTGTTGTGCGTTGTCGGAAGTAAGCAGAAGTGATGGCGCCATGCCACCTTTTTTTGACCGAAATGACACTACGCACTAGCTTTTCTAGCTGAAGTCATTGCCCTATGGCACCATTTCAGATCAAAATGACACAACATATAAGCTTTTCTAGCTGAAGTGACCGCACCATGCCACCTTCTCAGACTGTGTGGACAACATGTACCACCTTTGGATTCCTTCTCGAGCACATCATGCCACCTTTCTATTCCTTCTCACGGATGTGAACGCACTTCCACTCACCACAATTTGGTACTTCAAAGACTACACCCTTACCGCCTATAAAAGCGAGGCATACCACACCATCACATCCACACTCCATACGGCCTAATTTCCAACACACCGAGAACAGAGGCATACGACACGTACAAGCGAAGAGAGATGGACTCCAAGTTTGAGCATGTCGAACTACGCTAAAATGCTCTGCGGGCAAATGTGGGTTGCCCAGAAGGCAAACTCGTACCCTAACCATTCTTGCAAGGATGCTCAAGTGCCTCCTGTGTTTCCATGGTCATAGTGTGACCATGGTAAACACATGTACATCATCTAGTCGACACATCTACAACTGTCGCTTGAGCTTACTACACGTGCAGGGATTTCCACGTAAGTGGTGTCTCTCCTTACTTCATATTGCTTGATGCTTTCAAAAAATCTCTAAGATTAATCCTTCACAGTAGGAGGAGCGTTGCTTCTTCTTCTAATAGATCGATGGTCCAGACAAGTTCAATAAGGCATTCATTGAGCAAGAGTTCATGTTGAACTACCCAAAGGCCTCCAAGGTGTTTACTCATTAGACACTTCTCGCAACAGGCAGTAGTGGCAAAGATAAGGGAAAGGGACCAGCGGATGGACCTTCCGTACTAAGCAAGGGAAAGGGACCAGTGGAGGGGCCTTCCCCACTGTACAAACGTCTGAGTGACTTCCCTGAACCCTGTCTTGAACGGGCGATCCGTGATGGGCAAACACCTCCAATCATACAGTGTTGTTGTGATGTGCAGGCCAAGATTGGGATAACCCGTGGAGGCACCCAAGGTTGGATCCGTGGGTACTACTCCTCGTATCCACCAGTGAGTCATGTATCGAGATTTCCATTCTACTTCTATCGAACATTAATAAGTTGATTGCCCTTGCTAGAGAAAAGCTAGGTGCACATGGGAAGGCTAGATGATGAACGAGGACTAGGACCTTCACTAGTAAGGTGTAAGGCCGAGAAGGCCAACTAGAGAGGGGTGAATAGGTACTTTTAAAATTCACTCTTTGACTAAAGCTGAGTTCACAATATGGAAGTGTAAATCAAATCAGTTTTGCACAAGTAAGACCTAAATCATCTAGGTTCACCTAAGTGCATCAACAGACTAAGTCTATGTCAAGGTTTGTAATCCCAGGGTGATAAGCAATTAATTCAATTTATATAAATACAAATTGCAAGTTTGTAAATTGAGCATAAGAGAGCAAACAACAATTGATACGATCTCTTTTTACCATAGTGTTCGGAGACTTGCCGGTGTCTCCTAATCCGCATTGAGGTAAGTCAAACAAAATGAACCAGCTTCACGAATTAAGCCAACACCTTAATTTCACTAGTGGTAGCTCTTTTCCCCTCCAAGTAGGTGAGCTCTAATACTAAAATTTGCATCCAAATAATTTCAAGCCAAGAATTCGAATTTGAATTCAAATTCAAGCTTGGATTTTGAAAATGGGAATTGAAATTGAAGATCAAATATCCAAATTTTGGCTAAGCCCTTTTTCTCTCCTTTACTCTCTCTCCTCTCTTTCTCTTCGAGCCAGCCCCCTCCTTTCTTCTCTCTTCCTCCTTCCTCCCTCTCCTTTGTTTTGCCCCGATAGTCAGCTTGGTCTCGAGGATCCCATCGTGCTGCACGCGCACAGTGATGTGCCGCCCCGCCCCACCCCCATGTTGCACGTTGCACGTGCCCAGGCTGCATGCATACCATGCCCGCATGCAGTTCCCGCCACGTCGCCCGACTGTCTCATGCCATCATTGCCTGTCGCCTCCCTCTATTGAATAACAGTGACGCCACAGCTCCTCGAGCTATAAGTGGCCAAGCTCTCCTTTGCCTGCCCCATTCCCCCCTCTAATTTTCTTTCCCTAAGCCAAGCTCAACTCGCCCACGCCATGCTCACCCCCACCGGCCTCAGCTCATTGTTCCTACCTTTTCGGTAAGGCTCTCTGCAAACCACTCATGTCAAAATGTGTTCCCAAGCATCCTCCTCCTCCCTCCTACTTAATTGCAATTTTGTGCGTTGAGCTTGCCGGAACAATGTTTCTACCCCAAGTTTGGCTGCCACCCTATTGCCAGTGCTGCTTCCTTCTTGGCGGACCTCCCTTCAAGCCTTCACTGTGGGAGCATCCTCTTGACACCTCGGAGCTCCCTACTACCGGTTGAGGTTCCTCACCTCCCGAGCTCTGCCTCCACAGTGACCTACCCATGCCACTGTCAGCCTCCACTGCCAGGCCACCTCAGCCCCTCCCAGGCTACACCAATCACCCCTCTAAGTTCTACCTTCCTCCTAGATGCTCATACTCCCACTCATTTCTTCCCCCTTCTTTTCGGCTGCAACTGCTCGATTCCACCCTCACCGCTAGTCACCACCTGGGCTCTAAAGCTACTTTCCCCAGTCTCCTCACTCCCTTGGGCAACCCATTTTGCTGCTCACTACCTCCTCTTCTGGCCACCCTTGCCATCATTGACACCACCTGGCCGTGTGCCACCTCCCATGTTTGGCCAATGCTAGCTTCCCTCTTCTCTATTCTACGATGACTCACTCTCTCTCTCTCTTGCATGTCAAGTAGGCCCAATGCATAAGAGCTAGCAAATTAGTTCATTCTAAAATGCTAGGACGCACACATAAACAAAAAAACTCAAAATTGTTAAGTAATATTCAAATAAAAAATTTGATAAAACATGATTTATAAATAAAAATAAGAATAAAGTTGAATTATGGAAATTAAAATAAGGGTTTATGCAAGCTAGGAATATTGGAGATTAAATCTTCAGTAATTGCATGCCATCAAAAATTAGCAAATTAATTACCATATAATAATAATTAGCATAAAATTAAGCCATGTAAAAATGAAAATATTATCTATACATCTCCAAAAAATCATGAGGCCACTTTTTCATGTAATGCTTAAATAATTAAGGTGAATCATTTAAATCTTAAGTCTCTAATATTTATACCTAAATGTTGGGATTTAAATTAAAGATTACATTGTACATGATTAAGAAATTCTCAAAATAATAAGGTCATCATTAATATTTATCTCCAAGCCAATTGTAATCAGAGACATTAATGATCTATACAACTTTGTGTAATTAGCAATTAAGTTAAATAAAAAGTGGTTAACCAACACACCTTTGCCATCTAAATTGAAATACAAATTTAAATTAGAAGTTTTGTTAAAAATGCAATCTTTCCTAAATAACAATCATCCTATCTTTATTTCTAGGTTTAAATCACTAGTGGTAATTAAGAATAACTGATGTATCAATAATCCAAGGCACAACCTTGAATAGGAACTCTAGTAAAATATGGACTCAAAGATTAACTCAACAAATTAAAGTTATACTCTTTGCATGTTGAACTCACACCTTAATCTCTAATTGTTAACTCTCATCAAGCCCAACAATCTGTTGGACTCTCATATCTACCATATGTCTAACCTAACCTATGAAACTTTCTTAATAAATATAAAATAATAAAAGTAGCTATTAAATCAAAAATCAAGCCATGATTTTCCCCAATCAGTGATGTCTAGCCATGTTCCAATCCGAAGCAGAATATTCTTGCAAATATTTCTTTAGCATCACTCCTTCTTTTATCCGCCCCAGCGAAACTTTTCGCCATTCCCTTTGTTGCTCAAACTCCGTTTGACTCTATCAAATGTCCCGCACTCACCAAACCTTATCTCTTATCATCAACTCAGTCATAATAAAAACTCAATTAAGTTTATTTTGGATTTATTTGGAATTTTGAAGTTCTTTGGATTTATTTGTTTTTTGATCATTTATTGCATAATTAGAAGTTGGAGTTCCGAAAAAGTAATGGATTGAGCAATATCAAGATTCAGATAAAGATGAAGACTAAAAGCTTCAAGATCATTGACTGAGAAGGATTTGAGTAAAATCAAGACCGCGGTAACTTGAGCGAAGCAAGTCATTACTTTGATAATATCACACCTACCTTCTGAATACAAGTTATTTTATTTGAAAATATCAAATTACATGCTTTACCTTATTATACAAATTATATTTACACTTGTTTATAGTTAAATTCCTATAGATAATTGCTTAATTATATCGTACTTCTTGACTTTGAACAGGAATCCTTGTCATTTTAGAATTAATGGTAAATATACTAGTTATAAGTTGTATCTAAGCGCCATACTTAGTCTTGCTTAGATACCCGAGGGTATTGAATTGCCCTGTCATCAATTTTAAACATGAAACTTGATTTGGGTAGTCACTACAGGAATTGGTGATACATTGGTCTAAAGTATTTTATGCTTCTTAAAACCCTAAAACTCGCTTTACATATCTGAACGAATGATAAGAGGTGTTGGTGTAGATGTAGCATGAGAATGTTTAGTTGTGGTAGCATCGTCTAGATAGCACTAAGAACTGAATCTTATGATGATCTCCCAATGTAAAATAATGCAACCATATGTCTATAATGGGTATGACTTGGCTAACTAATTTGCATTCATCAGTGCGGGTTGTACCATTGGAGTGACCCACGAGTCGTGCCACTGGTTATAAGCTATCATGGACACGAGTTGTGTCGCTGGTGTAAGCCACCGTGTGGCGTAAGAGGGGATCTAGACGTGGTGAACATAATCTCACTCAGATGAAATCCCAGTGGGTGTAGCCTACACTAGACGATGCATTATAAAGGCCATGTGGTGATCTTCTTGAATCACATGTTCAAGAAAATATGTGAAATACAACAAGTTAATTATCTCTTGTGAGTAAAGTGTACAACCTCTACAAAGTGAAAACTATTCGAACAGTCATGTCCACGGTCATATGCGGGCATGGAAACTTACTCGAGTTAGTGTCTATTTCTAAAAACTTTGTGGTTGAGATAAAAACTTGTCGAGTAGATGTGACCCTGAATCTAAGTTTACAAGGGTGGATGTAACCATGGTAATAAAACTAGCATTTGGTGGATGGAACCATGCTCCGTAATAGGTGGATGAAACCTGCACTACTATTAATATCGCATACTCTTACAATCTTTAAAAATCTAGTTTAGTAAAAAAATGCTAGGTTTCAGGAATCTTTTATAATTATATATCAAAATGATGTCGTTTTTGCAAATAAAAGAACATCAAGCCTGCCTTGATAGCTTTGTATCTATTATTTTTGCATTCTGTGTGGTAGCTTGCTGAGTACATTTGTACTCATTCTTGCTCAATTAGTATTACTTAGTCAGTAAGAAGGAGAAAGTGAAGTCCAACGGTTATCTAGAGGAGTCGATAGAGCTGAAAGATAATAAGGCCGAGAACTAGGTCACGTATCTCAGTTGGCTGCTTATGAGCATGTTTTTGTTTCTGAAGATCAGCGGGAATTGCACACACTGCCTTTGCCTCGCTGTCGCTGTTGAGCCTTTTTGACAAATGCAGGTAGCTTGTGATCGCAAGACGCTATCGTCTGGTGTCTCAGTGGGGTGAACATCCATATCACATATACAAAGCCTTTTCTTTCATTGTCTAGGTTACCTACGTTTCCAGAAGATCGATACTTCAACTCTATCCTGACGAAACAATTGAATTCTTAAGTGGTAGCTGGTCTCACTCCTAGCATTTTCTTTCAGCATCTCCACATCACATAACAAGACCAGATATTTGCACAATCAGAGGCTTCCATACTACACTGCTTTAAGACCACAGAAATTAATCACATTGACATGGAACATGCATGTTGGAAGGTTTTCTTTTCCAACTCTCCCTTGTTTCATTTTCTCAGAGTTCTTCAGTCTGTTGAAACCTCATGCTACAAGAACAGCTTATTTAGGAAAGAAAGAAAAAGACAAGAAAAGAAAAAAAAAAGATGCACAAGGGTACAGAAGCAGCATCAAAGAACAACGGCTCCTGCATTTCCCTTCTGTACATTTTCAGCTACACTTATTCACTTCCATCGGTCCTTAGCTACCGTTCCTTTCTTCTTCCACTCACCACATTGTCACCTCCTCAGTGGTTTGTAGAGCACGAAGCTCACATACTTGGATTGAAACCGGTGAGTGACTCCAAGGGCGAGCATAGACTGTGATCCCCATCCTTTCTCGATGAAAAGATGGTTGAGGGCGACGTGCTGCGGCTTTGGAGCGCGTTCGTCAGAGTTATCGGTACCACCAAGGACAGACATGAGAAGATGAGGCGGCAGGGTGGGCGGCTCCTTGGCAAACTCCTCGTCTCCTGGGAACTGCAGATCGTAGCTGATTTCAGGTGATGGAGGCGCGTCGAATTCTGCCACACTGTCCAGACTTTCTGGAACATAATCCTATCCAAAACAAGGATGTTTTCAGGTAAAAACAAGAAGTTGCATTCTGGAGCTCCTCTTAGAGCAGGCCAGAGCAAAATGCCCCAGTGATTTTTTGTCTGCCTTAAACGTTTAGGTTTTCACAAGTTCGATGCTGAAATAAACATATGTGATCCTTACTGACATGGACATCGAGGAGGTTGGCCACCTGCCCTCGCTCATCAGTCACATGAGGTAGTTCAGGGACATATCTCAGTTCCCCGTCGACGATGATCCTGTAATGATATACTCCAGATGGCAGAACCAACAAGATGGTGTGATCTTTCCCGGACCTCTCTAACGCCCTCCTGAGAATTACGTACCCAATTTTTGGTTTAGCATCTTACTTCTGAAACGTGGATAAAAAAGATTGAACATGCATTGTTGTTCGGTGAAGCATATACCTTGATGTCCAGTTATCCCATGACCCTTCCACAAACACCTCATTTCCTCCTTGACTCCATGTAACCAAAGTTGGAATTCCCTTCTCCTGCGGGGAGTTGTTGGTGGGTTCGTCCGAGCCATTTATCCACGAATTGTTAAAAACAGGAGAAAATTCAGTAGGTCTCTGCACTGGAGCAACTGGAACCTGCAAGGTGCACTTACGCGTGTCAGTTCAAGCAGGACCAGCAATAATGCTCATACATGTGAGTTGTCCCAACTCCGCAACGAGTAAGTCAGCAACATCCTATGATGAAAGATGACCAAAGTAAATTCCAACTTGTCATGATGCCCGGACTTTAGAGTAATCTGAAGCATGAGCCCAGGCACATATCTCCCAGTATTACAGGATCTGAAAGGGTTAATAATGTGTATAACGTTTCATAGGTCAAAATGGAATTGGTGAGAAGCAATTTAACCATGCGGAGACGATGCTTTATTATGCCTGCTGACTCCATTCCAAGGGGAAAACATCATTAACTAGCACTAACAGGAGGGCCTATATACATTTGTAATAAGACGACCACAAAGTTACTGAACACACATTGGGCAAATGAACCATAGCACAGTTTTCAGGACTACGAATTGTTGATGGATCACATATGGTGCTCATGTTTACCTAATTACTTCTGCAGTTCTGCTGCACAACTCATCTACTTATCAACATAAGTAAGCAAATACTCCATCCGTTCTTTCATACTTGACATTTTTGACTTTTTACGGTCTCCGAGATACGATTTTGACAGCTATTTTTTTATAATTTTATACTAAAATATACTATTAAAATTATAATATTATAAAAATATTTTTAACGATAAATCTAATAATATATCTTTTATATAGCTAATATAGACAGTTTTGAGTCTATTGGTGTGATGAACCTTAGTTCATCGGGGTAAACACCGTCGGGAAGAAGGCCAAGCAGCGTCGGCTTGGTAGGATGAGGGATTTGACTATAAATTGGGGTAATAGAACTTGAGAAAGTGGGACTAGGCTAATTCATCTTTTTTTTCTTGATTGCTTGATTGATAATAGATATGTACTAATTCTTTTATAGGGATAAGTCGATTTGATCTTCAAGAAATAATCTCTATCTCTAAAGAAACCTACCTCTAATAGATCGAACATATCTATAAGACAATAAACCCATATAATAAAGAAAATAACTATTCTTATCTCTATCCTAATCAATCTAAGCCTACCATGCGTGCTACTACAATATACGGATACTGCTCACGCGTGTGACTAGTAATTCACACATGTGACAACTTCTCCCCCCTTCGCCTCGAGCTATGGTGGCGGCCATAACGACAACCCTAGGAGATCCCAAATTGACGAGATATCATAACGTTTACTGGTGACTATGAAGAGGGTAGCCTCCATGTACAGGTGTAGCAACATTGATGACATCTGTGATTGCCATGACAGACATGGTGGCAACCACATCAGCATTGTAGTAGGTTTCCACGATGCAGTTACCGTGATAGGCTTCAACAGGGTCACGAAGGCCTTCGGCAACACTGTGATAGGACATGGCACGATCGCGTACCACAGCAGGTTGCGGTAGCGACATGGTTGCTGCGGCAAGCTTCGGTAGCAGCACAGCTGTCGTGGCACGGTTGCGGCAGAACTGTGGCTGCCACGCCATGTTCTGGCGACGCCATGGCGGTTGCTAGGAATAGCGCTGCTGCCCGCTCTTGTTGCGCATTCTTCTGATTTGCAATCATCTTCTCCAAGATGGCATGCATGTTGAGGAAGGTGTCCATCATCTTCTTGTCGATGTTGGCCATCTTATTGGCATTAACTTTTATCTTTGCCAATGGCTTAGCAATAGGAACCATGATAGCAGAAGTCGTGGGAAGGAATTGACTCCTAGGAAGGAATTGACTGCTCTGATACCAAATATGATGAATCTTAGTTTATCGAGGTAAACACCACCAAGAAAGAAGACAGGGCAGTGTCGGCTTGGTAGGATAAGAGATTTGACTATAGATTGGGATAATAAAACTTGAGGAAGAGAGACTAGACTAATTCATCTTCTTTACTTGATTGCTTGATTGATAATAGATACATACTAGCCCTTTTATAGGGATAACTCGACTTGACCTTCAAGATATAACCGCTATCTCTAAGAAAACATATCTCGAATAAATAAAACATATCTATAAGGTAGTAAACACATCTAATAAGAAAACTAACTATTCTTATATCTATCACAATCAATCTAAGCTGTCATGCGTGCTGCTACAGTATACGGATACTGTTCATGCGCGTGGGTGAACAGTACCATGAACAGTAATTTGCACGTGTGAATAGTAACATGAACAGTAATTCACGCATGTGACTGATGAACCTTAGTTTCAGGGTAAATGCCGGGAAGAAGGTAAGGCAGCAGCGGCTTGGTAGGATGAGGATTTGACTATAGATCGGGATAATAGAACTTGAGGAAGAGAGACTAGATTAATTTATTTTCTTTACTTGATTGCTTGATTGATAATAGATATATGCTAGTGTTTTTATAGGGATAACTCGATTTGACCTTCAAAAAACAATCTCTATCTCTAAGAAAATATATCTCTAATAAATATAACATATCTACAAGATCGTAAATCCATATAATAAGAAAACTAACTATTCTTACTCTATCCTTGTCGATCTAAGCATGCCATGCGTGCTGCTACAGTTGCGTGAACAGTATTTGGTGCGCATGAATAGTACCATGAGCAGTGTTTCATGTGTGTGATAATTGATAGTCAGACTTTAGAAAGTTGACAGCACGCATTCTAGAAAATCAAGAAACCTACCTAACTTAAGATCCTAGTGGGGGTACTATCGTACTAGCCGACGTACTCAAGGGCCAGCCGGTTTGTCCCTTGTAAATTGTAGGTGAAAGGATAATCGACAGAATACAGTGGTCAGGTCCAACCGTCCAATGAAACCTATGATCAGTTTACATGCCCCACAAGAACTGTGTTGATTGGCTTTACAATTAAAAATGCACAGTATATTCTGATGTTCCATATGAATTTTGCTTCTTCTTCTTCTTCTTCTTAAGAAAGGATATTCCATATGCATTGCTATTACATGATAGAATAGAACGGCAATATTCTCTAGATAAATAACCCAAGAATTAAAGCAGCACCAAAAATCACTGTAAGCATAATAGCCAAAATACTATGTACTGTTGCACGTCTGATTTACATTTACTTAAGCATACTGGATAAAGTACTTGTATCCAATCGTGAAACACATTTATAGAACATGACGCCTCACATATTTTTTCTTTAATGGGCACTATCCCAGAACCGAGAGTAAACAAATTGTTCTAAGATGTCACCCACACTCTTAGCACACAGTATATTTTACACAAACGAGACCAAATACCCTCAAAACAAGATCAGGTAGTAACGATTTTGTCGCAGTGCGATGTAATCACCGAGGAAATGAAAGAATTAACAAAATGTAACGTTTTAGTTTTTCAGTCTGTTTTTAACTTTGCTTCTTTCAGTTATCACTATTTATTAGGTTAATAAGTCATAGTTAAAAGACAAGTCATAGAAGGAAAAAACGCCTGCCACTCAGTGTTACAAATTTTGTCCGAAATTTCGTCCCTTTCGTTTCCCAACGAAATAGATTTCATTCGGTTAAAATTTGGCGAATTGGCCCTATTTGAAATTTGTTCAAATTTTATTCAAATTTTGGTTAAATTTCATCAAAATTTGAATTTTCGTCGGAAATTTGAATGAAATGAACGAAATTTCGTTATTGCGTTTCTTTCCCCGGCAGCCGAATTTTTTTTGCTTCCGAAAGATTAAACCCTGCTGCCACTGCATCTAAATAGCTTACGGAAGGATTAAAAAGAGTAATCGCCATTCGAGAAAGGAGGACACCAACTTGCCCACTATACCTGACCTAATCCAAGATTCAGAGCTACCAAATCCGTTTGCACAATCCAGGTGCAACCAAATCTACCAACTCGTCTTTACCTAGGCTTTTTCTTGCGCAGACTATCCTAAACAAGAACCCGCTCTTTGAGAATATCAAAAAGATCTACAAGTTGCAGTTTAGCTGTAGATCTATACAAGTTACAGCTTCTGCTTATCTGCTATGCATTACTCCTACAGTTTGAAGGCTTTGAACACCGGATGGATACTGATGGAAGAGCTAAGAATCTACACAAAAAAATTACCCAGTTTTTGTCACAACTATGCTCGCAGCCAGTGCTAAACTAATCAAGAAAACCCCAACAAAAAGAAGCAAGTGGACTAGAACTAATTTTGATCACCAAGGAGGAGCTAAAAACAATCAAGCACCAATTTTTAACAAGAACAGCACGCCTAGACACTTGCAATTCACAAAAACCAACAGCAAAGGAGCCATTTTTATGACGCAAAAACCATCTAGAACACCGCAAGAGGGTTTCCTTCTTTTTTGCCATTTCGGGTAAAAACTCATCACCTGCGGCGCGAAGAGGTAGGGCAAGGGAGGAGGCAAGTCCCGCATCACGGCGTCCACCGGCGGCGGCGGCGGCGGCCGCGCCGCAGGCTCAGCCAAGCTCCCCCCGCTGACGGCCGGCAGCTCCGGCGACGCCGCCACGTGGCCGTTATCCCCCTCCTTGGCGCTCGCGTTCCCCATGCCCGGATCGCCGCGACCCACAGCCACTCCCGCCTCCGTACTACCACCTCTTAAACACCTCTCTAAGCAAGAATTTAAGGCGAAATCAACAATTTAAAAAGGGGAGCGGGAGGCTACGGCCTACGAGAATGGCGACGGGGGTGGTTTGTGACTTCGTGTTTAATTACGCCGGCGTGCCACCGGCGCCCGGAGCTGCCAGAAATTACGCGCGCAGCCACCGGGCGCTTCGCCGGAGGCAGGAGAGAAGGGAATATAAGATGGCGAGGCACGTGACCCGCACGCGGTCTCCGCAAGCGTGCTCTAACAATTGTTCGGCGAATTACCTCTAGCGTTGGATCAGGCGGGTCGGACCATTTCAGCCGTCCATATGTGTCCGTGCATGCATGGATCGCCGAGGGAAATTACAGGAATACCCCTGGTGGTCTAATCTTGGATTAGTCCTTAACAGGCTCTGCTGTTTTGCTTAGTGGATTTGGAGCAGGGGCCTAATAAGTCAACATTTGGGACTTGTGGTGATGGTTTTTTCGAAAGACTCTGTGTTCGGATAGCGACGAGGGGAAAAAGGCCTAATGGATATGGATGATCGGAATTTTAGTTGTACCCATTTGACAGGTTTTCTCGAAAGAGTGCTGTAGCTGATATAAGTTATTTCTTTTGAGTATATAATTTTATCGAACAAATAAAGAAGATAATTTCTTTGTGTTTTTAAGTAGTTTATTGAAATAGTTTTTTAAAACGATTTATCGATATTTAGTTTATTTGTATACATATTTATGTTAGAAGCAAAAACTATTAATCATGATTATTAGCTATTAGCTACAGATGAAAAGAACCCGCTAATAAATAGAACATACAAGAGCATGTAAAGGGTATCTTTATACATGAAATTAAGAATTTCAGCAATTCCGACTGATCAAGGTGTTGAGGTTGATTTGAACTATGACAATAGCTTTTGAGATTAACAGTAGAGAATGTTTTTTAGTCTTGGCATTAGATTGCTAGTCTGGTACTGTATGAGGATAATAGTCTTTCGTGCTCAGCAACAGGAATTGTAATGACAATTGGTGTAGCCATGTATCGAGCACGCTACTGAGGTCGTAGCGATAAAATTGGTTATTTAGCTGACGATGGAGTACGTAGTAAAATATATGTAAGTATAGCTTAGATAAATTGGAAATGTATTGTATTCAATTAAGCTTTTTCATGCAATCATAATGCAATTCAAAAATATTAAGAGCTTAAATTATCATTACAAAAAATTCTGAAAAATTTTAGATATACTTCTAAACTTATTTTAATTATGTATAAAATTTCAAGTTTAAATTCATTCTATATTAAGAGTAAAAAAGAAAAAATTCTGATAATTATTAATAGTTTAAATTCATCAAAAATTCTCTTTCTTATTACTCTTAACATAGAATAAATTTAAACTTAAAATTTTATATATAGATAAAGTAAACCATAAAGTACGTCTATAATTTTTTAGAATTTTTTGTGATGATGTTTATTTAGGTTGCACCATAATTACACGAAAAAGCTTTTATGATATACCATACATACAATATGTTCCCAGATGAATTAATGCATAAATTTTCTTTATCCAGACTAAAAATTTGGAAAGACCATCTAGAAGAGATACATGACGATACCTTCAAGAGAAAGGGAAGTACCACCACACAGGGCCCGCAAATCAACCAAAAGGGCAAATTGGTCGTTCCACGGCAAAAAAAATAAATAAAAAAAAACCCTCTCCAACAAAATCCGATTTGACAATGAAGCCCTTGCGCTTTGAGCCCGGAACAAGAGAGAAATAAACAAATGACCGGCCGTAATGACGATCATAATCAACAGCATAAGGGCGATGAATGAGTGGTACTAATGACCGGAGGGGACAGCGGACGGACGGGTAGGTAGGGCCGTGCTTATCCACTTCTCACTCTTTACGCTGCGCGATCCTCTGCGACGCGTGGCCGTGTGGTACAACGTTGTTATAGGTTGCATCGTCGAAAGCCGCAGCAGGGTGGTTCGCCAATTCATCAGGATTTTTTGAACTGCTCGTATTACTTTTAAAAAATTTGTCAATGGATTCCCTCTGTGATTCTATCAACTCATCTATTCGTTTCCTCTTTTTTCTTTTTTCACTGCCGGATGTATATTTCCAAGATGATATGGTACTGAAAATTTAAAGAACAGTAGTATAATTAGTAACTACAAAGCACTAATTATTGATTAAAGTTAAAGAACAATAGTATATGCAGACAAACGTGTGATTTTAAACATGTATAGAATCACAGGAGCCAGTTTTGCAAGTTAGTAGATTGTAGACACCGAGACTTGATTAAGTAATGTTGGAACGTTTCTTACAGCCACCAGAACAAACTATCAATCAATTAATCAAACTATCAAAGCCACTAATTAGGTATTATAGCCAAACATGAAACATCGTAGAATTGTCACATACGTACGTACTTGTTAGATTGATGACTGATGAACTGATCAGCGCACTTGTTGCCCGTCCAGGAGTGTGGGCAAGCGCCAAGCGGCCGATGCGATGGCGGCGCCGCGACGCAGGCGTACAGGCGATGGTAGAAATTTTTCTGGGGCTGGCAGATTAGCAGAAGCCCGGGCTGCCCGGCGGGAGGCGGCGCCGCCCTAGATGAAGAGAAGACGTGAAGTCGAGAAGTCTGTGCGGATGGGATGCTCTAATATTTTTTTTCCGTACGTGGGTTTGGGCCGTCCATAACACGAGAAATACCGCAGCATGGCCTGCATGGGGAGAAAAGCGGGACGTATACCTATATTCTACATAGCATATACATGTATATGGGGGCCCCGACACTTTGGGGGCCTGGGGCGGCCGCCCCGCTAGCCCCCCCCCCCCCCGGGCCAGCACTGCGGCTTGCATGCTCAAAACAATGATTGTCACTGTTGGGTAGTCGACAGTTTCAAGGGTTTTCCTTGTTTCAGAAAAGATCAGTCGAAATAAAGTTGCCATCGAAGTTGAGTACTCTATTTAAAAAGCGAAATGCTAGCGCTCAAATGTCTGATTTAGATATTAGCTCGGAATGCTCGTCTATAATATTTTTGGTTATTTGTAATATTTTTGACTCATGTTTATAATATTTTTAGTCTATATTTTTATTGAAATATTTTTATTTTATGCATGCAACATCAGTTTTTGTACCACATATTTTTATTGTATATGGTGATTAAAATTGTTGCACATATTATCTAAGAATGTTGCATTAGAGTACGATGCGAATACTCACATTGTTCTTTGACTTTCTTTTGTTACAGACATGGCCGACTAATGTTGCAGATATGGATGGGAAATATTGCAAATGAGAATAATCACATTGTTCTTTGTTTTTTGTTGCAAAACATGAACAAAAAATATTGCATACATAGACAAAAATGTTGCAGCCGAGCGTCCAGGTGCTAGCATTACCCATTTAAAAAATAATTTTGTGAGACATACTAAAACAGTATTCCATTGGATCAATTTTTTATTTTAAACGTCGGCATGTTCCTAAAATACTACTTTGACCACTAATTTCTATTAGAATAATTTATAAAACCTAATAACATTATAATATTATAAAATATTTTTAAGACAAATCTATGCATACAATTTTTATGTATCAAAGCGATTAATAATCAAAGCTTCAAAAATTTAGCTACATATATTCGAAAACAACATGTTTTTATTAAGGGAGTAAGGCAAGTATGGATTTCCTATAGCCGTATGAAGCTACAATCAATATATGGACTGTCGCCTGCGGCTCCTCTCTCAGCCTTGTCCCCCTCCCTCGGCTCGGCTCGACTCCTCCCGTGGTGATTGCTATGCCCTGATGCCGCCTTGCCATCCTCCACTAGTGGAAACTTTGTCGTCGTCCTCCGTCAAAAGCCCCATCCTCCAAAAACCACTCAAGGTTTGTAGCGGCGGTGGTGTCAGCGAGGCTCAACGGCACAGCTTCCATTGAGGAAGGTGGAGCCTTGGTAACACAACGTGGGAGCAGAGGGACAACTGCAGCTCTCAGGGTGGCAATGTGTGGCTCGCTGAGGTGGGGGCGACAAGAAAGAGAGAGAGGAGGGGGAGATAGCACAAATCTTGGGTTAAGGCTACACGGCTACGATAGTAGGAGCGGTTGTAAGATCGAGAAGGCCGACTAGAGGGGAGTGAACATGCGGATTAAAAATTCTTTCTTCAACTATCAATTATTTCTATTTGACTAAAACCAAGTATATAATGTGGAAGTTTAACTCAATTTAGTTTAACAAAAATAAAGTCTAAAACAATAAACTTATCTAAGTGCACCAACAATCTAAGTCTACATCAAGGATTGCAATCCTAGGATGACAAACAATCAATTTAATTCTATGAATGTAAATTGAGTACAAGAGAATAAACCACAAATGACACGGTTTTCTTTTTATCATGGTGTTCAGAGACTTGCCAGTCTCCCCTAGTCTACGTTGAGATAAACTCAAATAAATTAGACCAACTCCACGAATTAAGCCTTCCATCTCAAATCCACTAGTGGTAGCTCTTTCCTGCTCCGGGTAGATGAGCTACAACCTTCACACTTCGTTAGGTCTTCTCACAATCTTTTTTTAGAAGATCACCACTCACGATGTCTCTGACGCCGTCCAGAAGTCGGCAACCTCCAAGAGTAATAATTCAAGCTCCTTACTTACCTCTCACCATGTGCAACGAATGCACAAGCTCAAGTTGATACAAAATCCATCTCTAGATGCAACACATGCAATCTAGAGCCTTTCTCCTTAATCACAAGGTACAACAAATGCATAATTGAGAGGAAGACCTCATACTAGCTCAAAGGAGTGAAATAGAGTCTAGCAACTCATTCTCCAACTGGCCACAATGGGTATTTATACCCTACACCTCGAAACTAGCGGTTGAAGATAGAAAACAGGATTTTCGGAAGTACCGTAGGCATAAAGCTGGTACTTCCACGCCCCTCAGCAACGATAAAAAGTACTAGCCATTACTCAACAAATCCGATAGCTCTAACATGCAAAGCCTGGTGCTACCGATCGTCGGAAGTACCGCTACACTCGTGCGAAACTAGGGGTGGGCAAAATACCCGCTACCCGTTACCCGAACCCGAATTACCCGGACCCGAACCCGAAATACCCGATCCCAAATTCGGATAGCAATTCCAATTACCCGAAATTAGTTTGGGTAGTTCGGGTAATATCCCCCGGTACCCGAACTACCCAAAATTCCCCCTCCCTACTAGGCCAACTGTACATACTAACATACCCCCATCCCCCGCCGGCCCGCGGCCCGCGACCTCACTCCACTCAGACTCCAAAAACCTAGGCCTAGCGGCAGCGCTCTTACGCTCTCCGCCGCCTCCACCGTCCGAACTCTGAAGTCCGAAGGGGCGACGCCCTCTCCTCTCTCACGGTCTCACCCCGCCGCCGCGCGCCGCCTCACTCCTCACCCACTGCGCCAGCGGCGGCCACCGCCGCCGCCTCTCTCACCCGGCACCCCGCGTCCCCCCGGTCCGAGCACGCCTCACCCGCCAGCCACCGCCGCGCGCGCGCCGACCTCGGGAGGGACAAGGTGCACCGGCGGCTTGAGGATTGAAGGACGGCTGCCACCTCGGAGTCCTCGTGCAATGTATGTATGCCCTTAATACTTAGTTACCTAATACCTACAGTCTTGCAATGTTTTTTGAATCTGTGGCTCTGTGCAAATTGCAATGTATGTAGTGTAGTGTAGATCTGTTATTTGATGTGGTCCAGTGCACTATTTAGTTCTTCTATAGTTGGATTCGATTGTTTGGTGATGGACTAATGTAGTCATGTAGATCTACTGTCTACTGATATGGTGAACTTTGATTATTTCGGTTCAGTGGTTTTGTGATTTATGGTTAACAGAGGCACATCCGCACATGACTTAGTTGAGCTGTTGATCTATGATAGATTGATAGTTAGTGTCTTAGTGCTTGTATTGCTCTTTTTATTTCTGTAGATGCCAGAACCTGAGGATATTATAGACATGGAGTCAGTGGGCACTGGCACTGGCACACAAGTTGACAGTCAGGCAATTGCAATTGTACCAATGGCAGAAGATGAACATGGACATGGGTCACAACCATCACAGGAGACTCAGGAGCCAGGAGAAAGGGAAGGAACTAAAAAAGTGGTCATTGATGTGGAGGAGAAGGAAGATGAAAAAGGTCAGAGGAAGGAGATGGTACCAAGGTCAGAGATGTGGCTACATTTCATCAAGATCAAGGACAACAATGGACTTTTGAAGGCTGGAAGGTGCAAATATTGCCACCGTGAACTCAAGGCTGACACAAGGGGACATGGAACATCTGCCTTGAAGAAACACTTCGGTACTTGCAAACGCAATCCTCATGTTTTCAACAAGGACTCAAAGCAAGGCACCTTGCAAGCTTCTCATGGGGAAGCTCCTACCACTTGGAGGTTTGATCAAGAAGCACTTAGAAGCCTTTCTTGAGATGGTAATAGAAGATGAGCAGCCCTTTTCTTTTGGTGAGAAGCCTGGCTTTAGGAAATTTATGTCCAAAGCATGTCCACGATTCCAACTTCCATCTAGAAGAACTTGCACAAGGGACACCGTACGTCATTACTTTCAAGAGAAAGCCAAACTGAAGAAGTTCTTCAAAGATTCTTGTCAGAGAGTTTGCCTCACAATGCATTGTTGGACTTCTCAGGTCCAAGATGGATATATGACTGTTACAGCAAGTTTCATTGATGAAAACTGGAATCTGCATAAGAAAGTGATAAGTTTTTTCATGGTAAAGGGTCACAAGGGGGAGGATATTGGGAAAAACTTGATGAGATGCTTGGCTGAATGGGGTTTGGATAGAGTAATGATCAGTGGATAATGCAAGTGCCAATGACGGTGGTGTTGATTACTTGAGGAGGCGATTGCAGAAAACCAACATTGCCAAGGGCAAGTATTTGCATATGAGGTGTCTTTGCACACATTGTGAATCTTATTGTAAGAGATGGATTGCAAGAAGTGGACCTCTATTAAGCGTGTTAGGGCTCTCATTAGATATATCAAAAATGGGACTTCAAGATTGGTCAAGTTTAAAGAAATTGCTGAGGAAGAGAAGGTGGACAGCAAAGCATTTTTGAAACTTGATGTTCCGACAAGGTGGAATTACACATATCTGATGTTGAAAGCTGCAATTGTGTATGAGAAGGTGTTCTTAAAGTTAGCTGAAGATGACACTACTTATGTTATTGATCTATCTGAAGCAAGGGATGGTTTTGGGCATCCTGATGAAGATGATTGGGACAATGCAAAGAAGATGGCAGAATTTCTAGAGCATTTCCATGATCTTACTATCCGTGTCTCTTCTACTCTCCATGTCACTTCCAACACATTCTTTAATGAGATTGGAGAAGTCCGTTTGTTGATTCAACTTGGCTGAGCAGTGAAGATAATTTGCAAGTATCAATGGGCATGAGAATGAAAGAGAAATTTGACAAATACTGGGGACTTTGGCACACCAATAGCAAGAACAATGACAAAGGGCAGGAACAAGAGCAAGAGAGGGAGAAAGGGCGGAGCAAGGGCAGGGGGAAGGATAAGGACAAGGACAAGGACAAGGAGAACATCAATTTATTGATCTTTGTGGCTGCATTTCTTGATCCAAGGTACAAATTATCTTTGTACACAAAGATTACCGTTGAAGAGATATTTGGTGAGGAAAGAGGACAGTTAGTTTGGGCAGCAATTAATACTTGTGTGAGAGAGCTGTTTGAAGAATACAAGAACATGTATGCTCCAAGTGAAGAAACAACTGAAGTAATTGATGCCAATCAATCTAAGGGAGGTCCAGGAGGCAAGCTTAAAGAAAAAATCGCCAAGAGGATGAAAATGAGCAACTGTTCTACCAGCACTATCAAATCTGAACTTGACAAATATCTTGCTGAAGAAACTGAAAACACAGAAAAGAAGATTGACATTCTTAGTTGGTGGAAAGTCAATGCAAATAGGTTTCCAGTTTTGGGTCACATGGCTCGTGATGTGCTTGCTATACCCATCACAACAGTAGCGTCGGAGTCCGCTTTTAGCACAAGTGGACGTATCTTAGATGACTTCCGTACCTCTCTTACTCCATTCATGCTAGAGGCTCTAGTATGCACGCAGGATTGGCTTCGAAGGTCTACTATTGACGTAAAGGAGAGTACGGAGGAATTGGCCATAATAGAAAAAGGTATCATATTTCCTTGCTTGCTTGCATTTGTGTATTTCTGTATGTAATATGTAATCGTATGCGTTCTGAGTTGATAGAAGAATATGGTGGCAAAGGAAAAAGAATGAGCGACCTTCCGCCTCCAAGTCACAAGCAACACCAAGCAAAGAAGAATCGTCCCTCCAAAACTTAATGGTATGTCAAATATGAATGGAGTATTGAGTATTCTTTTGAAATCTGCAGTAATCAAGACTTGAACCATGAATTTTTATTGCAAGCAATCAAGACTTGAACTGGAGTATTGGTTGTCCCTAGTTGTGATGTTGAACTTGTATTAATTTCACAAATGTTTGTCCCTAGTTGTGATGTTGAACTTGTATTGTTCCCGTGAACACGGCATTGTTCTGTGTAAGTGTAAGGAGAATTTCACGCTGCTGTGTTCATTGGCCGCTATTTGCATGGAAGCCGCGCGTCTTCTTGTGTTTGCTAGTATATCACACCGATCACTGGAAGTCGCTGGTTTGACGCCTGACGCCTGGAGCCACGGATCGCTGGCCGCCTGCCGCCGCTAGCAGTCGTGGATTTGGAAGCCGGCTTTCTTCTTGTGTAACGTTTGCCGCTAGTATATGAGATTGTGTCTGCACTCTGCAGTGGAATCTGAGATTGTGAGATTGTGGTTTATTAGTAAATGATTCTCTCTGTTTGAAATTCTATGCAAATTGCTGCTGAAATTATGTGCAAATTGCTGCTGAAATTCTATGCAAATTTTGTGCAGTTTGGTGGTTTTCTTATAATTCGGGTATATCGGGTATACCGAACCCGAATATCAGTGCACCAAATTGCGGGTAGTGTTTTTCAGGGCTAATATCGGTAGCGATTTTCATTACCCGAATTTCGAATTACCCGAACTACCCGACCCGAAAAAATCGGGTAACCCGAACGCCCAGGCCTATGCGAAACTACTGATTCACTGGGGATGAGAAGACTCCCACGAAGGTCTCTTTGGAAAAAATGTACCGCTACACAAGTCGGTCGTTCAGCAATTCGGAGGTACTGCTCACACAAAGCTGGTAGTTCCACTTGCTGCTCGGATCACTCCGAAGTTGCCGATCGTCGTCTACACTGATCTTTGACCACGTCGACATCCGACCACGTTGTCCGATTCGACCACATAGGTCTCCGACTTTATTGTTTGATTTGACCACATAGGTGAAGCATCTAGGCCCCTAAAGATGGTTTTGGTAATTAATGATTTTATGTGAATATGGGACTAACATGTTTAATGAGTATGCAAATGTTAAGTCCATATATTGGTGACAAAAAGCAAGCCAAAGAATAAATGTGAAAACCCAAAATGGCTCAGGGCAAAGGTATACTTAGAATAGGATCTCTTTTATTTTTACCGGTCTTAAGGAGAAAAGGTGGAAGACCAGATTATAGAGTGGATAATCGTATCATAAAGAGTGATCATGGCAAGTAGCTTGATAGCAAATTTATGTGCCATTTGGATCAAATTAGAAGCATGCATTCATCAAAAATCAGATTTAAAACCTAAACTGTGCTTTGTCTGGAAGAGCGGTAGTACCACAATCTACAACGTCGGAACTACCGCCCGCAGGGCAGTAGTTTCGCTGGTAAAATTGGAACTGCCGGCGACCAGAAGCTCCGAAACCCGAGCGGAGCCTTTTTTCCAGAGAGCTACCCAGGATGCATTTTAGATTTTGCGAGATTGGAAGTACCGGCGATTTCAACGCCGGAACTACCGCAAGGTGCGGTAGTTCCGGTGTGGTGGTTTCGCTATCCCGAGTGGTACTTCCGGAGCCCAGAAGCTCCGGAGGGGGAGCGGAACCTTTTTTCCAGAGAGCACCCTCTGGACGCAATCTAAGATTTCGCGGAGCGGAAGTACCGGCGATTTCAACGCCGGAACTACCGCAGGTAGTTCCACTATCTTGAACGGTACTTCCGGATCCCGGAAGCTCCGGAGACAGAACGGAGCCTTTTTTCCAGAGAGCACCAAACTTGGGATTTTTGGAATTTCGGCTCAGGCGGTAGTACCGCGTCGACTTTGCGAACCTACCGGCGAGTGGTAGTACCGCAAGTTTCAATGGCAGTAGTACCGTGCCGACATTCCAACGATCACTGCAGAGCTCTGACATAGCCGTTCTGCCGCGCCAGAAATGGGAGTGGTACTACCAGCCGTATAACGGCGGTAGTTCCGCTTGTCCTGAATTTTTTAGGAATTTGTGCCAAACGGCTAGTTTTGGTTGGTGGAGGGTATAAATACCTGTACCACTGCTCAAGAACATATAGAAGAGACCCATTGAACATTTCTTGAGTATAGAGCATTCACTCCACCCCTTGTTCTCACTTGTGCATTCAATTTGAGGTGGTTGAGCAAATTTAGTGCATTGCATTCATTAGTTGA
The DNA here is from genome assembly GCA_036346575.1 of Dendrocalamus sinicus. NCBI lineage: Eukaryota > Viridiplantae > Streptophyta > Magnoliopsida > Poales > Poaceae > Dendrocalamus > Dendrocalamus sinicus. Next base: position 58,530 of record JAYEVI010000272.1, read on the forward strand.
TCATTGGCACTAGTTTGCAATTCAAGTGAAGTCCAGGTCTATTACTCTTGGTGTTTGTCGACACCTGAACGATTGGGAGGTGATTGATCGGTGATCTTCTCAATGGAGATTGTGAGGAGACCTGACGTTCGTGTGAAGGTTGGAGCTCACCTACCCAGAGTGGGGAAGAGCTACCACTAGTGATCGAGGTGCTTTGGCTTAATTCGTGGAGCCGGTCTGATTCGTTCGGGCTAACCTCAACGTGGATTAGGAGAAACCGGCAAGTTTCCGAGTACCACGGTAAAAACATCGATTGTGTACATCTCTTACTTGTCTTTCTTCTAGCTCCTTTTCATTGATATTATTGTCATCATTTACTTGTTTAGAGCTAGCATTGTTGTTTACTTGACTAGAATTGTGCAGAATTAATTGCTTTACGTTCTTGCCATTAAAATTGTAAAGAATTAATTGAGTAAACAAGAAAAATCTAAAAACCTCCTATTCACCCCCTCTCTAGTCGGTATCCTGGATCCTACAATAGGTCTTCAGCCATGTTATCCGGTTCGACCACACATGTCACCGACCACGCTGGTATCTGATCATGTTGTTTTGATCACGTAGATTTGACCACGTCGGACCACATATGTCTCGTCCACATCAGTTCCGACCACGTCGGTTCGACTACGCTGGTTTCGATCGTACAGATCTCGATCACATCGGTTTTGACCATGCTGGTTCGACCACACTAGTTTCGACCACTCTGGTTTGACCACGTCGGTTCGACCACGATGGTTTCGATCACAAAGATCTCGACCACGTCAGTTCCGACCACGCTGGTTTCGATCACATAGATGTTAACCACGTCGGTTCTGACCACGCTGGTTTTGACAACGCTGGTTCGACCACCTTGGTTCTTGACCACACAGATCTTCGACTACCTTGGTTCAACCACACTAGTCTCTACCACATTGGTTCTCGACCACATTGATCTTCGACCACACAGGCCATCGACCACATTGGTTCAACTATAATGATTCTCGACCACAGAGGTCTTTCAATCACAAACGAACGCGATAGTTCTGTGATTACAATGCCGATAGTTTCGTCTAGCGGTAGTACCGTGTAACATATGCCGGTAGTTTCGATTTTCCTGAGAAGTGTATATACTTCAATAAATCTTGCAAAACATATTTACAAATTATAGTATCATGCACACAAAGATCAACTATAATTCTCAATAAGTTGCAAAACAAACTTGCACACTTTTAGAATTATAACATAAGGATTACATGAACATCGACCATTTGCAAATATAAGCCTCCTACCACAAGAATATGAAACATGGACTTCAAACACTTGCAAATCATATTTGCAATGTGTAGCTTCATGTTAGAAGGATTCAACATATGAGCCACGACTATTTGTAAAATATATTCATAAATATAGACATCATGTTATGGAGAGTTAAAGTAAGTGAGGTTGAGCTATCAACATATGATAAGACTCAAACTACTAGATATGATCTCTCTTAATAGTACAATAATCTAAACTAGTAATCTGGTCTTTCATCGTAACACCAAGACCGGTAAAAGACTAGGAATACATCCTTAGCCCTATCTAGGTATACTTTTGCCTTGAGCATCATCTTGAAGCTTGATGGCGCATATCTTCACTTCAAGTCTGAGTCCTTGTGTTGATATGCATCAACACATGATGCACCCTTTATTTTAACTCTATCAACACATGATGAGTCTTCACTTGACTTAATGATCAACTCACGATCATCTTCTCTTGGACGTGCAGTAACTCGTGATGCATCCTTTACTTGACCTGATAATCTTCAACACATGAAATCATCCCAAGTCATCATCATTTATGGAACCTAAACTATTCATCCAACTCATAAAAAATATTAGTCCACAAACCAATTGTAATTAATTACTGAAACTTCACCATTAACTCATAATGGAGGGGACTAGATTTAACAATCTTTTCTTTTTTGGTAATTCATGATAATCTCAACAAATAATAAGCTAAAAGATTTATTTGTTAGTATACAATATGTACACAACACTTGTATACTCTAGAATAAGTTGTATACTCTAGAATAAGCTTTCAGCGCAAAGCTTACTCATCTGGTTGTCATGAATCATCCAACCATTAACACATAATGGAGGAACTAGATGAGAACCAGATTATGAGTATATATGAACTACACGAACTATATATACTCAAGGGGTATATTTGAAGGTAAAAACTCTTAGGGGCTGTTTGGTTTGCAGTCTGAGAACTTGCCTGGCCCAGGCAACTGATCTCAGGCGTCTATTTTCCTCTGCCTGGGGACAGGATAGCTGCCTGGCTGTTCAGCTGCCTGCCAGGCAGCATCCAAACACGCCCTTAATATGTGGAAAGAGAAATATGGATCAATATTTATGAAACATCAAAACATAGAGTGAACTCCCCCTAAATATGTGCATATAAGAATGTATCATGAAAACATATGCACATATTTAAGTTAGACTATTGATTAAGTCCAATCTATATTTTAAATCTGAGAAATGCAATAAGATATAAGAATATGATATAGAACACATACATCTATGATTTTCACCTCCTCATCTAAATGAGACCTAAACAATTATTATAATCAATAAACACATTAGTCTCACATATATATACACACATATGTATATACATATATACATATACAAGTGTCCTTTCATATAGCGCGCGCACTCAAGTTTGGTCGGATATGAACATCCAGAAGAGACCATTTGATTTGAAGCTAGCAGCTAGCTAGTGATTTGCCAAAGTTTGGTCACATAAACTAGAATTGGTTGGACACTTTTTCCGGACTGCGTCGTTCTTTTGTGAGCGGATGAAGTAACTGAAGTTTTCCTTTATGAAAACAAGCAAGTGACATTGCAAGCCGGTCGGGTGCGTTCGAAATCGATACTACCGACGACAACAGAATGAAAATGACCAGTGTGCAACAGGGACGTACACACACATACGTACATACGTATATACATACATATCTTATAAATAATAGGGATAACATGTTGCTCAGACTCTATAATTGAGATTTTTTTATCTATAATTAATACTTTCTATCCATGATTGATTATAGGACGCTGAAATGAGGCACTATAATGTCTGGACATCAAATCTCCTTGTCTTTGAATTGTTTTTAGATATGTGCAAGTGCAATGATATATAATATATCACGGATACCCGTTAACATTCATTAATTTGAAAAGACATCAATTAAAAAAAGAAATTCATTGATTTATCATACTGAATCAATTATGAATGAAAAGCCTTAATTATGGATGAAAATGGTGGACAAAAGCAGCTCCGTCCATTACGAACTGCACGAGATTAGACGAGAGACCGGAAAATCCATTGTTTCGCTTGCAATCCAAACAAACATTTTTCTAGCTTTCTCAATGGGCGTCACGTCTGTCTCTATGTACGTCGAGCGGCCGCTCCCCGCTGATCGATCAATGAAGATTGAAGATAACACGGTTGCAATAAGCTTTAAGCAAATATGTTTTTTATTCTTTTTTATCAATAAATGGTCATCGTGTGTGTCCCATGTGCATGTGTTGCAAGGAAACAGAGATAGATATAGATACTGCACTGACAAAGCCATGGCCAGTGATGCTTGAGGATTGCCTGCCATGACGGGCGCTAGTCACATGTTACATCCAGGATATAATTGTGAATGACCATGTTGGAAAGTCAAAAATTATATGATAATGAACTATTGCTATTTAAGAAGTGTGAAAATTTGAATTAGCATTTTTATCGATTTTTCATACGGTTTGCAATCTAGCCGGTTTGACCAGCAAAAGGAGAATAGTCAGACAGGCCCAGCCCAACAGTCAGACCGCCGGCAAAACCGGTCTAACCGGATCCCGTCAGCAGTCTAACCGATGTGTGCATATGGTCAGACCGGCTGGCACGTGTTGCTCTCGGCTGAGTTTTCAAATTTGGAGATTTTGGTCATGAGATGAGTTTATGTGACTTAGGTCAGTACTTATATATTGCATAAGGTATGTTACAACTAATATGGGTCAAGTTGTAAAGAACTTGTACCCATAAATGAGTTCTTGATCTTTAGATGTGCAGAGTCGTTTAGAATAAATCATGGTCAATAGCGAGAATGATTAAGGATATCGGATGAGATCTTTGAGCTCAAGTATGACATGAGAAACATGGGAAATATTTAATAGAAGTCCGAGCAATAGGTTGCACTATGTGGCTTGATCGGTCCAAATGACACATAGTCTGGTGAAACTAGAACAGGAGAAACTTGCCGACGTATGGTAAGCTAGTAGTGTACCTACATATGGCAAACATGACGATTGGTTACAGTGAAAGATGAAGACCAGGTTAAGAAAGAGTATTTCGGTAAGTTGATCAAAATACTGAAAACTATCTTAAATCAAACCCGCGGCGCTTGAGAGAGCGGTTTATGTCAAGAAGAATTTGAGAAAATCAAGTTGGATCAATATTAAGAACTTAGTGGATTCAGGCTTATTTATTTTGAAAAGCGAGTATAGGTGTAGTGTGTGAGTTAAACCCATGTTGTGTGGGGTCATCTGATTTTTCCTATATATATGCTAAGTGGATAATATACATTAGTGTTAGATAGGTGCTGGTTGCTTTATCTATTTAATGGGTTAGGATAGAGATTTGGTAGTTAACCATCTAATTCTTGCAATTAAAGCAAAGTATTCTAAGGTTAGGGCTAGAGAAGTTGAGTGCTGTGGTGTGCTCTCTTGTCGTTCAGGTGGAGTGGCTGTAAAACATTCATCCTCAAATAGCAATACATCAATCTTTGTTCCTCTCCCATAGGTCCATCTTGTGTTGGTTGATTTACTCTTGATTTAGTTGGTTTTTATCTTCTCTTCCCCTTCTTGATTTTGTTGTGCCAAGTACGTGTAAGAGAGATTGATAATCCTTGAAAATCAATCCCAATCCATCTAGAAAACCTATTTTTGCTCTTAAAGTTCTTAAAGTTGCTGTGGTAAGTTCAAAGTTGTCTAGTTTTTGCTCTTTTTGGTCTCTCCAAGTGATTCCTTAATCCAGCTATTTTTACCTCGATTTCTTTGTTGTTCATGTGACATGTGAGAACACATCGCGAGCTATCTTTGCTATCATCCACCTACGAGCAAGTAATATCACCATTTTTAGCTTTTGCTCATTTTGTGCAACTTTCCTTCAAATTGAAAAAAATCACAGTTTTGACAATGATTTTCTCGATCGTTGGTTGGAATAGGTTCGTGGCATGCTAGAGAAGATACTTGCCACGTTTCATGTCATTTAGATATACGAATCAAAAGTTTTATGGATTTTTTATTTTGAAATAGTATTATTCACGACCGATCGAAATCACTGCCACTCATCACTCACGATCGACCTCTGGACAAATCAAGGGTTGTTTTACTCCATCTTGTTTGAATTTTTGTGTGACAAATGATCTCTAATTATTATAGTTTTTTATAACTATTGAGTGAAAATCGGTAAATATTAAATTCGAATGCAGCATTAATCTCTCTCCTGTTAACGTACCGATCCATAAATACGTTATCCCTGTAGATGCATATGCCTAGCCCGCAGCGTGGAGTCTCTGAGAAGTACGACGATCTACGTGCATGCGAGCATGTGACCTTCGAAGAGAGAGAAGAAAAATAGACTTCTCACCTCTGCGTGGATAAGAGCAAGTACAATAATATAATCAATTAGTGAGGCTGAATAAGCTATATTGTACCTGGTCTAAGGTTAGTAGACTTTATTAGCTTCGTCGTGGGCCTCGTGGCCCCTTGCATGTTGTCTCCTCAGACAACACCAGCCACTCCTCGGATCGCGTTTATTGCATGCTTATCCTCAATGACTATATGCTAGTGCACTGTTCCCTTGCACTTGACAATAAAAGAGAAGCAATGAAGAGGTTCAATCGGACCCGTCGAAGTGAAATCTACAGATGTGTGAAGCGTGCGTGTGCGTACCGCGACCGACGATCAAAACCAGCTATATGCACATCGCATTCTTCAGGTCTCGACGTCTCCTACAGTGTAGCCGGCCGTGTTTCGTGTGGAATTTTTTTTAAATATTATAACCCAAGCAGTAATTATGTTTGTCACTACCAGGGCCGGTCCTGGGATTTTAGAGGTCCGGGGCGAAACTAGAAATAGGAGGCCTAGTATAAATATCTAAATATAAATCTACATACACATATATATGTATCTAATTTTACCAACAAACACTTAAAATGCGTTATGTATTAAAGAAAAATTCATATCAAAGAGTTTATAGATATTACCTTAAAATTTTCTTCTAACATTTCTAGATGCGAAGTCATTGATGATGGTATTGATATCAATCTCATCTAATAATTTCTTCTCAATACATAAAGTTGCCAAACCGTTTAACCTCTCTTGAGACATTGTTGACCTTAAATGATTCTTCAACAATTTCAACTTTGAAAAGTTTCTTTCAGCTGATGCCACGACACAGCATAGTAAATAAAATCGATAAGCAATAGAAATATTAGGATAACAATCCGCTTCTCGATTTAACTCAAAGATCTCCATAGCAGACATTGGTTTATCTGATAAAGTCAATTGCATAACACTTACTCAGAAATTAGATCATTTAACTCAACATCAGATGAACCATCTAGAGAGACTCATAGACGGAAAGTATATGGGAGATTGGGGGCCCGGTGCGGCCGCCCCGCTCGCCCCCCTAGGGCCGGGCCTGGTCACTACCATAATAACTAGCCGTGTCTATTCCATCCTGATGACCGGCGCTCCACGTTGATGCCCAACGATGTTCCATTTTCGTCTTAAGGGCACCATATCAATTCCATTCCAAAAGGTACGTATGTTTCGTCACCCATTTTCGTCCTAAGGGCACCATGTCATTTCCATTCCAAAAGGTACGTATGTACCATGGATATAGTGATGTTGGTTGGTTTGTGTGTTGGCGTTTGTACCATACAAGTAGCAAGGTAAAAATATACGCATAACCGAACCTTACACGCCATGTAATTCAAACCTCAATTATAAAGTATTATGTTCGGACTTTAAATATCATGTTCGGTGCAGTATTCTCGCTCGAATAGAAGTTTATAAAATATTAACCAATTGATCAAGTACTAAAAAACCTAGCTAATTTTCTTCATCTAATTCTCGCAATTAGGACCAACTCACTTCCCCTACTCAGCATCGCGACTGCCGACTGTGGTAATGCTAACACTACGCATTGCGACAAGATGAGTCCATAGTCTTCTTAGTTACATATGACAACATCTGTCGACTCCCTTTCAGTCCGAAGTGACATCATTCTAACTAGCCCTTTTCAAGCTGAAGTGACAACACACTGACATATGCTTTTTCAGACCAAAGTGACAAACACACTACCAAACTCTTTTCAGACTAACACTGACAACTAGCTGATCTACGTTGTGCCAAAAGATTCCTTCCTGCGGATGTGAGTGCATTACTATTTTCGCTAAAATTTACTGCTTGAACACCGCACCCTTACCGTTTATAAAACCGGGGTGCACTCCACCACCATAGCCAACACTCCACTCAAGCTAACTTGGAAAACAAGAAGAGGAGAGAGAGAAGAGAGGTAGAGGAGATCAGGAAGATGCTCTAGAAGCATAAGTGGGTTGCAGGAAGGTGGGAATTTACCAAGATTGTTCATGCAATGATGTACCTATACTTCTAGAGTTCTCATGCTCGTAGTGAGATTGCAATAAGCCAGCAAAGATAATTCAATCCACACACCCAGAGATCGCCACTCATGCTTACTACACGTGTGAAATTACCGCGTAAGTGAATGTCATACATAAATATTTCACATCATGCGTTGCATTCACATATCACTTAACTTTATGCGTGCATGGTAGCCATCGGAGCATTGCTACTCTTCTAATGGATCGACAACTCGAATAAGGACAACAGAGCATTCATCCAATAGAAATACATGTTAAATTATACAGTTAAGTCTGAGAACTTTACTTGTTGGAAACCTTACATCGTGGAGGGCAAAGGAAATGTTGGGAGTCAGGAAGACAAGGGAAAGGCAACGATAACCCCTACTGAACGTGAGGTTATGTCAAATTGGGACAAGCCTCTATGTCCTAGAAGCCGAGTACTAGGTGGCCCTCGCGAAGGCCAAAGCATATAGGGGAGACAAGAGCAGGGCACTATGGACCCTAATGCATAAGACGTGTGACCATAAGCCTGACTTCTTTTCCATCTAGTGTTTTCAATTATAAAAGACACATATGTATCTTAATTGTAGTTTGGATCATGATTCATGCATGCTATCATTTATACCGTAGGAATAGCGAGGTAAACATATGTATCTAACCAAACCATATATGCTATGTAATTTACATATTCATTATAAATTGTTATGTCGGGCTATGAATCTATATTCGGTGCTCTATTCTTCCTCAAATCCAATTTGTTTTCTTAAAAAATCACTTCCAAAATGCGTCTTCGGCATTCCAAAATAAACAAAACATTAGGATGTTCAAAAGCCATGTAAAGTAGTAAAACAACTAAAGAGGAAAAAAGACCTGCTTATCACAATAAGAGCCCTTGTCGCCATTCGAAAAGAACGTCAGAGCCTTTGTCATCGATTGAAAAGGCCCATAGACTCTGTCGTATTTTCAAACAGTGACAGAGAGTCTGACATCTCTTCTAATGGCGATAGAGCACTGCTTGATGCCAAACAGGAGTTCAAATCGGATTATATATCGTCATTTCAAACGACGACAGAGTTCAATCATTGTTTCAAACGACGATAAAAGGTTATTTCTGTAAATTTTTTTTGTAGCAATGATTTATTTATATCATATTAATAAAAAACTACTTTTTTCAAAAAAAAAATCGTTTCGTGTGAGCACAGCACCGTGCGGACGAGACGAGCTCACGAACACGCCGGTCAATTTGCTGCTTAACTAGGAAAGCAAGACTGCAAGAGGGATCGATACCCAAGACATTAATGTGTCCTTGTGGTTTTGTTCCGTTGGAGCCAGCGACGGAACGCACCGGTTCCACGCCCGTCGGTCCGTCTCCCGTGTCCGGCGGTGTGGTCACGTACATGCACCCAACTTCGAGCGCCCTCCCTGCACGGGCCGGGCCGGGCCGGGCCGGCGGACGTCTCGCTCTACGTGCTGATCAGAGAGGTTCACGACGTGCGCTTATGCGGTCACGCCGAGCTGCATGCGTCCGCGGTGTACGTACGTGGCAGATCGGGCCCGAGCCGCTGTCCGGAAATGCTATGGGCCGAGCGCGCGGCGCATAGCAACCCGCCGCCCACCTCTAAGGCCCACAGCCCATCAGTTCAGTCGTCCTGGAAAGCGAAGGCCGGCCTGACGGGCTTCCTGCTTTCTCTCTTTATTAGCAAGTCACGCCAGCGCTTCGAGTCCAGCGCTTTGAGATTTCGACAGTGGCGCCATGGTCGGCCTAGCAAGTGTTTCTTTTTTTTCCCCCTGCTTTCTTTCTTTCTTTCTTTTTTTCCTTTTCATTTGGTTACAGATTTTTGCAATATATTTGTAGCAGGTATTTTTAGTTGTTCCGCATGTTCATTAGTTTCCACTATTGTGTATATTAGTATTTTTTATTTATTTACCAAATTGCATTAATTTGTGTCATAAATATTTTTCATTTGTTGTATTAATAGTTTCCAATTGCTTCACTGATAGTGTTGAATTGTTTCATAAACATGATTTGTTCCAATAGTGGTTTTATTTCTTCCAAACATCATCGAAGAAATTTTTGGAACAATGTTAATGAACCTGTTGGAACATTGAAACCAAACGCGTGGAATACTGGCCCATACACCCTTATAACTTATTGTGTAGAATATCGGTGATGAATTGTTGGGACATCGAAACCAAATGCGTCGAACATTGACGATGAATTACTGGAACATTGATACCAAATGCGTGGAACATTGTCTTATACTTCCTTAAAATTTAATGTGTGGGAACAACGTGGATAAACTGTTGGAACACTGAATCAAATATATGGAACATTTTATTTTACCTATCAGAACATCTAACACACACCCAATTTATTCCCTCTTACTCAATTCAAAAGATGTGTCCTGGAACATCATCCATGAACCAATGGAACATTTAGGAAGTAATGCTTGGGATATTTTGTTTTATCTCCTGGAATAAATGACATGTGATAATATTACTAAGCCAAAATATATTGCAGGGTCGATGTCGGCAATCAGATGGGGTGTATAATTCTTAAAACTTTTTTCTTATGGTATTCAAAATCTTTCCTCAAATGACTATGAGACCACTAAACTAACTATGCTTCACGAAATAAGATTAAATACTTAAACTAACAAAATCAACAACTTTCAAAGATGACGCTGTTAGATCGCCTCAGATAGGCCGATCTGACCCCACGGTCAAGGGTGGTTTAACCGCTGGGGCCGGTCTAACCGCTGGGGCGGTCTGATCATAGGTTTAGGGTTGGTTTGACCGGTCCCCTGTTCCCAGACCTAAAAATTTCTCGGGTCAAAACTCAAATATTAAGAACTTGCTCAACTGTCATCTAAACACTTCTAAATTTTGCATAAGACTTATTCAAGATATTAGGAACCTAAACCAATCAAGACTCATAAAGTTCTTAGGCTCAAGCTCAGGCTCACTAAATAGAAGAGAAACAAATTTAGGTCACAAATATATCAAAAATTATAAAACTCAAATTACTTCTTGATCGTGAGGATCTAAGGCATGAGATCTTTCATATCTATTCTCACATATCCTAGTAAGGTAATTTAAGCAAGAATTCGGGCTAGACCTCCCACGATCACGAAATCATAAATCTTGCTCAAGAGCACTCACGAACTGAGCATAAATCTTGTTTCTTGCAATGGAAGTGATCAAGCTAGGCAACGATTGACCAACTAAGATCTTCTAGTACCTTTACTCGTCATAGATCACAATAAGGCCTAGAGAGAGCTCAAAAGAGAAGAAATCACATAAGAGAACAAGATACAAGCAAAGATCAAGGTATAAACAACTAGTAATTAAAAGGCAAGGTTTGATCTTCATTACCACATAGAGAGGAAGGATCATAGCAGTATGAAGATTACAAGGTACTTCAAAAGCAGTACTCTTTCCCCTCCAACTCTCTCTCTCTCTCAAACCATAGAAGGAGGCAGGTGGTAGAACAAAAACCTCAACCCTAAAATTCTTTAACCTAACACCTTCTCTCTTTCCCATTAATTACCAACCACAAACCCTAATGAGTCCAACCCACTAAGACACCCCAGAGAAACACGTTAATCTCATTAATACGGGTTTTACACACTCTAGCACGCTTCTTCAAGCATTTACAAGACTCAACTCTCTAAACCTTTAATGATTGATCCACTCAGCAATTCTGGCCCCTTTAACCTAGACCATTTCTCTTTTGCACCTTCCCGCATCAAGGTTTCGATTAGAGCACCAACCTGGTATTTGGCCAACTATCAAAATAGCCTCAACAAGCTTCCAAGCACCTTCCCTTGACTCTGTCTTCACCTTCATGTCAAAACATCTCCGCATATTTTGACACATAGCCCGAGTGCTCAATGACTAGCCATAACATCTTTACACATTAGGACTCCTTCGAACCGTCTTTATGTGCATCACCGTCATTTGTAATATCCTAAAAATATCCCTCTTAAGGATCTACATGTACTTAGTGAAAAGGAGATACGTGAAAATAGAATGCTTGGATTTTTTAGAGGACATGGTTTCCTGGAACAAGTCGTATAGAAAAGTTGAAGATCAAGTTAAACTCGTGTTGTGATAAAAGGGAAACGTTGAGGGGAGAAAGACCTAGAAACACTAGTCGTTCTGATTTCCTTTTTCCCCATGCGCCACCACCCGTGTTTTCTTCGCCATCACTAGTGTTGTCCTCCTTTGCCACATGCCAGCGCTAGCCTCGCATCGTCGTTCGCCCAGCGCGCCAACACCAGTTGCCACGCGTGCTATCTCCAGTGGCCACGTGGCCATGCATTGTTCGCCAACAGCAGCATGCTAGCGCATGCCCCGTATGTTTCTGCACGACACCGCCTACATGCTTGCCTATGTTGGCTGCCATCCTAGATCGGCTGTGTCGCACCGCCCGCGCATGTGCACGCAAAAGTGCACGTCACCACATACACGAGCACGACAAGAAGCCACATCTCGGCTGTTGTTGCCGACATCTGTTGCCCAGGCCAGCCAAGAGAAAAGTTAGAGGAAAAGAGAGTAGCAGCTGGGAAAAAGATTAGGACGAAGAAGAGGAGAAGAAGTGGGGAAGAGAATGTGATTTAGGAGTTCTTTATTTGGGTCATGATCTGGGTGTTTTTTCTATATTTTGCTAATTTAGTTAGAGATTAGAGTCCAGATTAGAGAGAGGTATAGCAAGTTTCGTCAGGGGTTCATTTAGTAGATCAGTTTGTCTGCTATAATTTTTACTATGATTTTGGAAACCATATAAACATAATTGGAGAATGTCATATACTAGGAAGATATAGAGAATTTTGTTATCTTTCTTTAGAGTATTTAATTATGTCGATTGGATGGTTAAATTTCAAGTTATGATTTTTCTAAGCTTGTTGTCTGGGAAATTGTAGTCAATCGATAACACTGGAATGAGCAATAAATTAAAAATAGTAAATAGAGTATTTGGTCTATATGAAAAAATATAGGTAATTTCTTGAGGATTCTCTAGGATCCAAGAACATGAATTTTGGATGGACAGAATAGAAGTTATGAATTTTGAAATACTGATGTCTAGAATCAATGGCTACTGGGTGCAATCGTGGAAAATTATTAGTTTGATTGATTAGATGGCATAATTGATTTTTTTAGTATAACCAAAAAGATATAGAGAACAGGGGGTTAGATGAATTAATCTGGGTATATGGCTAACTAAGAAAATATACAAAATTTTATGTAGATTCCAGAATTGCTATGGTTTACTAGAATATGACTTAGGAATCAAAAGTTATGTTGATTTTAGTACCGAGACAGCAAGGGTGACTGTTCGGTAAAGGGGGAGATTTGTTGATTTGGGAAGTGTGTAGAAGTGTTGTCATTTAGTTGATGTCTTATATTGTTGTGGCTTGTATTGAGTTTGGGCATCTACTGTAGGGGGAGTGGTATTGGTGTTGGTGTAGTCTTCTAATAAATTTGGTCATCACAATTAAGAAAAGACAGGTCATGGTAGAACAATATTTGAGTTGTTGAACTTGTTGTTATGTTTGAATAAATACTTGCCATGATGATTTACATGAATTTACTTGTTCTTAAAATGCTTGCATGCTTATGATAGAATAATGATGATGATATTTATGGCTAAAATGATGATGTTGTCAATTGGTTAATGCTGATAATTAACTAATCATTTCATTGCATATTGAGCATTCATATTGTAAGGTGGTAACTTGTGTGGCCCTCTAGAGCTTACTTTATATGGGCGACCTATAGAAGTGGGTAGACAAAACCTACTTGATAGGCACTCTACGGAGTGGAGAAAGACCTACCTCTGTAGGCACTCCACGGAGTAGGAGAAGATCTATTTCAGAGACACTCCATGGGAGAGGAGTTGAGAACATGTATGAAAAAGAACAAGGCAAGAATGGTTCATCGACGGATGAACACTTAGCTAAGACATGTGCATAGCATTGCATTCATAAAAAGAGAAATGAGATAATGAGACATATGTATGGAAATGATGAGAATGAATATATGAAATTGAGATGATGGTGAATGGATATGAATTGTTAATCTGATGTTAGCCTCATTTATTATTCTATTGTGTACTTACTGAGTTGTGGACTCACTCTTATTTTATTGTTTTTATGTGCCCGTTGATGATGACATGTATGGATGGGATATAGTATAAGTTGATTTTACACTTTATAGTCTTTCTTTTCACTTTGTGATCACTTAATCATCATTAGAAATAAATCTTACTCTTCATGAAATCCTTACCGGTATGACCGCTCTCCCACGACGATCGGACTGTCGATCACCGGTCAGTCAGACTGCTTTCCCGATGGTGATCAGACCGTGGGCATAAAACCTGATGAATAAGTCAAGACCGGTCTGCTCGTCATCTGAGTTCATCCGATCACCAAACTCGACAAAGATAATCTGAAATATGAATTTTTTTTAAAATTTTTACAAAAATTCAATTTTAATTCAACCAAAGTGTCAATTGTCCATTATAAATATATTTTAAATCTTTCCATAGTCTCTCATATATATATATATATATATATATATATATACACACACACATACAAATACGGTCTTGTTTTGAAGATCCCAAGGTTTCCTCAGGCAGTGACGCTCCGCTCTCTATTATTGATGTATCCGTAGCAGTCAACCCTCCATACGTGGCACAATGATCTACCTGTTCATCATTTGACTCCTTGAACGTAATCTATCTCAAAACTATAATATACTGTCATTCCTTAAAACTATAATATACTGTCATTCCTTTCGGTGGGTTTTTTTAGGTTATATCTTATGCTTTATAACTTTTGAAGTTTGATTTTTTTTATGAGAAAGAATATAAAGTGAGGTAGTCGTATGTGATTTTGACCAGTATAATTAAAGTCGGTATAATGTCTACTATAATTAATTTGTAGATGTCACGTTTAAAATATATATTATGTAAAAACTAGTTAATATAACAAAAATCAAAATCCATGAGACTACCAATTTGCATTTTCCACTTGTAGCTTCGTCCGGGAATACCCTACACATGTGGTTTTGTCATGAAGCATGCAGAGAACCGCCATGCGCGCCTAGCAATTCCATATCTACCAGCATTCCGTGTGCTTCCCAGCAATTAAGAAATAGTATGTACCTTCCCGACGATATTGGGTGGTTTTTTGACTGTGAATTATGATTTTTGTCTTTTAAATTCTAATTATTCGTGAGAGATAGTATAAAGAGAGAGAGACAGTTGTATATGATTTTGGTCGGTATAGCTGAAGTCAGTATAGTTTCTACTATAATCGAATTGTAGACTCTACCTTAAAGAGACACGTTGTTTATCAATTAAACCATGCACAAACATCATCTGCTTTTGTTTGCAGACCGACGGCTTAGTGCCTTGCAATACTTATACATGCTACCACGTAGTAATCAATTATGCAAATCTTAGATCGTTTTATGTATATATACATCAGATCTGCTCTGTGCCAAATGAATTATTTATGTATAGTTCAGAACAGCCTCTGCGCACTTTCATCCTAGTAAGGCGTTACTCCATCGACTTCTTCTCTGAAAGTTCTAAGATATATGCTTCCTATGCATATCGTACATACTAGACACGATACAGAAGTGATGATCCATATCAACTGCCGTGCAAGGATAGTAGGGTTGTATTTGTCTGGCTAATCTTGTCTCTACCACTAATGATTTCTTGACCAAATAGTGAAGTGTGAACAATGTGAAGCCTCATTCTCCCCACACAATTCACCGGTAACCTTTTTCAAAAGTGGAAGGTCAAAACTGAAGCTAAGAAAAGAAGAGACTTCGATTTGCTTCATACCCGTTTGGCAGAGCTCTAGCTCTAGGAAATCTGTAGATTTCCTAGAGCTGGTCATCTGTAGCTCTAGAAAATTCTGGATCTAGAGTTGCAGGCATGTTAAGTGCATTTACATGACTCATTTCATTTATATTATATATTAAATAAAAATATTTAAATCACTTTAATTTAGTCAACAAACTACAGATCCAGCATAGATCTCGGAGCTAGAGCTGTGCCAAACGGAGTTCATACTAGTTTTTGCAAAATTGTCAATTATTATATGTGTTTGTATGTTCTTCTTAACCAGTGGCTGGGTTAGAAACCAACGAAAGGGGCGTGGACCTAGTGTAAAACTTGACAAAAATAGGACATTTTAACTAGGAAAAAAAAGATAAGAGTGAAGCATTCAGGTGTATTATTTGAGCACACCCTATTTAGCTTTCAGGGTCTGTTCTTTTTGGTTGCGACTTGTGGCTTTTAGCTGCGGCTTGTGATTTTTGGGCTGTTTATATGAGAGATTACAAAGTAACAAAAACTCACGTACGGTTTTTGCCGATATAAATGAAGTCGGTAAAGCATGCACTACAATTAACTAGTAGACTCTATCTTGAAAAGATACTTCGTTTAAAAGCTAGTTATTGTAGAAAAGCGAAAAACAGCTTTTAAAAACTAAAAAGAACAAGGCCTCAATATACCATCCATTACCCTACATATCTAAAAACCTCATGATAAAAAAACAGTAGATCTGGATGCATTATAGGAACGTTGTAGACTTGTAGTGTTCCGAGTGTAGCGTAGGTTGTGTGCGTCTCATTGCTAACTGTGCTCGATATGGAAGTCTTTTTCGTCACAAATGCTAAATTCGTCGCTTTAACCATGGCAATGGCACCCTAGTGTTTAAAAACACACCTAACAGCATCAATGGATGCATCAAAGCATTTCACCGCGATGAAAAAGTGGAAATGCTTGAGTGTAGAAAACGAATACTCTTGCCACTAGTAGAGCTTTGTGACTGGCCTGGTTTGCTTGGAGCTGCTGTGAAATGTCAAAAGCCAGAACCTCTGCTTTCCTTTTGTTCATAACTATTACTCTTTACGCCCCCAAAGGACCTTTTTTCTCAAACAAGCTCTTCGATTCTGAGCAGCATTGGAATTGAAAGCTCGTGTTCGACCTAACTTGGGAACCTTCTCAAAGTATAAAAATACCATATATTCTTACTCCTTAAATAGAACATTGTTCAGTGCCCTGTCCATAACACTGGAATGTTCTCCAATAACGCAATAACCCTTTTAAATGCAGAGTTGTTCAGTACTCAAGCTGATTGATCACTTAACATGTGGCTGGCTACATCTTAAATCCAAGACACAGTTAATATAAATTAAGCAGATCCCAGAATTGAGTTGAACAAAAATTATTACCAAGTAGCTTCAGGGCCGTACCTCTTCGCAGCAAATGTATTGTGTACACGTGTTTTCTTTCTTGCTACGTGTTACAACTCAGGACTATTCCTTCAAAAGAAGGAAATGCGTGCTAAAGATTTAAGAACATCCTCATAATTACAAGAACTGTGTGGTGAATACTACAATGACAACGACGACATTTGGCCGTGGCTGATGGGATCAGGTGCGGATCTGAAGATCCATACAACATTCATTCTGTTGTTAAGATGATGATATATATTCACATGCGATCGATCATCCAGTGGAGGTTAAAAACTCAAGGATTTGCATGGAGGAAGGCTTCGCTTTACGACTTGCTCATACCAGGGTCTACTTTGAACTCATCCACCCGGAATGTGGCGTCGCATATGTTTTTGCCACAGAGTTCTTGATCCCACGGACCAATCAAATGGGATTCGAATTCTGGCTGTGCCACATCCCGCACTGAATCTGGTGACAGATCATCCATCCTCGGCTTCTTGGGAGAAGGCTGCATGCTATCAGGGTAGTCATCTAAACTTGGTTGTGACTGTGAAAGCTTCTGCTCCTCACAAGCTTCAAGTGATCCACCAAGCTTTCGCTGCTCCTCTATGATCATCTGCAAGTACTTCCCTTGTGCTTCAATTCTCAGCTGCAATTGCTTTTGCACCTGAAAAGGCAACATACAATGGCTTTCATCCAATTGGAAGAGTTTGGAGGATTAATCTTGAAGAGAAAGAACCTCAAAACCGCAAATTAACAAACAAACAGTGCAGCCAAAATAAAAGAGCTGTCAATAAGAGGCAATGGAGGACCAAGTCCATGCATACAGAAATACTGTAGGTGTAATTTACTAAATAATACATTAGTAAAAATGGTGTGAAATATCTACTTGTAAGAGTGAATCCCCAACTACCAACTACCGCAAAGCTTTGGACTGGTGGGTAAACTAAATGACACAGAAACTAACGGCATGATTGACAGTAGTTGGCATCTAATAATAACAAACCTCGAGTTGTTCATGGAGCCGCTTCTGAACCTCCATTTGCATCTTTAATGCTTCATTGATTTGTAATCCTCTGAAAGGTAAGTCAGAATATTTCTTTAACTATGTAATTCACAAGAACTTGATACCAACTAACACACAAAGCCTACGCTACTACAGGAGTACAGGGTACAAACATTGTGTACACACAACTGGGTAAAATCACTTACGGTGCAGAATCCGTGTTAGAGAGGGAATCACTAGAATCCTTCTTTTCGTCCTTGGAACCTACATGAGATGGCAATTGTCACATTCAAAATCAAAATAGCAGCTGAATTTCCAGGTGTGACAGGGGAGAAGTGCATTAGAGAGACAAATCAAGCATAGAAGGATATGTACCTTCAGCGGGAGATTCCGGTATATATTTTGCAAGGCGGTATTTCTACACAAGCACCAAAGAAACAAAGTATTAGCTACAATGGAACTTTTTTAGCACCTGCTTCCTTAAAGGGTAATTCTTCACCTGCAAATGGCTCTTCACGTGGTAAATTGTGATCCCAGGTACACCCATTACAGTGAGCACCCCTTTAGGTGTTGCTCCTAAAGAAATGATGACAGCAATACAGAAAAACGTGTTAGATACAGCATACTTGTCATACTCCAAAATAAATAAATTAATCTCATAATAACCTGCTAGCTTATCGCTAGACAAGTTAGCATGAAATACAGCCAGATACATGTGTGCCACATGCAATACTCAAAGCTGTTTTCAATTATTGACAGGGTTTACAGTTTCAAGGCATGAACATTTCCGAATGTGATTGGATTTAATAACATGGCAGGACACAGTTACGAAGGGACACATAAATAACAGCTAAAATGGATTCACTGAAATATGCGTACGCTAACAGCTAACATGAATTCACTCCTCTATGCATTTCAATTTTGATCTGACCAATAGACTTGTGTTGTTAATGAGCCCATAAATTACAGATGTGTAGTAATCTGATCCTAAACATTTTAAATAGTAGAATCGGTTGAAATCCCAGTTTGATAAACATACATGATATGTGTAATGCATTTGACATGAAACCAATAATTTGCAATATTAATCTATATATTGTTTTATAACACCGCTACAGAATTTTCTGAGAATTTGTGCTGATGGCAAGGTGTATGAGATATCAAACAGGAAATTGAATAAAAAATCTTAGATGACAGCTTATACATTGTATCAAGTTCAACCAAAGTGACTAATACTTGACAGAGAATACCCACTATCTGGTCCACCAAGCTGGGCGATGGCATCCACAAAGCGATTATGGAGATCTGAGGTCCATCGTAGACGTTGTTTCCCACTCCCTACAGGATTAGCAGGGTTGCTTATGTTGGATCCACCGAAAGCTCCAATATTACTTACATGCTCACTATTCTGAGCCCTCTGCGGAGCAAAGGGCACAGAAAACTTCTTAGCATGGTACATCATGAGAATGCTGCAACAACTGGAAAGAGATGTCAATACACATTAGTGAGGCCAGGTTAAGCGATAGAATTTAGGATGAGGAAATCTACATTCGATTGCCCGGATCATATATGTTAAGAATAGTCCCACATGGATTGTGGGAGAGGAGCAAGCACAATATATTTCATGGATTATATCTAGTTGAATGTAAAATATCAAAACAGCACATTCAAGTTTTACATTATTTCATTATAAGCAAATGTAAGAAACATTCTTCATCCCTTATACAGCTAGCAAAACTCGATGATAGTAAACTTGCTTAGTTCTAGCTTTCTTCAATAAAGCTGGGTACCTTCATTTTGAAGGGAAAAAAAAAGCTTAACAGCGATCCCCTCTGCTATTTCCATTAAAATTGGATAAAACACTACCAGACCACGATTAGAATAAATTTCACCTCTTATAAATAAGGTATTAAGAAAAACTAAATTCAAACCCAAACTAACCCCGATAAGCATCTTTGGCCCTAGTTGCTGAAAAGTTAACTAGTCTCCAAAATACAAAAGAATGCTCTTGGGGGTCTTTGCTACATTTACGAACCTATATTGGGAAAAGCAATGAACAAGAAAGACACTATACACACATCGTAGCATCATAATTTGATACATAAAAACATGCCTAATGCCAGTCTCAGTAGCCAACACCAGTTCAATTCTGAAAGTTACTGCTGTATCAAAATCACCGCAAACCTCCACATCAAACAAACACTCGGATTCGCCCGGAGTTATGCTAAGCGTACAAGTAATTTCGGTCCCCAAATGCCAAAACAAGTCTGTAAACAACCGCTCAGAGCTCAATCTCATCCAAGGTATGCCTTCTGAACAACCAATTACCGCTAAAATGTCATACGGGAAACACAAGAAATGAGTTTGGGGAACAATCGCTCGAAAAATAAACTGGATCCGGTCGTGATCACAAGGATCAGTCCAAACATCCAACCTGACCTCAAATTCAAACGAAGTCCTCACATCTGCGCACAGCCCAGAACCATGGCCCGTAACAACTAGAGAAATACAAGGAAACCCCATAAACGAAGGCATTTCCACCAGAACAAGGCTCACCACCACCACCCAAACGCAACCTTTCTGCCACGCTTCACCCAATCCACAGCCCATCCGCTTCGAGAATTCATAATTCACACAAAAGCAGAATCCCACCAACACAAAAGCTCACTAAACTCACACGATAACCAGTAGAGCAAAATACCAAGAAGGCGGCAACAACACAGGCACACCCCCAAAAAAACACCAGGTCCTGACACGCAATCCAACTCCCAACATACCGAAACCTGCCTCCCCGAGCCGTGACTCCGATCTCACACCCCCTCCCTGAACAACTCGCCCGTCCCCCCCCCCCACCCCCAACGACACGCCGACCATCACCCACCACGGCCAGAGGCGCGCCGAATTCGGCAAGAAACCGGGGGGCAAGTGCTCGGAGCCGGGGCTTACCAGCGATCCGGGAGGGCAGAGTCTTCCTCCTCCGCCGCGAGCGGGAGCCGCGGGTGCGGGCGGCGTTGTCGTGCAGGCAGGGGGGAATTGAATGCTCCGGCTGCTGCTGTCTAAGGCCAATTGGGCGGACGCGTATTCCGAATTGGGAATTGGGGTCAAAAGGGGGAGGAGGGGTGGGAGGGGAAAGCGGCAGGTGGTGGTGTCCGGCGAAAGCGACGCGCGGAGGAGAGGGGAGGCTTGGGATTTGGGGATTTTTCTTTCGGCTCCGGTGGTTAGGGTTTCGCGCGGGCGGGATGGGGAGAGCCGGAGGGAGGGGTGGGAGTGCACGGTGGGCCGGGTCTACCCCGGGGAGGCGGCGGGGCCCGGGTGGAAGTGGGCAAGGTGGGGGCCCTTCCTGCCAGCAGGTGGTGGGCCCGGCGCGCTCCTGGTTCTGTCAGTGAGGTACTGAAGTGTGGTGGTGAAGAACTGACCGGAGAAGTGAACTCTGAAAGTGGCAGGTAGACAGACACACGGAGTAGCACTGTAGCAGTTCTCTCGCTGGTCACTGGATTTTTTTACCGATGTGTTATTTTTTACTACGACCATATTTTATTATAGTGTTACTGATTATACGAATAAATCTAATCTTAATAAACCAATAAGTCATTTAAAAAAGCTATCCCGATAAATACTTTAAACGGTAGTTAAAAAATCATCCTATTTATTCATTTGAAAAAACTATAAGATATAAGATGTAAATCACAAGTTAAAAAGAATGAAAGCTACGGTTTTTCTGGTGCAGTGTAGGTACTGTACCGTACCAGTGGATCTTCTGGTAATTTTGCTGAATTTTTTGGATTGTATGGTGAGAATCCAAATGTCATTTCATCTCATGTGTACAAGAGCTACAGTACAGTAAGATCTTCTTGAGACATCTGCACTCCACAAAAATACGAGCACTAAATTTTTAACGCTACTCCACCGTTCAGTTCCCGAAGAAAATGTAACCGTCTGCTTATGAAGTTGGAAAATGAGTGCAAAAGTAAACCAGGGTTTCAAAATAAGGACATATATAATAGGATGATATAAATTATCTTATAAAAGATGTTACATAGAAATTTTATCGGGTGGACGAAAGAAAAAGAGGAAAGAGAAGGAGGTCGATTGTAATTCTATACATGGCTGAAACGCGAGAAAATAGCCTATTATAGATGACTTTCGTGACATTGTATTAATATTGTCTATAAGTAGCATGTTATAGACGATTTTTGTACATTGTATCAATACTGTCTATATTTTATAAACAATTTATTATAGACAACTTACATATAACATATTATAGAATGTATCTTTAATATTATAACATAAAAGAGTATTATAGATAATAACTGTCTATATCACTGTATATACCTAAGATCTATAGCGTGATGGCCAGATCTAAGAAGTGCGAGCAACGCAAGCTATCTCGTTACAATCATGGCCTGGGGGAAAAGAAAGGAGGGCGCCATGATGCCCTTATCTCCCGGCAAAGGGAAAACGAAAAAACGTCTGATGAAATCATTGCGAGTACCGAGTATACGAAGCAAGCAAAGCACGAAGGATTTGGATGAAAATGCAGCAGAGAGCAGAGCCCGCTCACTCCGCACCGGCCTGTACAAAACTAATCAGAAGAAAGCTCCGGGGACACGTCCTCTCGGTCTCAAATGGAAAGGCTTTTGGTGTGCTATAGGTATTCATTAGTAACTGCTACAATTAAAATAGAATTATTCATTGGTAACTACCTCATCAAAACATAAATTCAGTAGTGTTGATTCACTGGTAACTGCCTCATCAATTCACATTATGATATTTATGCAGTCTCATAACCAGTTAAAAGGATAGAGATGATATATGGTTTAGCAAAAATAAGGTAGACTTGGTCTGTCAAGTGACGCGCCACGTCACGGCGCCAAGGCACAAGTCACGCAATTTTCATGTGAAAATACGCGAATACATATGCGCGTGCGTGTGCGCATGTGTGATTAGCCAAAACCCTCCCCATCCATAATCAAGGAGTGGCAAAGAACTCCGCCTTATAAAATCGGTTTCTCCACTTTGCCTAAGCAATATGGTATTAAAGCATGTATGCTTTGGAATTAAAGGAAATTGGCCTCACTCATATGGGCCTATTTCTAACAATCCTCACCAATTCCAAAACAACAAGTAAAAGATATCAAAGATATTGCTATTTGATCAATCTTGTTAATATACTAGTCTTTTAGTATAAGTCCATGCATCGATTGAACTTGCACCTAGAATGATAAGATTCATTTTCTTACAACTGATGAATGGACTATATCTTGAATTCATAGCTTTTTGTGATCAAATTTCACTTAAAATCTTAACTAGTACTATGCTGCCAATGAACCATGCCTAAACGGAGCATTATATAGTCATGCTCCCTTATTTGCTTATGAGCTTTCTAGAGAATGCTCCGTTCTCGTGAATTGCGACTATATAGTTAAGCTCAAGTAGATATATTCTTTCTAGGTATCCTACAAGCTAACACTTTTTGTTATTTGAACAACATAATACATTAAGATTTTATGCCAACATTCCATACAGTCAAGAGTACTTTATTTATTAGGACGGGTATACTAAATATATACTCTCTTGTTACAACATAAATTTGTTTTTCCCGTTGCCTAAGTCACGGGATCTCTGATCAAGAAGATATGGGTTGCCCTTATGATGTAACTTACATGGGCCTTATTTCCATGTCCATAAAAGCAACAGAAATCGCTTTCCGTGCTAACCCCTTTATAAAAGAATCTGCCAAATTTTTCTCAGTTTGAATATAGTTCATAGCAATCACTCCGGAGTTTCTCAACTTTCTGACAGATTTAAGTCTATGCTTCACATGTCTAGAGGACTTCATATTATCCTTTGTACTTGTGATTTTGGCCAACATTTTTTTATTATCACAGTACATCAAGATTGTAGGTATCGGTTTCTCAACCAATGGTAGGTCCAATAGAAGCTCTCTTAGCCATTCAAATTTCAAGCATGGTCGTGTCAAGTGCTACAAATTTTGCTTCCATGGTTAACATCTTCAATGCAGTCTGTTTGCAAGACCTCCATGAAAAGCAGCACCAGCTAAAGTAAATGCCTAATCACTTGTAGTTTTGATCTCATCCACATCAGAGATCCAATTAGGGTCAGTGTATCCTTCTAAAATAGAAGGGTATCTAGTATAATGTATTCCAAAAGATGTGTTGCCCCACAAGTAGCGCAACACTATTTCAAGTGCCTCATAGTGTTCATCGCTTGGATTAGAAGTAAATCGACTTAATTTGCTCACAACAAATGAAATGTCAGGTCTTGTGGCACCAACTAAATACGTAAGTGACCCAATAATTTGTGAATATCTTAATTGATGTTTTCCTAACCCCTGATTCTTTCGAAGCTTAATGCTCGTATCATAGGGTGTAGAAGAAATTTTATAGTTTTCAAAACCGAACTGGCTAAATATTTTCTCAGCATAATAAGATTGATTCAAAGTGATCCCATTCTTGCTTTTAATCAATTTAATATTCAGAATGACATCTGCCTCTCTCAAGTCTTCCATATCAAAACACCGAGATAAGAAAGATTTGACCTTGTCAATTATGGTAGTGTTTGTCCCAAATATAAGTATGTCATCTACATACAGACATAAGATCACTCCTTGACCTCTACCATAACGATAATACACATATTTATCAGCTTCATTCGCATCAAAACCAGTGGATGTCAAAGTTTTGTCATACTTCTTATGCCATTGTTTAGGTGCTTGTTTTAAGCCATATAAAGATTTCAGTAATGTGCATATCTTATTTTCCTGTCCAAAAATCACAAAACCATCTAGTTGATCCATATAGATTTCTTTCTCGAACTCTCCATTAAGGAAAGATATCTTCATGTCCATTTGATGGACACGTAGACCATAGAAAGATGCTAACACAAAGAGCACTCTGATGATGGTTAATCTGGCGACAGGAGAATAGGTATCAAAGAAATTTTCTCCCTCTCTTCGGGTGTAACCCTTGGCCATAAGTCTTGCTTTGTACTTCTCAATAGTACTATCAGGGCTTAGTTTCTTTTTAAAGACCCACTTACATTCTATAGGTTTACGTCCGATTGGACGATCAGTGATCTCCTAAGTTCTATTAGCCATGATCGAGTTCATCTCACTACGGACTGCCTCTTTCCAATACTCAGCATCAAAAGATGCATAAGCCTCCAAAAGGATCTTTGGCACATCATCCACAAGATATACGATAAAGTCGTCATCAAAGGTTTCTCAACCCTTTGTCTCTTTCTCCTACGAGGGGTTTCTACAATTAGATTGTTATCTTCCTCAGCGATATCATATAATGGTTAAGAAATAGTGCAAAGTTTAGAAGTTTGATTATTCTTAGCTTCAAAATTATCAGTTTAAATATTCTCAAATTATGAAGTATTGCCTACTATTCTTATAGGAAAGATATTCTCAAAAAATGAAGCATCTCTTGATTCTATTATTGTGTTAGCAATAATCTCAAGAGTTTCTAATTTAACTACTAAGAATAGAATATATAGACCGTGCTATTTTGAATATATCCTAGAAAAATACTTTTAACTGTTTTTGTCCCAAGCTGGTCCAAACTGATTCCATTTGGTTTGTTTAGAATAACTTAACTAGGAGACTAAACTGTAGTGCAGAAGGAACAAAAGAAAGTGCAGTGGCGTCCGGGCTGGCAAGTTTTTTGTTTTTTACGCTGTCTCAACTGTCAAAGGCAAAACACGTGCGAGCTGGCCACTCCCTTTGTTCGTTACGAAACAGATGGAGCGTCGTAGTAGAACGAAGAGCATCCGTTGTGTTTTTTTGGGGTCTTTGAACAGGTTAGTGAGCGCGACTGCAGAAAAGACGAGTGCGTGCCTGCTTTTGGACGATGCCAGCTAGGGGCAAGCGTGATGCGCCGAGTTGTCCAATCGGCAGCAGGACGTAGCGCTACGACCGAAGGCCGTCGCCCATGCCTCGCGGTCCGATCGAATCGATGCGAAAACGTCAAAACTAGTAGACCCTAGCCAGATGGCCGCACGGCATGGCCCGGTACTGGCTCGTGGAAATGGGCTGTACGGTACGGTCCGATATGGTCCGTATAGCCAGCCACTAGGAATGATCCAGATGACCATGAGTTGTACCATGTTAGTTCATGTGGTTTAATCTTGAACCAATGAGATCACAAAGCTAGTCGTGCCAACCTAAACACATATAATACGACATGTTAAGGATGACACACCTGCACCGTCTCAATACCTCACTGCTAGTCTCTCTTATCTCACTTTCTCTTTGTCTCTCCTGTAGTCATGTTCCCTCCTCTCCACCGC
Source organism: Dendrocalamus sinicus (assembly GCA_036346575.1). Taxonomy (NCBI): domain Eukaryota; kingdom Viridiplantae; phylum Streptophyta; class Magnoliopsida; order Poales; family Poaceae; genus Dendrocalamus; species Dendrocalamus sinicus. The sequence goes on from JAYEVI010000272.1 coordinate 84,827, forward strand.
TGTCGCCACCGGTGGATCCTATTATCCGACGTTCTCCCTCAGTCGCCGCTGGTCACTTCGTGTTCTCCTTGGACGGATCTACCGTGCCTTAGTCCTCATTCCCCTCTGAAGTCGTGACCCAAGCATCGGGTTGGGCCAGCACGACTAATTTAGTTCTAAACTGAGTGAGTTCTTTTGGGTTGTGGTTTATGACTTATGGTTTAAATTTTTGAATTCTAGTTGTTCATGAGAGGTAGTACGCAAAGAAAAAATAGTCGCATACGATTTTGACCGATACAGCTGAACTCAGTATATTTTTTATTACAATTTTTTGTTAACCCTGTCTTAAATAATATACAATTTAAAAATTAATTATTATAATATAGACTGTAAACTATAAACTGAAAATCCAAACACAGCTACGTGCCGCCTCTAAAAACTAGTACTACTACGTTGCCATCCAAAAACTATCTTGTTGGGGGCGATCTCATCGTTCTCTCTCCATGGAAGGAGGTAAGGGTACAAACGGGTCGGGTTAATCCCGACCGATCTGGCATCGAATCCGATTGGTACCGAATTCGATTGGTACCGAATTCGGAGAAAAAATATGGGTTAGGATATGGTAACAGCAATATCCGTCCGAATCCGATACGTCTTCAAGTTTGATTTCATGTTAATGCTACTATTTGACATTTCATTTTCTTTTGCAATAGTAAAATAAAATCTTCCACATCAGCTATTAAGTGGTAACATCAAGTTCTTGACAGTACATCCTCCTACTCCATTTGTTGTACTGCATACATTCCTTACAAACAAGTAAGGGTGCAAACGGGTCAGGTTAATCCCGACCGATCCGGCACCGAATCCGATTGTTACCGAATTCGATTGGTACCGAATCCGGAGAAAAAAAATATGGGTTAGGATATGGTAACAGCAATATCCGTCTGAATCCGATCCGTTTGCACCTCTAGAAGAAGGCAAGTACACACGATGACACTAGCACCCGTTGAACACTCGAGAGATCGGTGACCGCATTGACCGGCCAGCCGAGTTTTGATATAGCGTTGAGCCAGATTAACCAGCTTCAGAAATCAAAACAAGTACTCATGTCGCTTGTTTTGAACGGCACAAGGCTGGTCCGAGCCACAGCAGAGAGGATCCAAGGACACGAAAGGTTCCATTTTTTTGTGAGGAAAATTAGTTTCAGATATGAGTACGCTCCGGATCTGTCCCGACGTGAAGCACAGTGTTTTGAGTCGAGTCCACGTACCTAGTGTTAAGTAACCGACCAGGCTAATCTGATTGATTCATCTGCTATATAAAAACAAATTAATTATAAAAGACATAAATAATAGATTGAAATACAGAGATAGAGATAATTCCTAATATTTTTTATTGCTTTCTCTTTTTTATGCACATACAAAATAGCCAATAGTACTCCTATTTATAGCCTAGTATTGAGGTGTCTATCATAGGCAAAGCTTTAAGCCTAGGCCCAGATTTCCTAACATGTCCACTTGGGCACTTATCCGACACGTTCGTGCTCATCAAAACTCCATAAAAAACCAGTGAGAAAAATTTAGAGAAAAAGTATATGATACACGTTATGCTTTGTTGTAAGAATTGCCTCATTAAAAACCTTGGCGAAGAAACTTCAGGAAAACTTGTCAAGGCAAAAAAAGAGTACAATCCACCCAATTTCATTTAATCTTCAGGATTTATTCTTTGGTACTCAATCTTCGTGATCAAGTTTTAATAACGAGCTTGAGAAAAATCTCCCCCTGAATTATGCACTTCTCTAAGTCTCATCATTCTAAATCCTCGTACGCATCTTTCAAAACTAGATGATGAGAGAGACTTAGTGAATAAATCTACAAAATTTTCACATGACTTAGTATGTAGTATCTTAATTTCGTACATCTTTTATAATTCATGAGCATAAAAGAACTTCAAGTTGATATGCTTTGTGAGATGACTCTTCACATAGCCTATCTGCACTTATGCAAAACAAGCTACATTATCTTCATAGATAATTGTGGGAACTTACATGATATTCATCCCACATGACTACTAGATGTGGTGAATCATTCGTCGGAGCCAACCACATTCTCGTGCGGCTTTGTACAGCGCTGTGATTTCTGAGTGGTTCGTTGAAGTCGCTACAAGATTTTGCTTAGAAGATTTCCACGAAATCGTAGTTCCATCGCATAGAAATACATAGCCTGTTCGTGACCTTGTGGTATGCGGGTCCGACAGATACCTCGTGATCCGCATAGCCGCTATATTCAAGTTTTGGTTCTTTCGTAGAACAACCCAAGATCTTTGCTTCCTTAGAGGTATCGGAAGATGTCATTTATTCCCTGCTAACGCCTTTTGATAGGCTCTGTGCATTGCTAATAGGTTTACGGCAAATGCAATGTCCGATCTAGTGCAATTAGCTAAATACATAAGTGCTCATATTGTACTTAAGTATGAGAATTCCGGTTCCAAGACTTCCTCCCCATCTTCCCTAGGTCGGTACAGATCCTTTTCTTGATGTAAAGATCTCTCGATCATTGATACTTTTAATGGGTATACCTTTTCAAACCCGAACCTTTCTAACACTTTCTGGGTATAGGCTAAGTGATGTACTAATATTCCTTCAGGAACATACTCGAGCTGTAGGCCTAAGCAATATTTGGTTTTACCTAAATCTTTCATTTCAAATTAACTCTAGGTAAGAACTTGCTTCTTTTATGTCTTCCAAAGTCCCGATGATATTTAGATCATCTACATATACTAAGATTATACAAAATTCATTCTGGGATCGTCGTATAAATACACAGGGACAATCTTCATTGTTCGTATAACCTTTCTTGCATAGAAAGTCGCTTAAGCGATTATACCACATCCTGCCTGATTGCTTAAGTCCGTACAGTGATTTCCTGAGTTACACACTGTATATACTTCTATTTGCTCTATCGTGGTTCGGGACAGGGATATCTTTAGATACGTTCATATAAATTTTCAAACCTAAGTTTTCATAAAGGTATGCAGTTACCACATCCATCAATTTCATTTCTAAGTTTAGGTTTACTGCCATTGAGATTGAGTATATAAAGGTGATTTCACTCATGACTGGGGAGTAGATTTCTTCATAATCACTCCTGAACATTGAGTGAAACCTTGTGCAATAAGACTTATTTTATATCTTATAACTTCATTTCTTTCATTTCTCTTTCGAACAAATAACCACTTATACCCTATAAGGTGCACATGGGGAGGTGTGCGGCTTATAGGCCCAAACACTTCTCTGTTATTTAGAGACAATAATTCAGTTTCTATTGCCTTCTTCCAATCTTCCCAATCTGATTTTTGCAAAGTAGATATTAACATTGGTTGTTCTCATATTCATGGATTCTCCGTGTGCACATAGTTTATATCTATTTCATCATGAGTTGATACTCGTGCTTCCACTTGCTCACCATCGGTTACACAAAAACGGTTCGTTCTTTTCTTTTCCCGCCTCCTCCGGCCTCCACCTCCTCCCGCCCCACCTCCTCCGCCTCCTCCCGGCCTCCGCCTCCCGCGTCGCCTCCTCCCGGCCTCCGCCTCCTCCCGCCTCCACCGCGTCGCCTCCTCCCGCCTCCAACCGCGTCCGCCTCCTCCCGCCTCCGCCTCCGCACCACCTCCTCCCGGCCTCCGCCTCCCGCGCCCGCTCGTCTCCTCCCGTTCCGCGCGCCGCCCCGCCTCGCCTCGCCTCCTCCCGGCCGGCGCGCCTCCCGCGCCGCCTCTCCCGGCCTCCGCCTCCGCACCACCTCCTCGCCTCCTCCCGGCCTCCGCCCCGCCCGCCTCCCGGCCGGCACCGCCCCGCCTCCGCTGCGCCTCCTCCCGTTCGGCGCGCCTCCCCGCCTCGCCTCCTCCCGGGCCGCGCCTCCCCGCGCCGGCGCTGCTCTGCGCCGCCGAGGCCGCGCCGCGGCGCTGCGCGCCACGCGGCCGGGTTTTTTCATTTTGCCCCCTGACGCGTGGGGCCCAGGTGTAAGTGAGATAGAGAGGGAGGTGGAGCTGTACTAAACACTTTGACGAATCCCAGATCCACGATGGAGCTGCTCCACGATGGATCCAGCTTTAGATCCACCTTTTAGGTGGATCTGAGAGCTGATAAAGCTCTGCCAAACATGCCCTATATTATATGTGGAGGGTCATATACGTACCGGCCGGACAAAGCGCACAATGGACTGGAGAGTGGAGAGGTTGAGTGCGTGCGGCTCTCTCTCGCCATCAGACGATCGTATAGAGATTGATGATAAAGCCTCCCGTTCCTTTTGTGATCATGGGCTCATGGCATAACAAGTTCATCTGTACTTGTTCTCAAGGTGATGTTGGTATTGGATCCGGTGAAATATAAGTGAATTATTTGTCTTTTTTTGTCAGTTTAAACGTTTAGATAAATTGATTGGTGCATGAAACTCAATATAGTATCAGAACCAAATGATCTTGAGTTTAAAACCCGGTTGGTGTAATTAAAAAAAATAATTGCAGCCCATTTCTATTTTATGTCTTAGGTCTGAGGAGCCTAGTAGCCTACATGTGAGGGAGAGTATTGCAGTATAAATAGATCATTTGTTTTTTTATCAACTTAAGATTTTGAGTGAATTAGCTAATGAATGAAACTCAATAGGATTGATATTAATGGTGGTGTACTAGTATCAGAGTAACATGTATGATCGAACTTTGTTAAACTAGATAACTTTTCAAGTTCCATGAATGAAAAATGAAGCAAAATGATGCTACATGTTGCAAGAACAAACTTTGGTTAATTAGCATATTGTGTGTAAATTAACATGAACCTTTGCTATAGAAGCATCAGAAGAGATACGTTCAAGTATCTCCGCGCGCATAGCATTCTGAAATTGAAAGACAACTCTGTAATTTCATGTCAGACATTCCTGGGAACAGGTCAAAACAAGACCACAAAAGTGCGCTCATAATCAAAATTGGTTTTAAAAAAAATGGTACGAATTTCCACCACACAAAGTTTGGTTTGCATGGTATCCCACCAAGTATTGGGAAGATCTCCGCACGGTGCTGGTTTTCGAGTGTCCCAAAGATCGATCAAACTCAGGGAGTCGGATTCTATGTTTTTCTCTCTAAAAGGAATCATTGGGAGTTTGCCACTGTAAAGAAGTGCATTTGAAAATTTTAACTTCATATCTCACTGATATATGGAATCCACATGTCAATGAGATATAAAGTTATAAATCTTCAAGTGAGGATCAGTTCTATAGTATTTTTTTATTAAAAAAACGGCAACTAGTATCTGCATCTAATAAGTCGTGATAATCAGGAGTAAACAATACGGACAGCTCTATTAATTATAATGCTCTGTAACACAAGAACAACCCCACACCCATTCGTCATTTCACAGGGCTCACTTCCCCTCTCATCACTACGTCGCGTAGCGTGTGCGAAATGTGCATGCATGCGACCATGGCGTATATATAAGTGCGCGGTTTCTCCTTGCCGATCACCCGCTCACCCTGAAGAATCCTCCTCTGAACCGTGCAATCGTTCATGAGTGCCCTGATCCCTCCATGCCAAGGTCGCCCACCGCCGTTGCTCCCCGCCTCTACAGCACGACGTCGCGCCGCTTCTTGGGGTTCGCCTCCGGGTCCCCTTTCCTCATCATCGCCACGAACTCGGTGTAGTTGATCCTCCCGTCCTACAAGACGATTTCAGCCGATCAGGCATTGTCAGTCAGTCCAACAATGTCATACAACAGATGACCAGAAGAAGTGTTGCGACTTACGTTGTCAGCGTTGACTTCTGATATGACGTCCTTGATCTCTCGGCCGTCCAGCAATCCTTTCTCCTCAGGGCCTGCTCAAGCTCTTCTATCGTGATGTACCGGTGGCGAGGTTGCAGCTGCAGCATGAACATGTGAGTGCTGAATTCTGAATATTAGCACTACATGCTATTACTGACCGCCGTGCTGAATTCTGAATATTAGCACTACATCCTACTACTGACTGCCGTGCTGAATTCTGAATATTAGGACTACACGCTACTACTGACTGCAACGGCGTTGCATCAGAAACCAGAAATATACCCAATATTCTCCTTGTCAAACTAGTGTAGAGATGCTCTTCCCTGTCCATCCTGTTCATGTGCATCGTCGCGATGATGAACTCCTCGTAATCGATTGTTCCATTCCCATCTGCATCGGCCTGTGTTTAAAAGCACACACATTTTGTAAGACAGAAGATACTTTTTTCTCGAAAACGCAAGAGACGTGCATTTCATTCATTTAAGGAGAATATGGTACAAACATGGTTTGAAGACCATGTGCAAGGCGAGTTTCAGGTAAAGATTACAGAAGGAAGACGACTGAAGGGGACTTGGGAGAAAAAAACTGAAGAGAACAAGAGAAACACACAAGACAAAAGAACATCAGGCTAGAACTGAAGGTGACCCACAGTGATCCTGGGTAGTAAAGAGATCGGAAAGCCTGGATCTTGCAATTGACGACCAGGAGAGGAACTCCTATTTGATGCGGTATGTAAACTCCTGAATGCTAAGGCTTCGTTGATTATGGTGCATCATGTTCCTCTCCTTCTAGATCATCCAAGTGATCAGAATAGTGAGGAGTCTAGACCTTTCCCTTGGAGTTGAGCACTAATTCCTGAATCAAAGGCCAGAGCTCGTGCAACATCAGTGCGGTGAAATAGTAAGGAGCACAGAATGACAACCAGGAAAACATGCGGTGCCATATCTGCTTAGCCACTGGACACTGGATGAAAAGATGGTCAACAGTCTCAGAGTCTTGATCGCAGAACAAACATGACGCCGGTGCTAGTATGTTGTGCTGTAAACGCCTTGCGAAGGTCCATATTCTTTGTTTGAGGACTAGCCAAGTGAACAATTTGGCTTTGAGAGGGATGACGCTTTTCCACAATTCAATTGCACAAGGGAATTAGACCGAGCCATGAAAAAGGGCTTTATAGGCCGATTTGGGAGAGTAGATCCCGCCAGAAGTCCAGCGCCAAGTGATGTCATCTGGAACCCCTTCCTGTAAGTGCACTGGGGTAATCTTTGAATACAGCACGAGGAATTCACGTAAGACTTGTAAGGTGAAGGGGCCTTGCATGTCTTTCATCCAGCAATGGTTTTGGAGTGTCTCCTTGACCAGAGTTCTTTGTTTGCGAGATTTGGTTACTTTGGTCCAAATTGTCGGGGCTAGGTCATGAATTTCTTGCCCTTGAAGCCATCTGTTGGTCCAGAACAGAGCTGAGCTACCATCCCCTATAAGAGTTGAAGTTGATGCATAGAAGAAAATTTCAGTTATGGAATCTTTCGGCACTCGAACGGTCTGCCATAATCGTCCTAGATCAATACGCGCCATCCATTCCCAGCAAGAATGAAATGCTATGCCGGCTAGCATTAAGTCAGGGGTGCCAAGACCTCCATATTCAAATGGGCGACAAACTTGCTGCCAGCTTACTAGGCATTTCCCTCCTGTGGACAGGCTATCTCCGATCCAGAGAAAGGCTATACGTTTCTTATTGTAGGATCGTTGATGGCAATCAGAGGGGGGGTGAATGATTGCAATGCCTTTTTTTGTGTCTCCCCAAATTATAAGACGCTGCACTAAAAATCACAGAGAAAAAAAAACGTGCAGCCAAAAAAAAAAACGATAGACAAGTCTCCAGTAGCAGTTACACGATCAACCAAAAAGCAGGACACAAGTCAACAGAAAAGTTATCGCATGCATTCATCAGATCGAAAAGGAAAATAATATCATGTGACACATGCATTAATGATCATCCGTACTAAGCAAAAAATCTCAAGCATGCATGCAGTAGATATACTCACGTGATGGCTATATGGTCTGATGGATAAACGCTTGATGGCTTTCTTTCTTGAATTTGATGTGACTAGTTGATGGGATGAAAAGGCAGAGCTCCTATATGCAAACCACACCGCGCTTTATCTTTCGCGCATGAATCAAAGCACGGCCACGTCGCTGTCGAGTGCAGAGACATGTCGTTGAAGCCGACAAAAACGGACACGACCAAGACGGCAATACAGCTACGCCGCAACTTTCTCTGAAACCAAAAAGCGGTTGTCCCCAAAAGTCAGATCGATGTCTCGGCCAGCCCCGCCTTTTATTACTGTGATACAATTCGTTTCTTTTACAACTCGGTTTCGCCTCCTATTCTTATCCCACGCCACACCGTATCCAAGTCTCTAATCATCCCCAAAGCCTAAACTAACTCTAAGGCCTAATACAAAATATCAACCAGCCCATTTATCAATTCAACTAGATTTTCAGCCCACTAAATTAAAGGGACCCAAACCCTTCCTAATACGGGTTTTCACGTTCCGACTTTTCAACTCATCGCGTGTCGAAGCCTCCGTGATCGCACCTCCTGTATCTTCTCCACGCATCATCCATCTTTGATCTCCATGTGCTCCAGCGTGAGCCCGACCACCTCGTGACATCCTCGACCGCTGGACCTCGATTTCCTCCTAGTCCCGGTCTTCCTCGCCACCGACCATGACCGTCTCCACGCCCAACCTGCACATGCAAAGACCAAATAACGTTTTTCCCGGTACAAGTTCTCACCAACTTGACCGATATTAGTCCACGCACACATGCACACATCTCGAATAACAATATTACGCAATGTTGTCAATTATTCATCATTATAAAAAATATAAACCTAGCCACATGGTCTTACAATCTCCCCCTTGATGAATACATTGACAACATCGTAAGATAGCATGAAGAATTTACTTTCAAATAGATATAAGTGAAGTACTGAAGCCGAAAAAGCATTTCAAGCCACAAGTCTCAAATCTCTCCCCCTCAACACAAGAGATGAGTTTTAGCAAATTTCTCCAATAACTCACAAGGCACACCAAATCTCTCCCCCTTTGGCAATGTAATCATCAAGAAAATTCAGAGAAAGGATAATTCTAAGAAGGAGTAATGAGAATAAAAATCTAGAAGCTTTGTAGATTATCCAAGTCACATTGAATTGATTTAATAATTTAACCAAGCCATATTTTTTAGTAGAGCTATCAAGATCATATAAAATCATATATCATATAGCAATATCAAAACAAAGTTTTCAATATGATTAAACAATTTATATCAATGACATGCATCTCAACAATGACCAAACCAATTATAGAGAGCACAATGAGATATCACAACGAAAAGTCAAAACCTAAAAGTGAAGCAAATTTTAACTCTAGACGGACTAGCAGTCTCATGTAACAACTTATTGCTCCATACTCAATTTTTAGGCATGTGGCATGCTTGTAGCATACTTCTTTTCATAATGACATATTTTTCTTTTTTTTTTTATGGTGGCATGCTTGAAGCATACATCTTTTCAATTTTTTTTTCTTTATATATTTTTTTAATAACATGCCAAATTGAGTGATCATAATAATTGGAATATGAAACATGCGAGCCTCATAACCAAGAGTTAAAATAAGACTCACAATCAAGCTAATCTTTTTCGATGGACATCGCAAAGTAATAAATATAATTAATCTAGTCAAAGTATTCCGCCATGTCATACTTTTAATTCAAATGCACAATTTAATTATAAACAAATCATGATCAAAGCTACACAACATATGAATAAATATGATAAAGATAGCTCCACAACTCATTTAAATTTGATGGCTTGGACTTGTTAATTTAATTGACAAGTATAATAAACAAAGCTTTCTAAATTCTTAAACATCAAGCTCCCCCTCAGAATAATCCCATAAGATACAACACGCCCAACCCACTTCGCAAAAAGAGCAAAACGAGAAGTATCAAGCATTTCAGTGAACATCAGAACTTAAGAATCTAACAAAATGTAAGACAACATCACCTTTTCCACATGGTCTCTCGTAAAGTGAAATCTATTTGACGCAATCAAAGAGAATGAAGAACCATCAAGTGTTCCAATCAAGCAATGAAGCAAAAGACCGGAACCCAATCGAGCTCATGTTCTCCATCCTTGTCACTGTTTTTACATCACAGAAACATCGGTCTCACAAGACTAGGTTAGTGAAATAAGATCTAGGAATCGAAAGATGAGACACACGACGAACAGAGCAACAAAACTAGAACCAAAATCACGTGCGTGTGGATGATCGAATGCAAAAAGACCGTGAATTATTTGAATTAAATCCCAATCTAGCATGTGAAGCGATTTAAAACTATCATAAAAATTCTCTAAAAACATAGCTTTCGCATTTGATCTAGGAGCAAAAGACAATGCACGTTTTGTCTTAAAGTATTCAACCTTTCCTTTCTTTCTTTCTTAGCCCGCCTAAAACAAAATTCATACAAATGTCCATCTCTTCTACAGTGAGGTGCAATGAAATTTAACATAACAGAATTCTTTTGAGATGATGAGCTAGCACCTATATTATTATTCGATGAACTTTGCACAAAGCCGCAGATTTAAACACAGTTTGTTTTGGTTCAGATTTTATTTCAATTTTTCAGTTCAAGAACCTTAACAACATTAGGAGGATTATTCTTGGCATACTCCACAAAGTTAAATCCTAGACCACGATTTTTCACACTTGTTTTTGACTTGTCTAGAATCATATTTAGATTTTTCTTGCCAAAAGAGAATCTCTAAAGTGTCCTTAAGGTACTCATTTTCCTTAGCCAAAGTGGAACAAGCGGTGCATTTAATGTGCTCATTTGCAAGATTCTTGGAAGCACTAGATTGAGCAAATCTTTCTTTTCAAATAAATCATTCAATTGCCTAGTTAAAGCATCAATTTCAATATTTAACTTAGAACAATTTGAGCAAGACATGTTCTCATGATAAAGCATTTGTTGAATAGATTCTTGAGATGAATTAAGTCTAGCTTCTAGCAATTCACAATTAGAGCAAACTTTTGATTGAGCATTTGAAGTACTTGACTCTAAATATGTAGAAGAATTAGATTTGAGCTTTTGAATTTCATCGTTAGCAAATTTTAATTTTTCATCACAAGAGTCATGTATCAATTTTAATTCATCAAATTTATCGATTACATCTCTAAGTTGAACCAAGTTTGATGCACTAATAGATCTAATGACCTCCAACTCGTAATGTAAAACTTGGCAAGACTCACATGATTCATCATCAGAATTAAAGCTCTAAGTCTATTAATTTCAGAATTTAGACTTTCAACAACACAATTATTTTCTTTTAATTTCTGTTTTGTCTTTTTAATTCAATAGCAAGTTTAATCAAACCATCTTCAAGCTCATCATATGAAGGTCTTACCTCATCGAGATCACTATTGCCATCATCACTTTGTTGCTCGCCATAAAACACATACCCGTGAAGTCATCGTTCTTCTTCTTGCCTTTAGCATCATCATTGTCGTGGTCATCGCCATCGCAGCTCTCATATTCCACATCGCTCAAATCAAGACGCCAATAGCCGATATGATCTTTTCAAGCAAGCTTGCGACGAAATTGCCACCTTTGGTGTTGTTGTTTTTGGATGGCCGATTTACGATAATTCTTCTCTTCCTTCACTACCTTTCCTTTGAGCTTGGGACAATCCATCTTAATGTGGCCCGCTCGCCACACTCAAAGCATCCGATCGGACCGACATGCCACCTCGCTTCCTCATCCTCACATTGTTGAGTGCCTTATATGCTCGTGAGGAGATCAAAACCAAGTCCTCTTCAGAAGCTCCTCGAACTGCTCCTCTGAAAAGAAGACAAGGCGAGACAAAGACAAAGCACTCGACGCGGCTTTGCACGGGTTAGTCACAAGTGCTAAAGATGAAGATTTATTACTCTTAGATGGCAAAGCTTCCATCTCATAAGTTTTCAATCTAGAATAAAGATCATCCATGGTTAAAGTATCTAGATCGACAGTTTGATTAATAGTTGTAACAACCATCAACCACTCGAACCTAAAGATCTTAAAATTTTAGTTGCATTATCTTCATCGCCAGGAATAACACCAACACCGCGCAGATCACTCAATATTTTCTCAAACCGAGCAAAGAGATCATCAATGGATTCACTAGGTTTCATAGCAAAATCAGAATATTCTTTTTGATAAAGATTTTTACGCACCTTCTTGATTTTAGTGGTTCCTTCATGATAATCGCAAAGAGTTTTCCAAATTAAATGAGCAGAATTAATATGAGCTACACGATCAAATTCTTTACGAGAAATTCCTTGAAACAAAAAATTACGAGCTTGAGCATTTAAATTAACATCTGCTTTATTTAAATCAGTAACAACAGCAGGAACCTCATATGGTGTAGAAACTTTATTCCAAACATCACTACCTTGAGCCTCAATATAAGCTTGCATCCGACACTTCCAAAAAGCAAAATCAGTACCATCTAGCATGGGGGGACGATTCACATACCTCTCTGACGCCATAGCAACCTGCTCTGATACCACTTGTAGGATCGTTGATGGCAATCAGAGGGGGGGTGAATGATTGCAATGCCTTTTTTAGTGTCTCCCCAAATTATAAGACGCTGCACTAAAAATCACAGAGAAAAAAAAACGTGCAGCCAAAAAAAAACGATAGACAAGTCTCCAGTAGCAGTTACACGATCAACCAAAAAGCAGGACACAAGTCAACAGAAAAGTTATCGCATGCATTCATCAGATCGAAAAAGGAAAAATAATATCATGTGACACATGCATTAATGATCATCCGTACTAAGCAAAAAAAAAATCTCAAGCATGCATGCAGTAGATATACTCACGTGATGGCTATATGGTCTGATGGATAAACGCTTGATGGCTTTCTTTCTTGAATTTGATGTGACTAGTTGATGGGATGAAAAAGGCAGAGCTCCTATATGCAAACCACACCGCCTTTATCTTTCTGCGCATGAATCAAAGCACGGCCACGCCGCTGTCAGAGTGCGAGACATGTCGTTGAAGCCGACAAAAACGGACACAGACCAAGACGGCAATACGCTGCCGCAACTTTCTCTGAAACCAAAAAGCGGGTTGTCCCCAAAAGTGTGACGATGTCTCAGCCCCCCTTTTATTACGGATACAATTCGTTTCTTTTACAACTCGGTTTCGTCTCCTATTCTTATCCTACTGCCACACCGTATCCAAGTCTCTAATCATCCCCAAAGCCTAAACTAACTCTAAGGCCTAATACAAAATATCAACCAGCCCATTTATCAATTCAACTAGATTTTCAGCCCACTAAATTAAAAGGACCCAAACCCTTCCTAATACGGGTTTTCACGTTTCCGACTTTTCAACTCATCGCGTGTCGAAGCCTCCAGATCGCACCTCCCGTATCTTCTCCACGCATCATCCATCTTTGATCTCCATGTGCTCCAACGTGAGCCGACCACCTCGTGACATCCTCGACCGCTGGACCTCGATTTCCCTCCTAGTCCGGTCTTCCTCGCCACCGACCATGACCGTCTCCACGCCCAACCCGCACATGCAAAGACCAAATAACGTTTTTCCTGCATGTTCTCACCAACTTGACCGATATTAGTCCACGCACACATGCACACATCTCGAATAACAATATTACGCAATGTTGTCAATTATTCATCATTATAAAAAATATAAACCTAGCCACATGGTCTTACACTTATCAATGGCTCTGAATGCCCAGGTAGGGAATTGGAGTGTAATTGGAAAGATGGAAGATACTGAATGTAACATGTATGGTGGAGTAGAATTATTTCGAATGTAATTGGAAAGATGGAAGATACTGAATGTAACATGTATGGTGGAGTAGAATTATTTCAATGTAATTGGAAAGATGGAAGATATCAATGTAACATGTATGGTGGAGTAGAATTATTTCAATGATCTCGGATGCTTTTGGAAGCATGATCTTACAACTCGTTAATCGTTGGACTTCACTTCACTGAGCTTAGTTCCTTCTTGGTCAACCCTTTCCTTAACTTGTCGACGGTTATTATGCGGTGTTGTCGAGTCCATGCTCTTGGATATCTCTTTGTTGCAACAAGTCGGAGCACACAACGTGGTCGAAAGACTTGTGAAAGTCTCGATCGCGAGTACTCAAAGCTTCGATCGTGAGTACTCGAAAGAACCGCCGATGATGAAAGATGCTGCACAAGTACTCATAGAACAAAGGTTTACTACAATACTCAGAGAACAATGCTCTACTACGGCACTCACGGAACAATGCTTTGCTAAAGATATCACACACAACGCTCTGGCGGACTACCGCATAAACACATGTGGTAGTTCCGATTTTTCCGACACTTCCGAAAATAATCCAAATTAAATGCAATCTTTGTAAAATCAATTGACTACTCCATAAACATTACAATAGTTCATGACAACATTAAACGAGATCTCCTCATATGGTCCTTCACGATTTAACCACAAGTATGCTCTAAATTCTCACCAATTCCAGAAATGATGATGAGATCCGAGACTAAGGTAGTGTAATTCCACCGATCTTCTAAAACCAACACCAATTAAGAGCTACTCAATCGTCCCCATGCTTGCATCGAGATTATGCTATCGCATTGGAATGTAAATACTTGCAAGAGCAACCTCTCTTGAATTCATGCCCGATGAGCGGAACTAGGGGTGAAAACGGATCGGATTCGGACGGATATTGCTGTTACCATATCCTAACCCATATTTTTCTCCGGATTCGGTATCAATCGGATTCGTACCAATCGGATTCGTGTCGGATCGGCCGATTAACCCAATTCGCTTGCACCCCTACTTGTTTGTAAGGAATGCATACGAGGCAAGAAATGGAGTAGGACGACCGACTTGATGTTACTATTTAATAGCTGATGTAGAAGATTTTATTTTACCATTACAAAAGAAAATAAAACGCCAAATAGTAGCACTAATCTGAAATCATACTTGAAGACGACGGATTGGACGGATATTCGATTCGGACGGATATTGCATTACCATATCCTAACCCATATTGTTTTCTCCGGATTCGGTACTAGTCGGATTCGTACCAATCGGATTCGGTGCGGATCGGTCGGATTAACCCGACCGTTTCACACCTAAGCGGAACAACCTATGCCGCCACTGAGGTGTTCGACGGCACGGTAGTCCTACCCGCTTCGGAGGAAGCCGGAGTAGATTTTGCAAAAGGCCCTCCTATAAACGGTTTTTGAAAAAGCAGGATGAATAAGAAACGTGATCACGATTGGATACCCTTTGACCGCCCAATTCGGTTTGAGCGGTCTAGATTTGGAAGGAGAGGAAGTGGGGACGGTATCTTTGTGGTAGAAACCCCTTCGATTATAGATCGTATAAGTAGCCCCGAACCATCGCGCATAAAATCTACGGCCGATTTGGTACATCCATGATCGTTGGATCGCACTTTCGCGGTCAAGATTGGGCGCCATGAATCGGCGCTACGCTTTTATAGAAACGGACCGTGAATTGCATCGCCACCGACCCTTCATCGGAACCGGATTTCTCGATCGCGACGGTGATCGCAGATCTGCCAGACTGAAAGCCGTTGGATCGGAAAGAACGGCCAGATCGGTTCGCTACAATAAAATTTACCGTGGCTACAAGTGAAATTTCATCGTAGCTAAAGACATTCATCGTAGCAACCGACCGACCGCTCTTTTCCGATCCAACGGCTCGATTCAGTGATGTTCTCCTCAAGTCGCCGATGCGACTTCAGAGAATCTCATTTCCCTTAATCACCGGCCGCCTAGTTCAAAACCACCTCTCCCACCGTTCGCCGCTTGTTCGAGCAAATGCCGTCGTTGATTCTTCCTCGCAGGAGTGGAACTAGGCATCGACTAGGTAGGCTATAGCTCAAAGTCCATAATAATACTAGTACTACTCCATTTAGTATTTCCTTCATAAAATACCTAGAATAGAGCCCACCGAGGCTTGAGAAATTGTTAGCCCGACATCCCGGTGGGAGTAGACGACACCCAACTACCCAAAGCCCAACACACTACAGCAGCCCATCACCAAGTCATGGGAAGAGGTGGAAACCCTAATACCCAAATCCAATCAAGCCCGGCCGCCGACCACCCCTAGTCGCCGAGGCGTGAGACGCCCAAAGATGCAGCCCCAGATCCATTACGTGTGGCGGCGATGCGACTACGCCCCACCGCCGCCGCCACCTCGCTGCGTGCACCCCCGCCGCCCGCCGCCTCAATCCCAACGCGTGTCGCCACATACCCATCGGCCACGCCTCGGCCTCTCGACACCAGCGCCTCGGCTCCGGCTCCTCACCGCACTTTGCCACAGCCCATCTAGGCAAGATCTCGGCTTAGCCCCAAATCTAAATCCAATCGAGATTCAGAGTACCGCACCTCACCGAGCAACGGCGCCGGCACTTCATCACCGCCGCCGCTTGCTTGCTCTGCGCACATGCGCGCCGCGCGCTCGTGGTCCGCCGCCTCGCCTCGCTCCCAACGCCGTCAACGCGGACACAACCCTCATGGACCTGTGCCTCCCGCCTCCGGGTCACCGGGTCAGGTGCCCTCGCCGACGTCGCCGTTGCCACTGAGTCGCCAAGTAGAGGGCCGAGGCGCCGAGCAGAGGGCCAAAGCGCCGACCGCCGAGCGAAAATGCAAAAAGCCGGAGGCGCCAACTTCGCCGAGGACCCGAGGTGGAATGCGGAATGACCGAGGCGATGAGCCGATGAGGTAAAGATTAAAAGGATAACTCATAACTGCCTTGTTGACTGGTGGATGAGCCGATGAGGCGATGAGGATTATTTATGAAGAGAGCAGTAAAATTATTTTTATATTTTGATATTAGTACAATGATCAGATGAAATAACATATGTTCAATATTTTATATTTGCTATTTAGGAACTAATTATTAAGGTTTAAGGATACAAATTACAAAATGAAGAGGAGCCAGAAATTATCATCGTATTTTCCATTGATATATCGTCTCATTGAATTGGCCTTAATTTTACCAGTGGCAACAGCAATTGTAGAAAGAGCCTTCTCGGCTATGAACATTATTAAGACTGATTTACGAAACAAGATGAATGATGAATGGATGAATCATAACATGGTATGCTATATTGAACAAGATGTATTTGCAAGTATTAAAGATGAGAAGATTTTAGAGCGTTTTCAAGGGATGAGGTCACGCAAGAAACAACTTTCTCGTGCAAATGGTAAGTTAGTTTATTTCATATGTAATATTCATGCTCTTTGAATTTATTTATATGCATATTTTATTTTATTTTTATGCTGTCTTTGTAGGTTCAAGTTCTTGTCCTACTATTGATGAGGAAATGGTGGGCTAGCCACATAGGATAGTGAGCAAATCTCCATTTAGGATTTGAGGTACTTGATGTATTTTTATTACGTTACATTCTGTATGATTTCATATACTTTTTTATTGTGATTTGTGTTGAAAACTCGAACTCTTTAAGTATTGAACATTAAGCAAAATTTTCATATCCATGATGCATTTGTGACGTATGTTTTGTTATATCATAATATAGTTCTAAACTTGTAGTATGCTAGATTATTACTTGGTTCAAATTTAATCCGAGACGTGCTTCAGTCTTAAATCCGCCACTGCTCCTCAGGCTGCCCGCCTCCTACCCCGAGGGCGACCACTTCCCCGGGATCGGCACGTCTGTGCTCGCCGGCGCAGGGTGTGCGTCGCCCACGGTGCGGGGGCGGGGACGCGCTGCGGCAGACGAGGATACTCCGACTCCGATACCCGCGGCGATGCCGGGTTCGGGGATCGGGGCTACTCGGCACACTTTGTAAGTGCGCGCCGTCTCTTGATGTTTGTTGCATCTATACAGCCGTCGGCGTACTCGTGCGTTCTAATGTCATGTGATCCTTTGCCGTTACTGGGTACTTGATGCCGTGTGATGCGATGATCATATGGTAAATTTGTCAGTGCCATCTTTTCTTTGGGGATGTTAACTGTAGAACGTCGAAGGACAGAGTAAAGAGCATGTGCGTCGATATGGCAATAGCATGGGCAGCTTCTCGGTTTGGCTTAGTTTTTGTGAACTTTTCTGGTTAGATTTCTCAAGATATCCGGTGTAAGCCAGGCTCAGCAACTCTACGGTTAGGCTTAGGTTTTGATTAGGCAGCCTAATCCAAATAGTCCGCCTTTGCACCCACATTCTACGCTGATGATTAGAGTAAACCGACACGATTTGTGTCCTGTTAGCTATGCTACAAGCCTGCAACTAATCACTGCAGCCTCAGCCTGCAGTGTGATCATTGCTGACGAAAAGAAGTTTGCTACTGTCCGTGGCGGACGCAACGGGGTCAAGGGGCTGGCGCTCACCCTACCAACCGCCAGAGAGTAAGTACCCCCTAGCCTATGCCACCATGCTATGGCCGGCTGGTCTTCGTCACTCGTTGACTTCGATGGAGGAAGTCAAGGAGAAAGACTAGAAGACACCGACGGTCCAACTTGGAGGAAGACACAACACAAATATTGCCCAAGCCTTAATGCCCAAATGAGCCTCAATCACTAATAAGCAAGCCTAGTCACAAGACACAACAAGCAAGCCCTCCAAAGTCCAAAAGCAAATACAGAGCGCCCAAGTCGGCCCATCCAATGAACGAAATCAATGGCAATCTAATTCGCTTTGAGGCTTTCGGCAGCATGGCACAACAGCAAGCCAGCACCAAATTTCGATCCCTAAGCTCCTGCGGTTGTGGTTGGCGTCTTGGTGATGGACGGGCGACAGCGGTGGCATCTTGGCGAGTGGTGGCGGCGGACGCGACGGCACCGCTTGGAGCGGTGGGGTGCTCGGCGCAAAGCTTCTGAGTAGGCGGCGGCGACGGTGGTGCCAAGGTTTACCTTGCGATCTCGTTGATCTGGGAGCCACCACCGAAAGGCGAGTAGGAGAGGAGGCCGGAGATGGTCACGGCCCGAACGGTCGGTGGGGCGCCCGGCGTAGAGCTTCCTGAGCAGGCGGTGAAGGGCGGCCGGCACCCCACAGCGGCACAGCCGATGAGGCGCTAGCGCCTATCGCCAGATCTGCCGATCTGGGGAGCCGGCCAACCGAACAGGTAGGAGAGGAGGCCGAAGACGGTCACCTGGAGCCCGGAGCTCGTGTAGGAGAGGAGAGAAAGCCAGGAAGGGACTGAGGGAGAGGGAGGCTGAAGGGGAATAAGGGGATTTGGGGAGTGGGAGTCGTTGGGGAGGATTGGGAGATGGCCGGGAAGGCCGGCCAGGAGCCTGGAGCAGCGGGAGGGGATTGGGTCGGACTGGGGAAGGCTCGTCGGTCGAGAGGGGAATCGGGATTTAGGAAAGTCACCACCGAGAGGGGCTTTAAGGATGGGGATTGGGCGGTTGGGATTTTATCATCTATGTAATTGTAGTATTGTATCCAATCCTTTTAATGAAATCAATGGCAATGGTATAGTTTGAATAAAGTCCTTTTAATCGCATTTTAGGTATTGTTGAGGGGAATTTGTGGCCATTGTTTCAATGAAGTTTCTTTGAGTTCTTGGTATGCATATCTTGTCTTGATCCAAGAGACTATTTCTTCAAGTTTGATGTAAATAAGCTTGTTCGACTTGCTAAGATTTATGCTGACAATTTCAACATAGCTGATCGCTTGTTGTTAAGAAATTAGCTTCAAACATTTGTTCTCAATGTCAGGAAAAGTGTAGAATTCTATGGATGTGGTGATATTGCCTTGTACTAGTACTACTACTACTCAATCCTAACTAGTGGTTTTTATAATCTTTATAACTATTCACAATCATAATTCATGATTTCATCACTAAGTTTGCTAATTTTGGTGTCATGATAGTCTTACATATATTTACAGATTTGGGAAGCACATTACTTATTACCGAGGTACAATTTTCGATGTATTTTGTATTTTTACTATATTCTTGTTCTAATTATGTATGATTTTACATTGCAAAAGATAATTTAATTTATATTTAGTTTGTTTATTATTGGTTAGTTATGTCCCACTAGCCCCCAAAAGTTTTATTCTAGGTCCGCCACTGCAACAGTCTACAGATATTTGTGATAGATTGCATGGTTATTGAATGCGTGTTGGGTGTAGACGTACCAAACTGGTTAACGGCGGATATATGTGCTACAGTATACATA
The DNA here is from genome assembly GCA_036346575.1 of Dendrocalamus sinicus. Taxonomy (NCBI): domain Eukaryota; kingdom Viridiplantae; phylum Streptophyta; class Magnoliopsida; order Poales; family Poaceae; genus Dendrocalamus; species Dendrocalamus sinicus. The sequence continues at coordinate 104,855 of JAYEVI010000272.1, forward strand.
TATACATACCATTCTTACAAGGAGATTCCAGAAGATATGCTACTGATAAATTTGTTGCATGGTTCGTGTCCATTCTTTTGTTAACATGCCCAAGTTGTGGTGAACAACTCTTTTCAGCTGCCCAGATGTGAACAGCATGTGACCCTCCCGGATTGGTGAAATTAGGGCGCTTGAGCAGTCTGCAAGATTACATACCGGCCTAACCACAAATATTCAGCTAGACTGCCTAACAAACTGCTTGGGGAGTAACCTGTTGCTCATGCAACTCATTCTTCAACTTCTGTTGCCCAAAGAGGTTCAATTGCATCAATATGCTGTGTACATTCTTCTGTTTTAAAGAAATTTTAGGGTAATTATATTGACTTAGATACACAGTTTGGTTCACTCATTTTCCGTACTTTTTGCTTATGATCATTGTGAGTGGCGTCATATCTTCCCATGCTGCAGCAATTTGGATGTGCATTATTTAGCTGAATGAGCAGGTTGGTTGGTTTTCTGTTCTCTCCAGAGTCCTTGTTCAGTCCGAAGCCAACTTCAACTGTTAGAGATGCTGCAGGGCCTACAGTTGGGCTCAGCCAAAAGGAAAGCACAAGGGAGGACAACCAAATCTGGTAGTACTAACCACAGGTAAAATTGATACCCGGGAAGTGAAAAGAGTATAATATGGATGATGCAAGCCTTGGGGCTGATACATCAATAGATCCAGACACTGACGAGAAGAATCAAAAGGTACTTACCATTTTCAACTCAAAAGTTTTGTCAGCATCTGCTATATTATTATGTTTGATGTCGATGTTCTGTAACTTTTCATCCCTTGTAATGTTGAGTTTTACAGGAGCAGAACTCAAGTAATTTCTTTTTTGGTTGATAAGCATGATTATGTTTTAAGCTTTAACGCAGCATGTTTCAAAACTGTTGTCATTCATTTACACCAAACTGTTGCTATTTATACTTAGATGTTTTTTGAAGAATTATTTACTCAGATGTTTACTGTGCTTGTCTACTAACCAGTTTGAACAAGGACATATTGCTGCGCTCGCAGCTTCAGATTCTAGTGACAAATCAAAGAGCAAACTAGGTCAAAAGGTATCCGATCACTACACCTTCAATACATGGATCACGTGATGATTCATCTGTTACAGATTTCTTCTACTTTTTTCACTGACAGACACTTCGTCGCCTTGCCCAAAATCGTGAAGCTGCTAGGAAAAGCCGTTTAAGAAAGAAGGTATGTTCATGTGCCTAGTCTGTTATGTAGAGACCCCATTAACGTTTCCTTGTGCATATATTCCTTTGAACATGTTTGGAAGGATTGTTCTGGAACCCTGAATTGTTTATCCTTTTCACCCTCCTTAGGCCTATGTCCAACAACTTGAGAATTGCAAGCTGAAACTTGCTCAGTTGGAGCAGGAGCTCCAGCGTGCTCGCCAACATGTACGCTCTTCTTCTTTCGATTTTATGGATTTGACAGAATTTGCATCTGTTGTTGAACATACTGATTACTTGATCTTTTCCTCCTTATTCAGGCATTTTATTCGAACTTCAGAAGACCTGCCTCATTCAACAAGTGAAAATGGTGATAAGCATTCTGTGTCAAATATTTAGGTTACAATATGCAGTATGCTTAAGTAGCTCCCCTTTCTTTTCTGAGTACACTAGGCTTTTGTATTTATTTTCTTGTCTAATGGAGCTTTTGCTGGTTGTCCGTATTATTTCCTTCTTTTAATTTGATCCAACATTCTAGCATCTTTCTTCTATTTTATGTTAAACTTGTTAAGTTCCAATTTCTAGGAGCTCTGGCTTTTGACATGGCGTATGCACGCTGGCTGGAGGAGTACAGCAAGCTGACCAATGAACTGAGGGCTGCAGTCAACACACATGCTAGTGATGACGATCTTCGGAGTATTGTGGATAGCATCACGACACACTATGACAAACTTTTCAGGCTTAAGGTCGTAGCAGCCAAGGCCGACGCCTTCCATGTGCTTTCAGGAATGTGGACGACCCCAGTTGAGAGATGTTTCTTGTGGTTGGGTGGATTTCGACCATCAGACCTTCTTAAGGTTCCGATCTCTAAGTAGATCTTTTCATACCTTCTGTCAAAGCAGTAACTGTTCTCAATGTTCTTTCACGCACTGATGCTTGTACCACAGTTACTTGCAAGTCAACTAGAACCCTTACTGAGAAGCAGCTTGCCAGTATATGCAACCTGCAATTGTCCTCCCAGCTATCTGAAGAAGCCCTTTCTGAAGACATGGAAGCACTACAACAGTCACTGCGGAAACCCTTGCATCTGGGTCCCTGGGTCCTGCAGGGTCTTCTTGCCAGATGGCAGTGGCAATGGGAAAGCTCGGTGCTCTAGAAAACTTCTGTACGGCAGGTACCTTCAACCATTCATGGAGCTGAGTTGGTTACTCATTAAAAGGAAGGAAATATATAGAGATGGCAATGGGCACCGACACCCAATACCGACGGTTTTACCCGATAAAGAGATGGGTATGGAAAATTTTATGTACCCATGAGTACGTTATTGGCGAATCCTCTACCGCCGGGTAGACAGTGCGAGTGTGTATATACTACACATACTCACCTACCGCGGGTAATGAATACCGCATTAGACAACTAAACATCCCACTCAAATGTTAATTTTATTATCTACTTGTTGTTGATTGTTTATTTGTTTGTCATATGTTGATAT
>JAYEVI010000273.1:0-305199 GCA_036346575.1 Dendrocalamus sinicus
GCGCCCGCCCCTATCCTCGAGGTGGTGGCAGCGGGCCGGCACCTGGTCGAAGTAGGCGTCGAGCGCCCGTCCCTACCTTCGAGGTGGTGGCGGCGGAGCTAGCGCCAGTCGGCGAAGACGCGAGCGCCCGCCCCTATCCTCGAGGTGGTGGCAGCGAGCCGCGCCTGGTCGAAATAGACGCGACGAGCGCTCCGTCCGCTACCTTTCGAAGCGGTGGCGGCGGTGGCACCTAGTTGAAGTAGGCGCGCGAGCGCTCCGTCCCCTACCCTTTGAAGTGGCGGCAACGGAACTGGCGCCTAGTCGAAGTAGACGCGTGAGAGCGTGGTAGCGGAACAGCCTCTGGTGCTTCTCGCTCGCAGGTGTGCTCGCGCGGGAACAAGCCTCTGGTGTTTCTCGCTCGCGGGTGTGCCCGCACGGGACCCGGCCTCTTAACGTCGCCTTGGTACTTTGCCGGCGGCGCGTGGGAGTGGGCCCCCGTGGCGCACTTTGCCCGCCATAGAATTAACCGGGGTAAGCTGTGCTCTGAAGTACGTGGGGGCCAATGCCCACGCCTTGTTGATACTCCGAAGAGTGCGCGGAGACAGCGTCCGCGCCTTCTTTATACTCCGGGGAGTGCGTGGGATCGGCATCCACGTCATATTTATACTCCGAAGAGTGCGCGACTGGGCGACGCGTGCGGCGCGCGGTGCTCGCGTCTTGTTTATACTCCGTAGAGTGCGTGGGATCGCATTCACGCCCTATTTATACTCCAAGAGTACGCGACCGCGCGACGCCAGGCGCGCGCGTGTTCGCGTCTTGTTTATACTCCGTAGAGTGCGCAGGATAGCATCCGCGTCTTCTTTATACTCCGTAGAGTGCGTGCGAGGCGGACTCGGCGCCACGCCTTATTTTAGAGTCAGTAGACTCGCGCGAGGCGAGCCTCCGTGCGTTGCGGGCGGTGAAATTGCGTGCGAGGCGAACCTCGACGCTACGCCTTATTTATACTCGTAGAGTGCGTGCGAGGCGGACCTCGACGCACGCCTTATTTTAGAGTTCGTGAGATCGCGCTGCGAGGCGAGCCTCCGCGTTGCGGGCGGTGAAATTGCATGCGAGGCGAACCTCAACGCTACATCTTATTTATACTCCGTAGAGTGCGTGCGGAGGCGGATCTCGACGCTACGTCTTATTTTAGAGTCCGTAGACTGCGCGCGGAGGCGAGCCTCCGCGTGTTGCGCGGTGAAATTGCGTGCGGAGGTGAACCTCGACGCTACGTCTTATTTATACTCCGTAGAGTGCGTGTGGAGGCGTCCCCCCGCTCATCTTTGTTTATACTCATGCCCGTATCTTTGACGGAGAGTGTGCACGCGAACGCGTGTCTTTGTTTATACTCATGCCCGTATCTTTGATGGAGAGTGTGCGCGACGCGTGTCTTTGTTTATACTCATGCCCGTATCTTTGAGGAAGAGTGCGCGCGCGAACGCGTGTCTTTGTTTCAAAGAACAGAAATTTGTGCAAACCGTGAACTTTATTGAATTCCCGTTTGCGCAGGTGAGCACTTACAAAAGAAGGGGGAGGAATACCAACCACTGACCGCTAGGAGGGTGGGGCGATCGCTGACGAGCCGCTGCTGCCGGGGCAACCTTGCGCGCGTGGAGCACGGGACGCTCTCGGGAGGTGCCCGAGGGCTCCACATCCGCCCTCCCAGCTTAGGTGCCTTGGCGAGCTGCGTGGCGTGGGCCTCTGGCGCCAAGCTCTATGCGCCGGGCCATGTCCTGGTCGCCATGAATAGTGATGATGGCCCGCGGCCCGGGAAGCTTCATGCACAGGAAACCGTGATGCGGGACCACCCCGAGGGTGTTTAGGAGCGGCCGCCCTATTATGGCTTTGTAGGGGTATACAATGTCGACCACGTCGAAGATGGCGTCCTCGCTCCTGACGTTGTCATTTTGGCCAAAGGAGGCTTGGAGGCATATCTGGCCTAAGGCGCGCAAAGGCTGCCCTCCAAATCCTTGCAGCGGGATGCCTGAAGGGCCCAATCGGCTCCGAGGGATCCCCATTTGGTCGAAGGCCGCCACGAAGAGGATGTTTGCGGAGCTTCCTCCATCGACTAGGACATGCCGGACGTCGCACCCAGCTACAAGGGCCCGGACGACCAAAGGTTCTTGGTGGGGGAACTCCACGCCCTCGGCGTCGGCGGGCGTGAATGTGACTTCATGTTGCGCCCATTCTGGCGGCGCCTGCGCCGGGTATGCCGCGACGTGGTGCAACCTCTGCGCTAAGCTTTCCGTTGTCTTGCCGAGGCGAACTCCAGTGAGGAGCCTCCGGATATGACGTTGATAATCCTGCGCTGGGCTCCCTCCGGGGCTTGTAACTGTAGGAGGCCTTCCCGAGGTTGCTGTACATGCGCCTGGATTCGCAGGAAGCCTTCCTGGGGCTGTGCTCCTTGGTCCTGGGGGTGTTGGACGTGAGCCACAACGGGCGCGCGTGCACCCGGGTTTTGTCCCTCGCAACGCTCTGCCGTAGCGCTGCGATGGTGGCATAAGCACGCGTGTCGTGGTTGCCCCGGCCGTGGATTTTGCACCACTGCCCATGGTGCTGGTCGCCGTACTCTTCGCGGGTCCGGTCGTCTCGACCCCGGTCGTCTCGACCTCGGCCACGTCCCCGTCCTCGGCCTCAGCGCCCTTTACCTCCGCGACCTGCGGAGGCGTTGTCTTCGGAGCCGCCTTCGATGTCGAAAACATAACGGGATTTCCTGGACTTGCGCTGGTCGTGCTTGGGCCTGTCGCCTGGCTGGTCATTGTGTTGGGGGTCCTTGCGTTCGGAGGCACCCTTCGGCTGCTCTTGCTTACGCTTACCTTTCGAAGAGCCCGGTTTCGGCGAGTCTTCGCTCTTGACCGAGCCTTTCGCCTTGTTGGAATCGGAGTCATCACCGTGTCACCTCCGCGCGTCCTCCTCCGCTCTGGCATACTCCTCCATCTTGTCGAAGAGTTTCCCGACCGTCTTAATAGGCTTGCGCGCGTTGTACTCAGCCATTGGCCCCGGTCGGAGGCCTTGTATTGCCGCGTTGATGACCGTTGTTTCGTTGACGTCCTTGACTTGGCAGTGCACTTTCGCGAAGCGCTTGAAGTAGTCCCGGAGCCTTTCCTCGGGTTTTTGCTTGACTGCGAAGAGCTGGTCCGCATCGACACGCTCGACGTAGTTTCCCTTGAAGTTGTTGTAGAGTCGGTTGCGGACCTGTTCCCACGCGTAGATGAACTGTGGTTCAATGGTGAAGAACCAGGACAGCGCCACCCCTTGTAACGCGAGGAGCCCTTTGCCTTCGTGGTGTCGTCTCCGCCCGGTATGCCGATGGCGGTCTCATACACGCCACGAACTCGTGGGTCGGGTCGCCTTTGTAGGCCTCGATGGACGCCGGAACTTGAAATCTTCATGCCATGGCGCTCTTTGTAGGCCCGCAGAAGCGGGACTCGGCTCACGCACCGTAGTGGGCGCGGCTAGACATGGGGCGTCGCGGCTCTCCGCCCTTTCGGGCGGGTTCGGATCCACCGCCGGGGCGTGTTGGCTCGAGCCTCCTGCATGTCCCGGACGGCTCCGCGGAGGTCCGTTAGCTCCCGCTGAAACGCGCTGAAGGCCGCTAGCAGGGCCGTCTCTATCGCGAGCATGGCCGGGGCCGTCGGTGCGCTTGGTGGTGCCACCGGCATGGTGGTGACCACGGCCTGCGCGCCCAGGCTGCGCGCCGTGTTGTCCCGGAGGGCCCCAGAGCCGGTGACGAGGTTCGCGTCGCTGCTGGGGTCATTCACCGTTTCTGCACTGGGTGGAAAAACGGGTGCGCCTGCGTTGCCATCGCCGGGGTTGGCCGTCGGAGCAGTGCTGGTGGGATCGGTCGTCGCGTCGGTGGCGGGGTGGGTCGTCGCGTCGATGGCGGGGTTGGTCATCGCGTCGATGGCGGGGTTGGTCGTCGCACCAGTGGCGGGGTCCTCGGTCGCACCTACACCACTGCTCATACCTGCGGCTGCTAAAGCCGAAGCCCTTGTGCTGACGCGAGACTTCGCCGCCTTCGCCTTCTTCTTCTTCGCCGCCGCCGGTGAAGCTTTCTTTGGTGCCATCCTCCTTCAAATCTGGAGGCTTGCTCTTGTCCTCCCCACGGACGGCGCCAACTGTTGTGGTTACAGACCAAACAGAGAGAGTGTGTAGTAGTGGAGAGTTGAGTAAAATGAATGGCTTAGGCCCCTTTCCTCATGGCCTATGTCTTATATTCCCTCCACACGAGGAGTGTCTTTACAGTTATACCCTTATACATGAGTTCTCCCCTCAGGGGTACCTATGTCACTATACATGTCCCATTCTGGGCCTTGTATTCCGAAACAGGCCTGCTGGGCTTAGGTGGGGGCCACCCCTACAACAATACCAATATACCCTCATCCTTTGTAAGTACTAAGGGGTAGAATGAGGATTTCCCATTCTACCCCACTCATGTATATAAACCCCAGGAGGGGCAGGAGGAGGGACATCCTCTCATTCTGGTTCTACTCTTCCTCTTCTACGAGTCCCTTGCTTTACTGTTTGGCCTGTAGCCACAACAGATGTCAAAAAGTATATGACAAATAGGATATATTAATGCTAGACAATACTGTTGTTGTTACTGACACAATGAAGGTATCCTACTGCATGGTCCTCAGTGATTTACCACATCGACAAATTGTGTACCCTTTCCATGTAAACATAGAATTACCAGAACCTAACACATAATTTATTGGCTAAGACTACATCATGCATTGCGAGGTAATGAAAGGGATGGTGCAAAAAAAGGAACGTTACGTGTGCGATCGCAAGCTACCAGGTGGTTTGAGTGCTCCCTTAGAATTCGGAGGATCGCCCTTCTTATGTGCTTGAGTGATGCTAGTAGCTTCACAATATCTATTGTCATCTTCATCCACGTGGGTGGACATTGGTTCGATGGGCTTCCTCTTCCTGCTCGCCAGTTTCTTCCGACTAACAGCCGTAGATGGATTCAATGCCAACACATCAGATGTTTGTGCTACAGTGGGGTGGGGCTAACTATTCCACGTAAATCTCCAACACCTTTTGGTTGTCCTCAGTGGTGATCTTCCTCACCTTCGAGGTGGGGCTCACCAGATGTCCTCATTTAATATGATGGACATGAAAATGGCAAAAAATCATGAGTTTTATTGTAAAAGCAATGTATATTGACTTCAAGTAAATGCTCATGGTAGTAAATTTGTTGTATCCTATACCATGATTTATTGGACTCAATGGGAGAAAACACATTTGGTGAGAATCGACGGTAATAACTTTGATTGTGAGCAACTGGGATTTTTTGGTGGAAACCACCAATATCCTAGATCAAAAAGTGTGATACACATCCGCACAACTGATTGAACTAATAAAAGGATAACCAGTGAACATCACAATTGCTCACGATATGATCACACCAAAAAACCATGTATCTTTTGTCAAACCATGAGGAAACAATATAATGCATAAGGTTTATTTCAAAACACACCGGTGTATGTGTAGGCTGTGAGAGGAGAGACGAAGACTACTGCTATTACTACATCCGTTGGTGGTGATGGGGATGGTGGATGTCACTAGAAATCACAATTCACCACAGGAAGGTTGACTGCTGGAGCGCCATCGGAGAGAGAAACGAGTGTAAAGTCATGAGTGGACAAAACCAAAACTGCATGGCTGAGAACCTGTTTATATGGCTACTTCCCACACTGACAATTTCTAAAAAAGGAAATCATAAAAATTGGATAATGCACTATAAAGTGTTTGTTCACTTCGCAGTTTATTATCAAGCCTACCCCCCATCATTTGAAGAATGTATGCTGTTGTAGGGGTGGCCTCCCACCTAAGCCCAGTCGGCCTGTTAGAAGGTTGTAAAGCCCAAAATGGGGCATATGTAATGACATAGCTGTCCTTGAGAGGGATACTTGGGTATAAGGACATAACTGTAAAATACTCCCCGTGTGAATATATAAGCCATCCAGGCCATGGGGAAGCCCCCAAGCATTGCTCACCTAACATCTCCACTACCATATTATCATCTCTCTGTTTGGTCTGTAACCACAACAGTTGGTGCGTCCATGGGGATGACAAGAGCAAGCTCCAAGATCCGAAGAAGGATGGCACCAAAGAAGGCTTCGTCATCAGCGGCAAGAAAGAAGAGGAGCACGATGGAAGCCCTCGTCGACGCCAGGGCCTCGGCATCAACTATGGGCGTGGACGGCAACGCCGATTCTGCGGCTGCTGAAGCCGACGCTCATGACGCGGAGGTCGACCTCACTACCGGCGTGGCGGTGGGCACCGACGGTATCGACCGAGACGTCAGAAGCCATGATGCCAATACCCACGTCGTGGTCACAACCATTGCCCTCGCACCCGGCGCAGGAAGGGCGAGTGGCTCCAGTGGCGACGTCGGCAGCGCTGGCCTCGTCACCGACTCCAAAGCCCGTCGCACCAATGCGCCGAGGGGTTTCGGGGTGCAAGTTGTGGTCACCGCCTGCCCGACGGTGCAGCCCGCTGCCCCAACCGCTGCAGCCACGTCGACGGTGGAGAACACCCTACTAACAGCCCTCGGCACGCTCCAGCGGGAGCTGGCGACCTCCGCGGAGCCGTGCGGGATATACAAGAGGCTCGGAGCCAGCAAGTCCCGCCTGTGACCGCGCCGGAGCCCACGCCAGAGCGGGCAGACAGCCGTGCCGCCCCTACCTCTAGTCGTGTCCCGCTGCGACGCGTAGATCCGGAGTCCCCCCTCTTCGCAGGCCTGCAACAAGCGGCGTGGCCAGAGGACTTCAAGTTCCCCACCGCTATCGAGCCGTACAAGGGCGACACGGACCCTCGGAAGTTCGTGACGCGTCATTTAAACTCATCATCGGCTGCGGTGGAGATGACACCACCAAAGCGAAGGGGCACCCCCTCGCGCTACAGGGGGTGGTGCTCTCTTGGTTTTTTCACCATAGAGCCAAACTTCATCTATGTGTGGGCGCAGATCTGTGACCGCCTCTACAACAACTTCCAGAGGAACTACGTCGAGCGCGTCGACGCGGAACAGCTCTTCGCCGTCAAGCAAAAACCCTCGGAGAAGCTCTGAGAGTACTTCAAGCGCTTTGCTAAGGTCTGCTGTCAGGTCAAGGACATCAAGGCGACAATCATCAACACAACAATACAAGGCCGGTATTGGCGGCTCATGTAGTGCATGTTCGATTCTTGCTACTAATTCCTCCCAAAACCAAATGTGTCGGCAAGTTTCTTGGTTTTTGGTATTGAACACCTTATTTCAAGTAAAATTGAATTTCTAACCCAAACTAGCAATTTCGTATCTTGTTTTGGCTTTAAACTCAAAAATTGACTAAAATCAATTCTAAAAGGAATTTGAAAAGGTGTTCAATACCAAAAACCAAGAGTTGGCTATCTCCAACATTATTGGCATTCAAAAGTTTTTCAAAAAGCCAACCAATCAACAGTTATTTGATTTTGAAACTCATCCAAAATTTCAAGTTGACCTAAGTGATCACAATCTAGATACTTAAAATACCCTCAAATGTTCTTTTTGAAATCTTGAAGCTTTTATTGCAAATGAGCTTGTTTTTGAAAATTAAAAGCTTAATTTCTTAAAAAAATATATAAAAAGAGATTTGATCTTGGCATATAGTTGGAAATGCTCCACAAATGGTTTATGTTTCTTTGTGAAAATTTTTGGAGCAATATACAACATTATATCTAACCTCTCCTTTGAAATCCAATCTCTTGGCGTGCTTCTGGAAAAATCAGAACTACCGGCAGTTCTTGTGCGATACTTCCGCTTTTTGGAATTATCGACAGCAAACCACGGTACTTCCTATATTTATGGCAAATGGCTAATTTGTTTCAAAACTTGTTGATTCCAATTTCTCTCAGCCATTCCTTTTGCTCCTCAAGTCAAGTTGATTATTGTTAATCCTTATTAGCTACCCTCAAGTATTTCTTGACTCCATATGCCATTTTGCTCTTAATTTGATTCTTTTTCATAAAATGGCAATCTATCAAAGAGTGGTAGACTTTCTGTCATCTTAACCTCGTCATGAGTTTTATCCCTCACTTTACAAGTAACATCATCCATTTCCTACAAGTGTACTCCTTACTTATGGAAAATAAGTGGCTCCAATTGGTGTCTTTTGAAATGATATCCTTTTTCCCTCTTGCCGAGCAAATCTTTCTTAACCAAGCTCTTTCACTTATATGATATCACCTTTTAAAGTGGTATCCACTCTTTCAAGTGGTTCTCTCAAATGATATCATCCTTCTCTCTCTCAAGTGGTATGTTTCATAAGTGGTATCCTATGTCGTCATAAGTCGTATAAAGATCAAAATGGTATATACTTATAATATAAAAGACCAAAAAACCACAAAAGGTTAAATAGCACATAGTTTGGACAAAAGGCTAACAAGTGGTACCAATTATGGACAAGTGGTTTACAAGCGGTATCCATGAATCTTTGTGCTAGATGATATAAGGAGAGAAAGGGTTAAACAAAAGAGAAGAGATAAGAAAAGAGAAGAAAACACGAAGAGGAAAATCCTTTGTGTGTTAAAGGAGAAGATAATTGCCAAGAGAGATCTTATGTAAGGGGGAGATTTTTTTATGAAAAACTTATATAGTACTTTGGCTTACAAATGCAAAAAATGGGTAAAAATATTATTATTGGGAAAACTATTTTACCTATTTACACAAAAATATTTTATGGATATTGTGAATGAATATGTTTCATTCTCTTTTGGTTTATAAGCTTAGGTTGAAAAATCATTTCTTTTCTTTCTTTGCTAAAATGTTGTAAATTCAGAGTTTTTACAAATGGTTTTGAGCAGATTTGTGTTTTTCATAGCTCTTAATGTGCTCATAATCTGAGGTAGTTACAATTATGACTTTTAATCCTCAGATATTAATCTATATTGACAAATTATCTCAAATTTATTGGATTTTTGTAATTCAGCTTTTCAGCTAGCCTTTGAAGACTAAATTTGAATGCAAAATTCTAGAAATGATTGAAATGCTACCTGTGGTATCAAATACCAAAAAGGGAAAACTTCAAAAGTCTTCTAGGAGCTCCCATGAGTAAGTGTATTTGAATGTGTTTCAAATATCTTTCTTTTAGTTCCCTCCACATTCCCTCTTGGTCATATGCATTTATCTTCTTTCTTCTTATGAAGATTAAGATTAATTAATTGGTATCAAGCTCCATTATGCCTTAATCTTATTCCCTGCTTCTTGATGTTTTCTTTTTTGTGATCAATGCCAAAAGGTAGCATTGATAAAGAGATAAAAGGGGAAGAATTGATAAAGGTGAAACGGGGAGAATTATGATGCTATATAGTAAAGGCCCCCAAAAAGAGAGAATGATAAAAGAGGGAGAATGCGAGAATAATATTGTTAGAACTAAAGTTAAAATTGAACGATCTCAAAAAGAAAAATTAAAAATAATGCTACAAGGACAAGAGATTTCACCAACAGTCTTTAATTTGCTATCATATGTTCTTGATCATCCAAATGCTATTATTGTTAATAGATTTGTCATCAATCACCAAAAAGGGAGAGATTGAAAGATCAAGCTCTATTTAAGATGGTTTTGATAATAATGACAAATACTATTATGAGATTTTGGTGATAATGACAAATGCATTTGTGAGACTAACCTTGTTTATTGGTTATGATTTTACTTAGTCTCATATGGATGAAAAGGTGAAATCATTGAGGTATGCATTTGAAATCACATTCTCATATATTAGTGCATTCATTGGATCCAAAATATAAATTGAACTCCACAAATAGTCCAAAATGAATATGTGCATATGTCTTCATTACACATATTTGTATGTACATATTTAGGGGGAGTTCACTCTATGTTTTAAAGTTTCATAAGTATTGACCCATGTTTCCTTTAATATGTATATTTAGTATCTTTACGTTGGAATACATCCTTTGAGTATATATAGCTTGTGTAGTTTATATATACTCATTTACAATCGGGTTGTCATCTAACTTCTCCATTATGTGTTAATGGTTGGATGATTAATTACAACCGAATAAGTAAGCTTTACTTAAAAAGCTTATCTTAAAGTATACAAGTCTTATGTACATATTGTATATACAAGTCTTATGTACATATTGTATACTCGCAAATACAATCTTTATCTCATATTTTGTTGAGATTATCATGAATTACCAAAGAAAGAAGACAATTGTTTTGTGGATGACAATTGTTTTGTGGACTGACATTTTACATGAGTTGGATGAATATGTTAGGTTTCAGAAATAAAGATGACTTGGGATAACTTCATATGTTGAAGATCATCAAGTCTAGATGGAAGATGGCTTCATGTGTTGAAAGCTATTAAGAAGATGTATCATAAGTTGATGTATATCCAAGAGGTGATGATCATATGTTGATCATCAAGTCAAGTGAAGACCATCATGAGTTGATGGAGTTGAAGAAAAGGATGCATCATGAGTTGATGCATATCAAGATAATAACCTAAGGTAAAGGTATGACTAGTTAGAGATAAGGATGTTTTCCTAGTCTTTCACCGGTCTTAGTGTTTGGTTAAATGACAGATTGCTAGTATAGGTTCTTTGTACTATTAAGAGGGTCATGTCTAGTAGTTTGAGTCATCATGCGTTAGTAGCTCAACCTCACCTCTTATAGCTGATCTTGGCATGAGGCTTGTGTTTGCAAATGTGTTTTGCAAATAGTTGAAGCTTATGTGTTGAATCCTTATAATATAGGACTATGCATTGCAAATTTGTTTTGCATGTGCTTGAAGTCCATGTTTCCATTCTTTGTGATATGAGATTTGTATTTGCAAATATGTTTTGCAAATGCTTGAAGCTCATATTTAATCCTTGTGTTATGATTCTAAAAGTGTGCAAATGTGTTTTGCAATTTGTTGAGAATCATGTTTGGTATTTGTACGCATGATACTAAAGTTTGCAAATGTGTTTTGCAAAATCTGGTGAAGTATCTGCATTCCTCTGGACAATCGGAACTACCGCAATATAACCTGAGGTACTACCGTAGACCAAAACTACCGGCATTGTAATTACTGAACTACTGTGTGCGTTGGTGGTCAAAACCTATATGGTCGAAACCGATGTGGACGAACCGACTTGGTCAAAACCGATGTGGTCAAAGACCTATGTGGTCAAAGATTAAGTGGTCAAGAACCAGAGTGGTCGAACTAACTTAGTCAAACCAACATAGTCAGAACTGTCGTGGTCGAGATCTGTGTGATCGAAACATTGTTGGTCATAAACTAGCATGGTCGAACCAGCATGATCGAAACTAGTATGGTCAAGATCTGTGTGATTGAAACCAGCGTGGTTGAATGTGACGTTGTTGTAGGCCTTTGTGGTCATAAACTAGCATGGCTGGAATTGATGTGGTCATAGGTCTTCATGGTCGTAAACCAACGTGGTTGGAATCGACGTGGTTGTAGACCTTCATGGTCATAAACCAGTGGTTGAAATCGACAAGGTCGAAACATCGTGATTAAAACAATGTAGTCGAAGATCAACGGGGACATTGAAAATCGATGTGATCGAAGATTGGTGTGGTCAAAGATTGATATGGTCGACGTGGTCGAGACCTGAGTGGTCGAAACCAGCATAGTCGCAGAAAAGTGTAGTCGGAGACATGTGTTGTCAATCCGAACAACGTGGTCAGAGACCAACGTGGTCGTGGACTAGGGTAGTCAACAATCAGAGTTTTCGACCGGCTCTATGTGAGCAATCTGATCAGCTCTACGTGAGTGGTCCAATCGACGAGCGGAAGTACTGGCTTTGTGTGAGTGGTACTACTAGCGAGTGGAAGTGCCAGCATGAGTAGCGGTACATTTTTTTCAGAGAGACACCTATGTGGAGTCTTCTCATCCTTGAGAAATTGGTAGTTCAGCGCGAGTGGAATGGTACTTCGATGATCGGAAGTACCAAAAATGAGCAATGGAACTTTCGATTTGATTGCAATAGCTAGTTTTTGACCATTCTTTGAGGAGCGAATACCGTCAGTATGCCTATGGTACATCGATAATCCAGTATTTTCAGCAATTTGGCTGGTTGGAGAAGTTGTTGCTTGACCCATTTCTATTTCCTTGAGCTAGTGTGAGGCTCTCCACTCAGTTGCTGCTATTTGTGCTAAACCAAATTGATTTAAGCGTTCGTGTTGTATACTTGGTTTAGACAAATAGAATAGGTATTGAATTGTTAATAATAATTAGAAGATATTTTTTAAGATCGCCTATTCACCCACTCTGGATGGGGAAATATGAGGTCTAGGTGGTCAGGATGTCATGCGAGTTAGTTGGGCTCTTGCTGGAGCACGTGGAGATCGAAGATGGTGATTCATGAAGAAGCTATGGGTGGTGCGGGCCAGAAGGCTTTGACACAGAGGTTGATGATGCATGGAGAAGATATGGGAGGTGCGTTCCCAGAGGCTTCGATACGTGGTGATGGTGCGTGATGAAGATACTGGAGGTAAGTCCTGGAGGCTTTGTCATGTGTTGTGATTGGAGATGTTATGGACGGAGTTTGTAGCAGGAAGTTGTAGAGATATGGTAAAACACATGTTTGGAAGGGTTTGAGTCCCTTGGTTTTCGAAGAGATTAGGTGTTGTGTTTGTGCTTTAGTCGAACACGATCTGGACATTAGCCTATAAAAACAGAGAGAGGCTAAGGGTTAATGTGTGGTTTTTAGTGGGGTTTTAGAGGGCTTTCATCGAAAAGACATTTAGGGTCTTGTGAGGCGCTTTGTAGCCGTATCCATAATATAGAAGTAATAGGTCAGATCTATTCCAAGAAAAGTTCATCAGTGATGTGTTTTCCTAATTGTTGCTTTTCTGTGTTCTCACCGGCATGCTAACGCATTGTGATTCGGCATACTACCTGTACGGTGTTGTCTTCGGTTTGTACTCATTCGAGCGGTTGAAACATTCAAGCGACGAAGCGATTCAAGTAGTCGAAGATTTTCAAGCGAAGGGAGATTTCAACTACGTGCTAAAGTGGTCATAGCAAGCAGTCGAGTGAGTGGTCGAATGACTTGTGATTGAAATCTACATCCGGTAATTTAGATTGTTTTTCTGCTACTTTTGGTTTTAGGTTTTAAAAAGTGGAGACAATCATTCACCTCCCTCTGATTGTGCCATACAATCCTACAAAGAGTGATTGTAGATCTATTTGTTCTTGACTATCGATCTATGGTTAGCAATTTATTCTTAATTTCATTGTATTTTAGATCTAGCTTGGTAAAGGGAGAATTGAAGATAGTTTAGATCTAGCTTGATGTAGATGGTTTAGATCTAGATGTAGAGAGAAGATTATTTACATCTAGCATGGTTTAGGATTTAGTCAATTCATAGTCTATTTCTACTTAATTGAATTTAAATAATTATTCTTGCTACATATAGCTACTTTAGATCATATATAGCTAGTATACTAATTAATTAATTCAATATTTAACACTAAATTGTTTATGTGTAGCGTAGGACCAAAGCTAGATGTACATTAAGAAGCGTGTGAGTGAATAGTACATTAATATTGTCTTTGCTTTTACAAGAGTGCCGAGGAGGGTGTGTTGAACAAGGGGTGAAACATATATCTGTGGATCGAAGGGGTATATGTGTGGGATGCGTACAAATGAGATAATTTCACTTTATGCTCCTTGGTATTCTGCACCATAAATAATTATCCTGCCATTGCTAACCTGTTAGGCCAAAGTACAAAAGGGGCCAAAGCCTCTACTCACTGCTTAGATGATACCAAGAGTGTGTGACTGAAGCACTCGTGTAAAACTATATACATGCATCATTGTCGGTTCCTTCGGAGAGCTCACCCATACCACAGAATGAAGAAACAATTCGATGGAGAGAAGGAGGACTGTTTAGCGCCAAGGCATTTAAGTGGAAAAGATGTCTATGATATGGTTAAAGATTTAGATGTTGTGCTTGGAAAGAGACGTAAATCGAGGACTCGTGGGAAGAACATCTAGAAGAAGAGATCAATATTTTGGGACTTACCTTATTGGGAGCATCTAGAAGTTTACTACTGCATTGACATCATGCACGTAGAGAAGAATATATGTGACAGCTTTATTGGTCTCTTACTGAACATTCATAATAAAACAAAGGATAGTGTCAATGCACGGCTTATCTTGATTGATATGGATATCAAACCTGAGTTAGCACCGACAAAGACTGATAAAGGACATATGTACCTTCACCCTACTTGTTACAGTCTGTCCAAGGCTAAGAGAACTGAACTGTGCCAATGCATGCATGGTATGAAATTTCTGTCCGATTACTCCGCCAACAAGAAGAAACTTGTTTTGATGGAAGATTTGAAGTTAATTGGAATAAAGTCTCATGATTGTCATGTGCTGATGACACATATGCTCCCTGTTGTAATAAGAAGTACTTTACCGATCAAGGTCCGAGAGAAATCATGAAGTTGTGTTATTTCTTTAACATAATTGCTCAGAAGGTCATCAATTCCGAAGGACTAGATGCTCTACAGGACGAGGTGGTGACGACTCTATCATCTTGAGATGTATTTACCTCCATTGTTTCTCAATATCATAGTCCATCTTATTGTTCACATTGTGTGGGATATAAATATGTGCGGGCCGTGTTCCTATGTAGCATGTACTGTTTGAGAGATTTATGGAATTCTCAAGTCCTATGTATTGAATTGATCTCGGTCGGAGGATGCATCATCAAAGGTTATGCAACCGAAGAGGTCATTTAGTTATGCATCGACGACATGGCTTAGGTCAAACCAATAGGTGTACCTTGGTCTTAGATATAGATGCATTTGCGCAAGCCCATTTCACGGTCTTGCAATACATGATGAAGTGTCCTCAGTATATCGACTAGCACAAGAATGTGCTTCAGCAATAGAATCTAAAGTGGCCAAATGTTTGGATCACAAGACAACATAACAGATCGGATCAACCAAATGGTTGAAGAAGCAACTTGCTAGGAGCTCGTCAAGTGATATGCTGATATGGTTGGCAAAAGGGCCAACATTTATAGTTGTGACATGGCAAGGATATAACATAAGTGGGTACACATTCTATACACAGTCTCAGGATGTAAAGGGCACTAACCAGAATAGCGGTGTCTGCATAGATGTGTTCAATACCGATGGGTTGAGGAACTCGTACTATGGGTTCTTAGAGGAGATTTGGGAGCTCCTACTATGCGTTCAATACTTAGAGGAGCTCCTACTATGGGTTCTATATGCAGTCTCAAGATGTAAAGAGCACTAACCAGAACAGCGGTGTCTGCATAGACTACATACTTTCCAAGATCCCCTATTTCCGTGCTATTGGGTCCATCTCCCATAGTGAATGTTGACAAATACAGTGTCACTATCGTGGAGCTCAAACGTGTCGGATACAAAGACGAATCATTCGTACTCACTAACCAAGTTGTTCAAGTCTTCTATGTAACCGACAAGGCAAATAAGAAATGCCACGTAGTTCTTCATAGAAAAACAAGGATTGTTGGAGTTGGGAATGCAGTGGACAAGGAAGAAATGAGTTGCCTCCTTTCAGAAATGGCATAAGGGTCGAGGAAGAACAATATTACAAAACTAGCTACATACACGTCAATCATCATGAAGGGCTAATTTTTCAAGGAAATAAGCTGAATGAAATGGTTGCATCATATGTACTGTATTTGCATTTAAGTATATGAGAATGTGTCATATGGATGTGAATTTGCATATATATATATATATATATATATATATATATATATATATATATATATATATATATATATATATATATATATATATATATATATATATATATATATATATATATATATATATATATATATATAGGGATAGACTATTGCACAAGTGTATTGAAATTTTTTATCTTTCATCACCTAAAATTGCACTTTGAATCACCTGAAATTGCACATATTTTTTGAAGGGGCTGCAATTTTAGTTGATTGAGAGTGCAATTTCAGGTCACTGAGTTGCACTCTGAATCACCTAAAGTTGCAGCTGTTTTTTTGGAGGGCTGCAATTTTAGTTCAATGAGAGTGCAATTTCAGTGACTGAAACATAAAAATTTCAGTCTTTGTAGCAATAGCAAACTGATATATATATATATGAATTTACATTTATATATATGAGAATGTGTCATATATATGTGCATTTATTGTGATTCATAGACAGTTCTACTTTAGAACTGTCATGCTATGTACTTATCACGAGATAGTCCTAAAGTAGAACCATTTGTGATGTTTATTTATCACATGATGATTCTAAATTAGAACTGCTGTGATGTGTATTTATCACAAGCGGTTCTAAATTTGAATTATGCGTGATGTGTATTATCACGAGATAGTTGCAATTTAGAACATCTGTCATATCCAACCTATTTATTCGGACTCTAGGGTTTGCCGTGCTCGCATGCACTCGGACGCTTAACATTCTCAACTCTCCGTGAGCACGAGCCACTGCAACCTCCCTATGAGCTGTCGCCTCCTCCCACGAGGCCGCGCCTCCACCACGAGCACGAGCCACCGCCTCCTCCCCAAGCCCGCCACCTCCTCCTCCTAAGCATGAGCTGGTGCCTCCTCCCCAAGCCCGCCACATCCTCCCTAGTGCGCCTCCTCCTCAAGCATGCCACCCCCTCCCTCGAGCGCACTGCCTCCTCCCCGAGCATGCCTTCTCCTCCTTGAGCAAGCCTTATCCTTCCTGAGCATGCCTCCTCCCTGAGCACACCGTATGTAACATTCTTCTTTCCTATTTATGATATGGCAATGAACAATGTATCATCAAGGTTACCAATTATCCCTTTTGCTCTATTGTTGTTTC
Organism: Dendrocalamus sinicus; assembly: GCA_036346575.1. Classification (NCBI taxonomy): domain Eukaryota; kingdom Viridiplantae; phylum Streptophyta; class Magnoliopsida; order Poales; family Poaceae; genus Dendrocalamus; species Dendrocalamus sinicus. Next base: position 16,864 of record JAYEVI010000273.1, read on the forward strand.
ATCAATACATGTCCCAAGGATGAATGCTAGGCTTAAGTTTCAATTATGCTCTTTTGATGTTAATATTTCACAACTGGGTGACATTGCTTGTAATGCTTGTGGGCTTAGTTTTACTGCTCAATAAAGATAATTATCATATTATGAAATTAAAATGATAACCTTGTTAAGCTTGAGCTATTTGAATTGATTCTTATTGCCATTTGTTACTAGCAACCAGTTCACTAGTACTCTTCATTTCGATTGATCTCGACTAGTGTTAGTTTTATAAAATTCATTGTTAGCTAATTGTGTTTACTAGAATTGTTGAGACTGGTAGACACTTCTATTACCTTGTGAAGATGTCGTTTGCTTAAGCTTCGTCGTCATCGCCGCATGTGTTTGATGCACCATCCTCTGGAAAATCCAAGCGCCATGGAGGAGGGCCAATTTACCATCACAGATGTTGATGCATCCGGGACCTCTCAATCCTTAGCAACATCCGTACTCCAAAGAATGGTTAGAATAGTTGCACGAGAACGGGTTGAGATTACCTATGATTCATGGAAGGACTTGAGAAAGATCGGAAAAATGAGGTGGTGACAGAAATTTTTTATCGTTAGAGATACCAGAAGAACACCAGGCCTTTATGCGATGACACGTGTTGCTAGCAGTGTGCAAAGCGTGGAAGAACATTAAAAGCATGCTTATCAAGTAATACATGGAGAAGGATGTGATGCCCTTCCAGAAGTATCCGTTCCTAGAACCGTGCTGGCAAAACTTTGTGGCAAAGAAGACGATAGATAATTTTAGGAGTGAAAGTGGAGTGCACAAGGCCCTCCAGACCAAAAACACACACCCCACAGACTCGGCACCGCTGGTATGTGGGTAAAATACTGCAATGGAGGAAGTAGGGTGAGCAGGCAATCCTACGGGAGGCCTCCCCGCCATTTGCTAGGATACCTGATGAACATGCCTGATACTACATAAGAGCAAGGTCATCTACCACATCGTCGAGGGGCCATCTCATTTCAAAACCTTGTAGACAAGGAAGTGTCTAACCGCCTAGCAAGATACCAAACAACCTAGTTTGTAATTACTCCATAACTTGTAGGGTGAAATGACATTTCGGGCTCTGGTAGGAAGCACTAAGTGTATAATCTTCCCAGGACTCATTCTAGGCAGTTAGGAAGAGAGATATACTCTTCACGGCCCTGGGAAACAATGAGCATCTAGGTTGCATGAGAGGCCTTGGTTTTTATATTCCATGGAAACTGGGATTCTTAGAGGACTCCTAAGCGTACCAAAGTAGGAAAAGAGCCAAAGTCGAGCACGAGGCAAAGCTACGAGAGGAGATTCATGCATCCCTTGGAGAGGAGATCACTAATGCCATCAGAGATGAGAAGCAATGGCAGATGGAGAGCATGCAGGAAAGATTTAGGGGAAATTAGTTCTAAGCCCCCTGCTGCTCCTATGCTAGCTAGCCCCAATCGTCGGAATAGCTACACGTCTAGCCCTACCTTGGGAAGCAACCACAGATTTCCTGTCGATGACATCTTGGTAATAATTATTATCTCTGAAATGCTCAATCCATTGATAGGGCTATTAGAGTAGCTAGTTTTGTATCATTATATAGGTGGCTACGAAGTGCAAGCTCCAAGTGAGATATGCTTTTGTTGCCCTGTACACTGCTTTTGGCCAGGTGCATCCATCTGGTGCTAGGGCCTTGGTGCACAGTGTAACTCTAGCGCTAGGTTTCACAAAAGTGAATATGGATAGTGTTCATGCCAATTTTGAGGTTGTCCCACCGTAGATGCCTTCTAATGATGAGGTCATGACTCTTGAACAAGCCATAGAATATTCATACTGTGGCCCAAGAGGGACATCTACCTGGAGGCTCCTACACCAGTGTCAACTTCACGAGAAAGTCTTGCACCGATCCAAGTCCATGGGAGCTACGCATCGGAGCTACCTACACTAGAGTTACCTACACCGATGCGGCAAGGGCATGATGAATCACATCTATCTACATCTCGTGCCCATCGACCTCTAAACAACGAGGTGGCAAAGGCAAACCCAAAAAGCGATGATATCCCTACTTGCTGTTGGCTCAAAAATTCGTGCTAAGAGAGTGTTGGTCATGCCAAAAGAGCACCTCCTAACCCTACGATTTGCTTGCCAAAGATTGCATTCATGGTACATGGAGCAGGCCAACAAGCCGGATGGACAACGGCCAGGTGTCAACATCAAGTTCGGCCACATCATCTTCAACACGAGATTCATAATTCTATCTTCATGGTGACCTTTGAGGATTTGTTCTTTCTCTTCAACCTCGACACATTCGACACCTCACTCATTTGATGCTAGACACGTAAGTGTATACAATCACGGTCTACATTCATGTAATACATACCGATAAATGTCATGTATAACTCCTTGATTTTGTGTGTGTGTGCATATATATAAGCACTATTCGGTAGCTATGAGTAGAATAAGGATGCAACAGATGACCCAACCAACCAACCGCCCCACCATCCCACCCCATGGATAGTTACTAGTGTTTGTTAATTATGGTAATATTACTATTATATGCACATCAAGTTATCATCTGTGATTCATAAAGTTACATACAGTTATCATCTGTAATTTATGAAGTTACTGTCATGTGTGAGTGAAATTACTACCAACATGCATGTATTGAGAGGAGAGAGAAACATGCATGTCAATAGCAAATAACTCATATGGAAAGTTACTACTGTGTATGAGTGAAGTTACTGTCAAACACATATAGTTATTGTCCGTTGTAACACTATAAAACTGGCAGTAACTCTATATGTATTTGACAGTAACTTCATCATGCATGGTAGTAACTTTATATGACATGAATTTTGCAACATCAAAACATATTTAATGTGGATCTTGTTTCGTTAATGTAACACCCCAGCCAAACCATGACCTGGAATGCTGCCAAACTAGTAATATAATAAGGATAAACAAAATACATCTCACAAAACATCGGTAGAACCTCCCTTGTATGGTTGTCTATGTCAGTGGTTTCAACAAGCAGATTCAATAAAAATAGACAACCAACATATATTATGATCAATACTAATCAAAACTAACTATATGTTCTAGGACATCCATAGGTCTAGCATCTAGATAAAGAACAGGATCATCATAAAAAAAATCTAGATATTTATTACAGTTTAATTCCAGCAAGCAATGATCATAAAAGTACTTAAAGTAATTCATTCATCTACTATTTAATTTCTTCCTTTCTTCCCATTATGGGTAGATCGTGCAAAGTGCAACAAGACTAATCCTTCTTTTCCCCATGCATACCGACCTCATAAGGGTACCTAAAACACAACAAACAACAAGGGTGAGTACAACGACTCAGCTAATATAATAAACGGTACCATAGCATACATGTACATCGTTCCATAAGAACATCCATCAGTTACTTATAAACACATGCTATGCAGTACACCGTTCTATAAGAACATCCATCAGTTACTTATAAACACATGCTATGCAATATGCTCAACAAGATCTTTCTCTTTTCTCTTTTGCATTTTACCGGTAATGCAAAGTGTGCATCCGTCGATGCACACCCATGCATGTACCATCTGGTACAGGGACCAATTGCCCATACTCCACAAGTATGGGGACCTAAGCCCATGCTCTTCAAGCATGGGGACCTTTAGCCCGTCATCAACATGACGGGGACCTCAATAATTGCTTGGTCATTACATGACCAAGACTTCAATAAGCCAACATGATGCATATGCATGAAAGTCTCAATTTAATAAAAACGTGCATCCACAACACTTTGCACAAGGAAAACCTTTTCATACTACCATGTTTACACTCCTGAACTTCATAACTTTCAAACAACCATGAACATTACCAAAAACATCTTCATCACAAACATGAACACACAATTGCTCACAATATAACTCAAACATTGACATTCCATAACAACTATTGTATCCTTCATTATACTTGCCTTAACCGCGAGAGGACGAGGGACGTGCAGAAGGTGCTGAAGGAACGCGCGTAGGCTACGATAGCAGAAAATAAAAAAAATTCTACCGCGCACACCAGGACATCATGCTAAGGAGGGATCATAGATCGTTACCACTAGATGCGCAGCGCAGCGGAAGAAGAGTTGGAGAAGCCGATCCAACCACGCGCGCCGAGGTAGTAGTGGAAGTAGCCGATCGTCCCGAGCAGATCGTCTCCTCCACGCGATCAACCACACCACGAGCAGATCCAATCTGTAGTTTGTTGATGCCGATCAACGCCGCAACGAGCAGCGCCTCCACCGGTATCCACACGTCCGGGGTGGGCGCCGATCGCGAGTGTACCAAAGACTCGCGAGCGGCTAGGGTTTGGCTCGGGAGGTGGCGGCTAGGGTTTTGCTCGGGAGGAGCGAGCGTGTGTCCATCCTCAGCCCCCACCTCCATATATATAGACCTCCTCACTTGGGCCTCGTGGACCGAGGCCCAATAGTGTGTCTATCCGGATCTCTATCCGAATTGAGCCCACATCCGAATCACATTCAATTAGTGTTCCAACCGTTAAGTGTGCGACCACAGAGGTTCACGTATACTTGGTCGTGACCGAAAGCCTTCCGGTTACCACTGTTAATAGCGGCCTCTAGCAAGACATATTAACCCCAAAGTATACGTAAAGATCATATCGGTGAACCTGTAATGTTCTCATGTACGAATCCCTTTGCCTCACGATATAGATTAAGCTCAAGGCGAGACCTGTGTCATCCTCTTAATAGCTCAATCACTCTCTCGATTCCGTGATAGATTATAAACTTGTGATTGACTCCTCAATCACATTGGCATGGCCATGCACTTTCATAATCCATTACATCGAGGGGCCCAGAGATATCTCTCCCATAAGGAGGGGCAAATTCTATCTTGATCATTCACATCCCACTACATGTTTCATAGCAAACCGAAGACTACTTTTATGACTACCCGATTACGGAGTAGTGGTTAGTAGTCCCAAAATAGGCTACTACACATATTGGGAACCATGATGATCTCAAGTCTAAGGATTCTACATAAACACTACTTGAGACCAACTAATGACACATGGAATCTCTGCAGTGTCTCATGGCGGGTCTATCCAACATATGTTCACTAACACATGTCCATATTATTGATTTGGTATCTCCATACCATGATCCATGAGACATGATCATCAATCAATACATATGCTGATCTTTAAATCATATTTGTTCCTCATATGATATATGATCAGGGATCATTTAGAAATAGCAACATTTTGGCATTAAGAGTCTCATGAATAAGTCACATACTCATTGATCAATAATGATAATGTCTATTTCAAGGAACAAAGCAATGTATCATAAACATAGTATGTGATATATTCAACATCTCCATGTTGCCTCTAGGGCATATCACCAACAGGTGCTGCCCCCGAGATCAGTCCACCACCTGAATAATAATTATCATGCATGCTAAGATAACAGTAGTGGACCAAAACTATATAAAAAACAATCACGAACTTGCAAAAACATCCAACTCGACTTCAACCCCAAATCATAAAGGTCTATCTGTCCCCTCTGTGAACAGTCAACTTCAAAAATCCATATCTATTGGTACAGGAGTTTGAATAAGGTGTTCTTAAATTTTTTGGAAAGATAATTAAATTCTCCATCTAAACCTAGTTGGTGAACCTCCCTGAATTGGCCAAATTATACCCGCACAAGCCCGTTTTCTAAAACATCAATTTCACGTCGGGTTCTCTCGATAGAATACTAAAAATACCATAAGTTTCAGTATGAGTGTCTGAATCATGTGTTCTTGATCTTTCTGGAAAGCTGAGATAATGATCTACAACTTTCATTAACTGAGATTCTCTAATTCTCCCTTCTTCTAATTGCCTAACACCATTTACCAAAACCTGACAGAAAACCCACCAATCTGCAGAACAGTCCCACTAATAAAATAATAACTTCTGCTACAGAGGTCCAACGATGTGTTCTAGTACTTCATGGAAAGATGGCGACGTCCTCTACATTACTCTAGGAGACGCCCAGAACTGAATCCCCACGAAACTACCCCAAAATGACCGTCTAACGCAATCTGTCCTGGGCAGACCACAATACCAACATTGCTACAACAATTTAAATATGCATCTAACCGGGGGAAATAGGGATTACTCTTGACGAACCACTGAAGAACACGATGAACACCACGCGATCTCTCTCTCCCTTCCTTTTCCCTTTTCCCCTTCCTCTTCTTCTTATTCCGGGTCAAAAACACCTCCCGGCGATCAATCTCCTTCCTCCGCTCTACCGGCAGCAAAGGGGATCTTCTTCACCAACAGCAGGGGCTTCAATGGAGGATGAGGTGCTGCTGGACAAGATGGAGGCGCATGGGGGGTAGGGGAGGCGGCGGCCACAAGGAGAAAGAGGAGGGGGAGTAGGGGTGGCGGCTAGGGTTTGGGGGAGGGGCTCCTCCCCCCTTTTTGGCCGGCCACCACTTGGGCCAAGGCCCAGGCCAGTTGTTGCCGGAATTTTCAAAAATCCCCCCTCTAAAAATCCCTATTTAACTCTTTTGTATATGGTCCTTCCTTCCAATTAATCGATTATCTCTCGATTCACTTTTGGGGTACTACAGTTAGGCTTGTAATTTCGAACACAATGGTGCAAAACGGATCATAGATTGGACTTTTAGTGAAAGAGTTATTTTATTTTTTAGTTTGTAAACAAGATAAAAAAAACTCACAAGTCAAGTGCACTTATTCCCTTCTCTCTTCTGCTGCATGCATGCATGTGTCAGACCATAACCACTCGGCGCAAGAGACCCACATTTAGTTACTATCGCATGCACAAAAAATTATTATCTATAAGTTACTTACAATTCTCACGTGATAACTTTCACATTGCAATGCTATGGAAAGTTACTATCTCCTGAACATAAAGTTATCATTGGTAATTCATCAAGTTACTTACATTTGCAAAAAAACTATATCATGTAAAAGTTGGCATCTATAATTCATGAAGTTACACACCAACCACACTAGGGATCCAGCTAGTGATCCACACATAGCGTGCATGCACATGCTTATTAGCACAGCCGTATACACACACACATAGTGAGTAAAACCAGATTAACAAAATCACCAGTAGGTTTCCTCGACCCACACTTGACACTACACCATGGCACAGCTTTACCGACACTTAGCTGCCAGCAATAATTCGAGAATACCGGCAAGTCATTTGTCGGTAAAGATCGGTGACAAAACATCCGTCGGTAATTATAACTTCAATGTCACTACATCTGTCGGCAATTGTATGTGGCATCACCGTCTACCTATATGTCGGCAAAAGAGAGGTTTGTGTCACATTATCTGTCGGCAAATAGTTTTTGACAAACAATGTGTCGGTAAATCATTGTATAGGCAAAAAAAATAGATTAAAACCTGAAGCGGAAAGAGGTGAGAAGATGGCGGCAAAATTTTGCATTACAGTTACACACTAAAAGAAAAAATATCTCTAACCTAAAATCTAACCTAACCTTCCCTCTTCTCTCTCCTTTTCCCCTAGGAGCGCCGCCAATCGATCTCTTTTCCCCTCCTCTCGTACGCGCGTGCCCTCCTCCATCCATCGCCGCCCTCCTCCTCCGACCACCGCGCCGCCCCTCCTCCTCCAGACCACCAGCGCGCGCCTCCTCCTCGATCCTCCTCCGCCCCTCCTCCTCCAGAGCACCGGCTGCGCCGCCCCTCCTCCTCCGACCACCGCGCCGCCCCTCCTCCTCCGACCACCAGCGCCGCCCCTCCTCCTCGATCCTCCTCCCCTCCTCCTCCAGAGCACCGGCTGCGCCGCCGCCCTCCTCATCTGACCACCAGCGCCGCCCCTCCTTGTCGATCCTCCTCCGCCCCTCCTCCTCCATAGCACCGGCTGCGCCGCCCCTCCTCCTCCGACCACCGCGCCGCCCCTCCTCGTCGATCCTCCTCCGCCCCTCCTCCTCCATAGCACCGGCTGCGCCGCCCCTCCTCCTCCGACAGTGCGCCGGCTGCTCCGCCCCTCCTCCTCCGACCACCGCGCCGCCCCTCCTCCTCCAGACCTCCAGAGCGCCCCTACTCCTCCAGACGTCCAGAGCGCCGCCACTCCTCCAGACCTCCAGAGCGCCGCCCCTCCTCCTCCTCCAGAACTGCATATTGTTTTCATATTATTTTTGTATGTATTTCAATTGCTTTCCATTATGATATACATTTCTTGGCTTCCATAATATTATGTTGGTTCATAGGTGTAATGTGAGGAACAGCCTAATGATTGTACTTAATAATGCAAATTTAGAATATGAGTCGGTTACTAAGTTTTTGTATGGTCCTTAAACATGTGGCTGTGTTGGTTGCATTTCATTTCAGTCTGGTGATAAGTCAGTAAAGTTATGCAATGATTTATGATAGTTGAAAATGAAAACAGACGTGCTTTGGTAGTTCAACGAGTGAGTTAATTTCTCTGCATCTGTACAATCTCACATATCCCAGTACAATCTCAATTTTTTGTTCAATCTCAAAAATGTTGTCGAATTTTTGTGGAACCGAAAACCTCATTGCGTAAACTGATGTTTAGTGCTCTGTATAGGAGAAGGTGTTCAACAAGTGGAACATATGACTCAAGGCCATAACTATACTAGCTAGGAGCTGCTGAGTTCTCTAGAAAATGTCTACATTGGCAGGTTCCCTTCCTTTCCTTCTTGTTGTATGTTTGTGCTATTTTTTCAAGTACTTCTTAATGCAACGTGTCCGATTCTTGTGTGTTGGTCACTAAATAAACCGAGTGGATCTTTCACGAGTGTTTGAAGCTTATCTTCGTTGTTTTGAGTCTGAGCAGTTTATGCTTGCAAATTAATGTGCTGTCTATAAATAATATGTTTACTTGATTGGTGTAACATTTTGTTTTGACACTTATAATATTTACACTGAATGTAGTTAACTATTGAATATCATTAGTAAAGGTGCATAATGGATAAAAGTTGGATGGATGAGCCTAGGTATACCCTAAACTTGATACATGTATATTATATTAGGTGATAAAAGTGCAGCACATTTCATTTAACATAAACAAAACTTACTGCATGTAGGCACACACGGGTCTATATAGAAGGAGTGGGGAAATTTCTTGATTTTGCATTCAATAATTCAGCAGAAGGAAACAAAATATTATGCCCTTGTAAAAAATGTGTGAACTCATCATGGAGAAAAGAAAGTGATGTACGTGAGCACTTGATATGTGAGGATTCTTACAAGGTTATAAAACATGGATGTTTCATGGAGAAACAAGTTCCTCTTTTGTCAACAATCATGCTTGTGGTGAGGTTGAGGTGGGATTCTTTGAGGAGAATTTTGAAGAAGATGATGACATTTCAGATTTGCTTAGGGACTTGGCATATGGGATAGATGATAGAGGGATTTTGAAGATGGTAATAGTTTTGAGGAGCCTACCGATGATGATTTAGAGGCTATTCAAAAGTTAGCGAGAGGTTCTAGTCAAGAGCTATACCTGTGGTGCAAGAACTTCTCAAAGCTACGGTTTGTAGTTAGACTACTTCATATTAAATTACTTGGAGGCTGGACAGATAGAAGTTTTGATATGTTGTTAGATCTCTTGAATGATGCTTTTCCTGAAGGGTCAACAATACCTAAAAATTACCATGAAGCTAAGAAGATGGTAAAATGCATAGGACTTGGGTATGTTAACATCCATGCATGTAAAAATGATTGCATTCTTTTCCGGAAGAACCATGCTAATGCTGATAAATGTCCAAAATGTAATACTTCTAGATGGAAATCAGAAAGTAAGAGTGTTGATGGGAAACGTGTACACAAGGTTCCTGTTAAGGTTCTACGCTATTTTCCAATAAAGAAAAGATTGCAGAGGTTGTTTGTAAACCCTAAAATAGCAGCTCTGACAAGGTGGCATGATGAGCAACGGACAAAAGATGGTCTACTTAGGCATCCGGCAGATTCGCCTTTGTGGAAGGATTTTGACCATAAACATCCAGAGTTTGCTTCGGATAGCCGGAATATTAGACTTGCTGTAGCTACAGATGGTTTTAATCCATTTAGGTCCATGAATGTCAACTACAGTATTTGGCCTGTTATATTGATTCCATATAATTTCCCACCTTGGATGTGTATGAAGCAACCAAATTTCACCCTCTCATTGTTAATACCTGGCCGTGAGGCTCCTGGTAATGATATAGACGTCTATCTTGAGCCACTAGTTGATGATATGGTAGATATGTTTGTTAATGGCACTAGAACATATGACTCTTCTAAGGGTCTCATACTTCCAGCTACGTGCTGCGATATTATGGACCATTTCTGATTATCCAGGACTAGGGTATGTGGCAGGATGCACTACCTCTGGTGAAGGAGCATGCCCTGAATGCCACTCATATACCTGTTCACTATTTTTGAAACATGGGAGCAAGACGTGCTACATGGGTCATCGTAGGTTCTTACATGCAAACCATGAATTTAGGATTGATGCCCATTCATTTGAGGGTGTTAATGAGCTTCGGCCTGCACCTAAACCACTTTCTGGGGAAGAAATTCTGATGCAGACAGAAAATCTACAAACGGTTTTTGGGAAGGACCCATCCGGAAAAAAACCTAAAAAGCGCAAACGACGGGAAGGGGAGGAAATGATTGTTTGGAAAAGACGGTCCATTTGGTTCAAGTTGCCATATTGGAAGGACTTGTTGCTTCGGCACAACTTTGATGTAATGCATATAGAAAAAAATGTTTGTGACAACATAATTAGCACACTTCTGGGAATTGATGGGAAATCAAAGGATAATTTGAATTCTCGCTTAGACCTTCAAGCTCTAGATATTAGGAGGGATCTCCATCCGGTGGAAGTAGATGATAAGTTTTTTTTACCTCCTGCACCTTATACATTGAGTCCTGCTGAGAAGAAATTATTTTGTGAGGTATTAAAGAGTGTCAAGTTTCCTGATGGATATGCATCTGATATACGTCGCAATGTCCACGTTAAAGAGAAAAGGATAATTGGTTTAAAGAGCCATGACAACCATATACTTCTGCAACATTTACTTCCTCTTGCTGTGAGAAAGATATTACCAGAAAAAGTAAGTGCAGCATTGATTCGTGTAAGCAATTTCTTCAAGAGGATGTACTCACCTGTCATTCGCGTAAGTGATATGCAAAAGCTGGAGGCCGAAATAGCTGAAACCTTAAGCCTTCTAGAAACAATATTCCTCCCATCCTTTTTTGATATTATGGTACATTTAATGGTACACCTTCCTGCCCAAGCAAGAATGGCCGGTCCAGTGCATTTTCGCAATATGTATCCTATAGAAAGGTAATTTTCTAAAAATACTAACATCAATATTATTACTTGATGGTATAAATAAATTTTAAAGTATGCTACTTTCTTATTATTCTAGGTATTTAATGAGGTGTAAGGGCTATGTTCGTACTAGAAGCCATCCCGAGGGATCAATTGCTGAGGGCTATTTGTTTGATGAGAGTCTTACGTTTTGCTCTCGCTATTTACAAGGTGAGACCAGATTTACTCGTCGAGTTAGTAATGATGATGGTCAGCATAGGGAAATCTGTAGCTCTACTCCTTATGTACACAACGTTGGTCGAGGATTGGTTGGCAAGTGCTCGTGAATTTAGACTACAAAACCGGCTTCAAGCACACCGATATGTCCTGTTCAACTATGCCAACATACAACCTTACTTGAAGTAAGCCATCTAAATTAATTAGCATATTATAGTTTATCCATTCTTACTGAAATGATGTATATCACCTTTACAGCAAGCATGCAGAATATCTTTCCTCTATTGGTCTTCGCAGTAAACGAGAAATCAATCGTGTGCAACATGAAAGATTTCATGAATTGTTTAGATTGCATGTAAGTATCTGTATAAATAAAATAAGAAGCCATTTTAGTTGAATTTTTTCATTTCAGATTAATAGTATTAATATATCACAGGTGGCTGAGCTGGTTGAGGGTGGTGAGGCGGTTCCAATGGAGATTAAAATTTTAGCTGAGGAGCCAATTATGGTTGCACAAAAATATAGTAGCTACACTATAAATGGGTTCAACTTTCATCTGACTCTTATGATCGAGGTAGGCCGGTTCAAAGTAGTGGTGTAGCTCAGTTGCACAAACTTCATGCTTTGAGAGGGGACAATGACACTTGTGACAATAGGAAACATGACATATTTTGGTGTTATAAAGGAAATAATTGAATTGGACTATCACCAGAAAGGAAAAATTGCTCTCTTCAAGTGTGATTGGGTGGATAATCACATACCTGATAAATGGGTAAAAACAGATCAATTTGGCATTACTTCTGTAAATTTCAAGCACTTATTTAATACAGGGGAGAAAATGTCAGATGAGCCTTTCATTTTAGCATCACAAGCAACCCAAGTTTACTATGTTCAAGATCCAATTGATATTGATTGGTATGTTGTAGTTCAATCAAAACCAAGGGACTTGTATGAGATGAATAATCCTGAAATTGAAAATCTAGAGAATGAAGTTGATATTGTTGTAAAAGCACTGAGGTACATCCTAATATTAATGTAAATCTTGGTGGTGGAGGTTTTGAATGTGTTAGGATGGACATTGATGGAATCATTGTTGGTGCAAGTAAAAAAAAAGTAAGATTTGTTGATATATTGCTATAGCTTTTTTGCTTGTTATGTTCATACAGGATCTATAGTAAATTGTATATCCTTTTTAATACATGAATTTGTGTCTTATTTCAGGAAAAAAGATAGCAAGCGCAAAAGGAAAAGCTAACTGCAACATGCAGAATCAATATGAGGTTGAAAGAAATGAAAATGTTGCAAAAAACAAAGCATTTTTGGCATCTCTAAACTTACGTCCCTTGAATGCTAATGGCCAACATGGAGCTACCACATCCAAACCACCTAAAAAAGTGCTAAGGTTATGTATTTCTAATTTTTGTAAGTAAAAGCTTCATATGATACATGCAATCTGTTTCACATAGAGTATGTTTTGTATAGAACTGTTGGTACATCTGAAGCAGAAGTTGGAGGTCCAATATTGCGCTCAAGTTCAAGAAGAAATAGTGCAGATAATGAAGAGGAGCAGCTGGAGGTCCAATCTGCTTTGGATGATGAAGGTAAGCATTTCATTCCACACTCACTGTGTATTAAAAGAAGGCCTACATAAGTATCTAAAATTCTTTATTTCTGTCTATTTGTAAGTAGAGAATGCTCTACATTCTAGTGTTCAGCAGCTAGAAAAGAAAGATGGAAGGGGTATCACTCGGAAGCGTGCCATATATTCAAGGGGAAGTAGTGAGCCTAAGCTCAAGGTTATTTTCAATGCATATGGTCAGCCGGTCGGTAGCAATGCTGCAGGATTTAAAAACTTCATTTCAACATTGGTGAAAAGTAAGAAAATATCCCTTGGACACGACGATTGGAGATTTGTTGATGTCAAATCAAAGATGAAATTATGGTCTGACTTGAAGGTATTACAATACAAATTTATTTACTCACTCCAAATGTTCATTTATTTGCTGCTATGTTTTTGTAATGTTTGCATTTATTTGCTGCTTAGGAATATTATGATGTGGATGAAGGTGCTATTAGATTTGTCATGGCAACAGCTGCAAAGAAATGGAAGGATTTTAAGGCAGATTTGAAGAAGAAATTCTTTCAGAAATATAAGGAGACCATGACTGAAGAAGAAATCATGGCCTTATGTGATGAAAGAGTTAGTGTCCGTGATTGGAAGTGGCTTATTTCTCATTGGAATTCTACTAAAGCTGAAGTAAGACACTTTACATTCAACTTTATGGCCGCTGTAATAGTTGATGCTCAAGGTTGTTTTATTTCTACTGCAGACTCGTTCCAAAGTTGCCCAAGAAAATCGTGCAAAATCATTGGTACCTCATACATCTGAAAGCAAGAGTCATGCTTGTGTTGCATATGAAGTGGTATGTCAAGTACTATTTTAATCACAACTTAGTATATTGCTTAAGAACCAAGTCTATTGCTAACTGAATTACTTGTTGTAGTCTGAAGAACTTGGGTATGAGGCCCGTAGAGATGAAATCTATATCTTGACACACATGCATAAAGATGGAACTCCTTGTGAACAAGCAAGATCAACTATTGTAAGTGTGTCTATGCAGTAGTTACCAATAAAATCTAGTTACTAATTTGTGCATGGAATTCATTTTCAGAATAAGCTACAAGCAGTGACTATGAACAACCAGGCGAAGAACAAAACTATTGAAGAAGGTGACTTATATTCATCTGTTTGTGGACAGAAGGAGCCAGTTGGGCGTGTTCGTGTTATCGGTCTAGGACCAACTCCACAAGATATTGGCACATCTGGAGCTAAAAGCTACAAATCAACTAGGCTTCAAATTGAAATTGAAGCTCGTCGCCAAGTGACCGAGAAAGTTGAGTCGCTAAGCGGCCGTGTAGACCAAATGCAACAAGAGCTAAATGAGATGAAGAAATTGATGCTTGCTGTCCAAGGGTCCAATTCACGACATGGATCTAATTCTCATCGTCTTGTAAGTGTTGTCCATGCTCTTGTGTTGAAATTTTTGTTGATAATTCCATTGCATTTAACTCCAATTTGATATCTAATAGGACTCAAGGCTTCAACAAGAATTTGGTGACAATGAACAAGATGAAAACACCGAGGTTGAGTTTGCCTCACTGAAAATCATGTCTTAAGTGATGATGAAAACATTGTTGTCCATAGGCAAGTTTCATTCCCAAGGACTAATGCACGGAATAATGCAATCAGTACTAGAGAGCAATACAAACCTCGCCATGATTGTGAACTTCAAGTAATATTTCTTTCTCTATATATACTCATACATAGTAGACAAGTATTGCTGATTTCTATTGTTAACCTTTATGGAATGGGTTGTGTTCTTTAATCTGGTAGAGATGTGATACTCTATGGGCTTCTTACACTTAGTCCTGTTGCTAAGGCAACAATTATTTCAACTGACCCAAATACATTGGTGGGACAAGTTCCTCTTGGGAGAAATTATTGTGAGGTGGTTATTGATGTTGTCATCAAAAGGGATGCAACGCTACCTCGCCCATATGATGGCATGGAAACTATGGCTGATGCTCACATGATGTGCATTGCATGGCCATATGTCAAAGTAATATTCTATCATAAATATTATTTCATTTTCTGTCAATACTTGCATTCATCGAGCTGCTGCTAACTTGCTATATATGTTTAGATGAAGATACAGAAGAAGACAACTAAGTTGCACCAGCGTTCAGGTACTTGAATTTTCAGTTCTATTTTGCATAAGAAAGTTAGAATTTTGGTGTCTAACTAGTAATTGCATATCTTGCTTCGAATATTCAGTCAATTGCATATCCATTGCATATAAAAGTGGTGTTTTATTTCAAATCCTAGTGATTCTTGGAGGGTAACACTCAATAGACAATCAATATGACCATGTACTAACATATACAACACTAAATCCAATACTAGCTGAAGCATCACTAAATGGTTTTCATTTCTTTTCAGCAACAACACTGCTATTGCAGCCCCTACCAACAATAGTGGAAGGAATTAGCAAGGGCAGCCAGATGAATTGCTTATTTTGTGGTAGTGAAACTTTTGTGAAGCAATGGTAGATGAATGACTACAAGGAAAGTTAGATGAATTAGCAAGGGTAGATAGATGACTCGGACTTTTCTTTGCTAGGTTGTGGACACACTCACATCTAATTGTTACTTAGAAAAACCTTCTGAGTTGTTGCTTTTGGACAGTGGGTTATTTAGCTGAAATGGATCATATTTAGGTGCTATGGTCTTTTGAGCAAATTCTGGAATGGTTGTAGCAAATTCTTGAATGGTTGTTGTGGTATTACTTTGTGGAATGTTGTGGATTAACGGAAATTCTGGAATGGTGCTATGCTTTGTGGAAAGTGATGAAAATATATATTTGTTGAATGTCGATGCATGTATGTATTGCCTTGTGGACAAGTAATTATTGATGAAATTTGATCCATCTATGATGTGTATCCTTCTGTTGGACTGCTCCTATATATAGGAATCAATAACAAATCTTGTATTGATGAATTGTGATGATAATAGGATTTGTTGTTTCAAATTTTGAACTCGTCGGTCTAGTTTATTGATATATTATCGTCGGTAGATCTATATTTCTTGATAGTTTATCTGTTGGTAATGTTTCTATCGTCTTAAATCATATCTGTCGGAAATCATATCATCGGCAAAAGTTACAAACCACTAACACATTATATGTCGGCAAACGTTTATCTGTCGGCAAAAGTCTTTCCCGACTGCATTTATCCTGGCAGATATCATCTGTCGGGAAAGGTAATTACCGACACATCGTTTGTCGGTCTATGGTATCTTTGCCGACAAATTGATTGTTACCAATTTTGGGACATGGTGTAGTGTGATATCCATGGATACAATCAAGGGGGATGCATCCTTCGTCAAGAATTACATGAAGATGGCATTAGTGGCTCATCGCGATAAGGAATTCATACTTTTTCCCTACAACCAACGTTAAGTGTTGCACTAGTGGCTACATGTGTTGAGTTGTACTTTATAAGCAATACAAACTTAGGTTTAATAACCATGATGACATACTTGTGGAGGTTCCACTTATTCTAATTGTAATTATACCAAAATGGAACAAGGAAATATACATTGATTCCCTAAAGAGGCAAAAAACTGACTTCACAGTTATCTAACAATTACTCGATAGGTAAATACATTTTCTCCAAAGGTAACTCTATTGTAGTCTTTCCTTCCTTCGTAATGGCTAAGGCTAACTTTTTGAAATCACATAGGTCTTGTTGGGATATGGGTAGGCTACACTAGCGCAGATTAAACTTCTCTACAACGTAAACCAGGAAGCCATGCGAGTAAGAGATCATGGATCGTTACCACTAAACGCGCAGTATAGTGGAAGTAGAGTTCAAGCATCCGATTCAATGAAGAGCACGTCGATATAATGGTAGTAGTTGATCATCCTCTGGCCAACTATTTTCTCATCGTGATCATCCCGATCAGCGTCGCAGTCACAGCAGCGCCTTTACTAGGTCCACACGTCTAGGGATGAAACACCGTGCGTCGGTGTGCTAGCACCAATGTGCATGGTAGGGGCTATGAGAGGTGGTGGCTAGGATTTCGACGGGTGTGTTTTGGGATGCCTCCCTTAGCCCCCGCACCTCTCCTTATATAACCTCCAGTCGTAACCTTATCCGATACGAGTAGAGATCGTATCCCACTTGGAGACTATCATCCAAACCCTTATCATTCCAGCCCATTAAATGTGTGACCCTGTAGATTCATGTATATTTAGCCAATGGCCGAAAAACTCCTTTCCGGTCCATAAGTCAGTAGCGGTTCCTAGCAGAATATAACGACTCCCAACTATACATAAAGATCATATGGAATGAACCTATATAGTACTTATGTATTGATCCCTTTGCCTCATGATATCAAATCGAACTTAAGGCAAGAAACGTGCCATCCTTTGATAGCTCGATCCTTCACTCGAACCTGTAGTTGATTACTCAGTTGTGATTGACTCCTCAACCACATTCAGCACGGCTATGCACTTCCTTAATCCAACCACACCGAGAGGCCTAGAGATATCTCTCCTGTTATATAAGAGGGGCAAATTCCGTCTTGATCACTCATATTCCTCCGTATTTTTTTATAGTAAACCTAAAAGCTACCTTTATGACCATCCAATCATAGTATAGTGTTTGGTAACCCCTAAGTAAACTATTACACATGTAAAAAACAATGATGATATCAGGTCTAAGGATCATACATACACTATGTATGAGACCAACAGATGACACTTAAGAATATAACAATTCCCACAATGTCTCAAGGTGGGTCAATCTAACATCATGTTCTCTAACATTTGTCTATATTATTGATTTGATATTTCATATCCATGATCCGTGAAACATGATCATCGGCTAATACATGTGCTAATCTATAAATCATAATTGTCTCACATAATGATATAAGATTAGGGATAATTTAGAATAACATCAAGACATGAATAAAGAGTTCCATGAACAAGTCACATACTTGTTGATCAATACAAAAAATATTTATTAAAGAGACAAAATAACATATTATTCAAAAGATCATAAACATAGAAGTGAAACAATCATCTCCATGATTACCTCTAGGGCATATCACTAACAGGTCATTCACCAAGTACGTTGCTACTTTATGAAGATCCAAGGGAGGAATCAGCGCCCCACAACATGATCTAGATTTCCCAGTAGTACACATTAATCCTATATAATACTTCATAGTAATGCCTCTCAAACTAACAAATTCTATTTTTGTAGTGCCACCAGTAGCCGCCGAGGAACACCTGTGGATACTTTGTTTTCCACAACATAGAACTACTCCTCGGTTCCACAAACACCAATCATCATCAGGTTTGTCAATCCTGCAATAATTATTTTATACTTATCAATTTATATGATTCACGACTTTGATCTTCCTAGCGACAAGTTGTGACCATCACTACAACTGTGTTGAAACAGGCTAAGCTCCAAAAAATTCTAGGACAGTGTGTGTACTTCTCGGAGAGTTCCACAATGTAGAATGAATTTGATTGTGATAAGATTAAACTTAATTATACATGGGTGTATTTATTCATGAATGATTAATTTATTTCATTTGAGTTAATTGATTTATGAAATGGATACTCTTGTTTCTGAAATGAATGTGAATTAGATGTATACATGTACTTGTTGTATTTCTGCTTGTTTTAGATGTCTGGCTAGCATTTCTAGAGGCTAGCCAACAAACAAGAATAGATTTAGCAATACAAAGAAATATCACAGACAGTTTCATCTACAAACCGTCTGTAATACACATATATCACAGCCAATTTCATCTACAAACCATCTGCGATACATCAGATATTACAGACAGTTTCAACTACAAATCGTCTGTGATAGTAAGCTATCACAAACGGTTTGTAGTTGAAATTGTCTATGATACATCAGCTATCACAGATGGTTTCTATTACAAACTATCTATGCTAGTCAACTATCATAGATCATTGTGAGTTAATAACTATTTGTGATAGTCTATTTCACAAGCGGTTCAAAAATAGTCGATGATGACCTCATGTCATTATTGACCCATAAACTCAGAGGGCTCACAAAAGCTGTTTGTACCGATATTTTTGAACCATCTGTGATGACCTTTTCTGTAGTAGTGTAGCATGTCTCTTGATTTTTGTTGATTTGAGCTATATGAGTAGGGTTGCAAAAAGCTCGAGATTTGCGAGCCGCTCAAGCTTGATCCGAGCTCATGAGCTTCAACGAGTGAGCTTGAATAGCTCGTTAGAGTTCGATTCGAGCTGAACATTGATGCATATTAATTCTTACCAAACTTACTCAAGCCAAGCTCGAGCATGAACTTTTCTATTGTTGAAAATTAGTGCCTATTGAATTGTTTTTTATTCTTACCGTGCTTACTCAAGCCAAGTTCGAGCTTGAGCTTTTCTTATTGTTAAAAATTCGTGCATGTTAAATTATTTTTAATTGTTATCGAACTTATTCGATCCGAACTCAAGTTTTAGCCAAGCCAATCTCAAGCCTAGGTATAGGCTCGGACCCCAACTCGGGCTCGCAGAGCTCGGCTCGAGCTTCTACCAAGCTCAAGCTTGGGAGGCGATTTTGCTCGAGCTCAGCTCGTTTACATCCTATGTACGAGCATATAAGGCCTTAAGTGGGACCCACATGCCATCAAGTCCTTAACTAATCAATTAATTAATTAATGAAGTATTTAACTCGTGTGTATGCTGGGTCTATTTGCTTCATATATGACCAAAGTAATATCACATAGGTTCAACCTACTTAGCACTTACATGCTTATCTTATAGATTGGCGCGCATGCGTGTTTGAACACTTGTATATGACGAATATATCCAATTATGTGACAAAAGTTCACTAAACATGATGACATGATCTTAAACAATCTTTTTAGTTTTTTAAAAAATATTTAAGTACACGACATCTTATTGCCGGTGGAAATTGACCTTTGGACTATTTTCTTGTCTATGTCTATGTATGTCATAGTTATTGTTATTTATTACCTTTAGTTGTTGTATGTTGCAACGGATTTTAATTGTCAGTATAATTTATTTTTTATTAACACTGTTACATATTTAATTATTCAATTTAAAATTCAGGACAAAATTGGTGTCAACACTTCATGACAGCATCTACTCACATGTTCTCTTCTCTTTCTCTCCCGTTCATTAGTGCTGCCCAGTGCTGAAAGCCATGAGAGAAGTCTTTACTACTTAAAAAGAGAAATTGGTGATGATACGTTCTTTCACTCTCACTCCTCATGTAAAAAATATTTTTAGAAATAGAAGCAATACGAACGCCGTAGCCCTGGTCTACGTGCACCGGATACGCATGCACAGCGACGAGGGCGGGACGGTTGGCACAGGGTAGCCAGTCTGCTTTACCTTTGTTTTTCCTGCGACGCGATGCGAACTGCCCCTGTGAAAGGGAGCTAGTGTGGCGTGGCCACTCTAGCCAAAATTCTGCACCGCTGACGTGCGCCCCAAAGCGGCTCGCTTCCGAACGCCACCGCAAAGCCCAGATACTCGTACAAGTCAAAACTGTAGCATTAGTGATTGTCTGTATTGTGTCACTGAAACTCTACTGTAGCAGTGCGCGTCATCTGTGATCCTTTCATTTCTGATCGGACAGTTGGTAGCTGTAGCGCCTCTGCATTTTTTGAACTCAAACGTAGAGGATCCCGACTTAGGTAGGCCGTAAAAAAAGCTTGAAACTCATGAGTTACTTGAGTTTGGCTTATTTTAGATTTGATTCGAGCTCTGTTCGAATTTTAAACGAGCCGAACTCGAGCTTGATCTCGAGCTCGCGAGCTTCACCGATCCGAGCTTGAATAGTTCGTAAGCCCCGATTCGAGCTTAAATAGTAATATATATTAATTCTTACCGAGTTTACTCGAGCGAACTTGAGTTCGAGTCATCGCTACTGAACAGCCCTATCACGAGCGGTTCGAATGTCATCACGCAGGCGGTTCTGAACCGTCGATGTTTAGTGTCGATGATAGTTGGTGGTTATCACGCAGCGGTTCGAGCCGTGCGTGATAAAAACATTACTGAGCGGTCTTGATTACTAACCGTGCAGCGATAGGCGAGTATCACGACGGTTTTTATAAACAACCGTCGGTGATACTCGCCTATCACAAACGGTTAGTAATCAAGACCGTCGTGATATACACAATATCACGAGCGGTTTGTAGTACTAACCGCTGCGTGATATTGTGTATATCACGAGCGGTCTTGATACTAACCGTCAGTGATAGGCGAGTATCACCGGCGGTTGTTTATAAAAAATAAATGCGTGATACTCGCCTATCCTGAGCGGTTAGTAATCAAGATATCGTGATATACACAATATCACAGACGGTTTGTATTACTAACCGTCTGTGATATTGTGTATATCACAGACGGTCAGTAGTAAAAGCCGTCTGTGATATTAGTCACACCACAGACGGCACTCTTTGAAACCGTCTGTGATATGGTATCACAGACGGTTTTTAACAACGAACCGTCTATGATACCAAGTGCATCATCCATTTTATATGCTGTTTCTTGGCTAGCCTCAGGATATGCTAGCCATGCCCTCTGAAAGCAAGCAGATTACAGATAAATGACAGATATAAGTTAATTGCAACTCATAGTAAATTACAACAAAATTCGATACACAGATGAATGTAACAATATCACAATATCACATATATAGAATGAAAATTGTTACACAAAATCTGACAAATGAATTCAATTGAAGGAATTGTTTGATTTGTGCAGATTGAATCAATGTTTCAACATCTAATTATCACCATCGCGCGTGGAACTCTCCTCTTATTTATGACCTCTACTAGCAAGAATTGGGAGATGATTGCACGAATATCGACGAGATTGTCAAGATCATATGCACTTCCGTCGAAGTTCACCATTGTCGCTAGGAGCAATGTTAAGTCATTAATTAGCATGTGTGTGTAATATAATCAGAAAATAATAATTATTGGAAGGACACGACAAACCTCGGATCATTGATCTTAGTACCCATGATTTCCATCATATGGCGGCAAGCGTAGAATCCACATACGTTGCCTCGTAGTAGCTCTTGGTGGCCTTTGCAAAAATAGAATTACATACATCGGTATTGTCAATTCTAGAGGCATTATTACAAAGTATGATATAGGATTGTTGTGTTGTAGCGGGTACCGAAAATCGCGTGTTGTGTCGTAGCGTGTCATTGGATTTGTCGTGTGTTCCTCCTTGGGCAACATATTCGGCAAACACCCTACGTGATTCAAAAAACTTAGCCTCGGCCGTGGCAAACAAAAGAAATATTACAATAGAGTTATGTATGGAGGAAATGAGTTTACCTGTTAAGTACTTCTTGCACACGACTGAAGTCGTGGTTGCTCCTAAGGAGGGAATCAAGGTATATTACCTTGCTCCACTTTGGTACAATCACAATCAAAATCCAGTGATTCCTAGTCATATGTGTCGCCATAGTGATTAATCCTAAGTTCATGCTGCATGTAAAGTACAAATGAAACATATGTGTGACAACTAGTGAAGCACTTACCCTTGGTTGAAGGGTACCATGACGTACTCCTTGTCGGTGTGAGCAATCAATCCCCTCGTTATGTAACCTTCCACGAAGGATGCATCTGCGTTGATAGATTGCTCAGAGACCAAGTGAGGGTCGAGGAAACCCACCGGTCGTCGCAATTTTCGGGCTTGTTGGATCATGTATCTATACATAAAGAAAGAGTAATGACATTTATCTGTATAACGTGAATGTAGAACTTCATTGTACAGTACACTTACAGTGTCCAGCATCGTAGAAGTGAAGCGTCGAGTTCGTCGAGATTGAATAGTAAGAATAAATCTTCAAATGTCACGACGATGTAGCCCAAGTCATGGAGAAAATGCGTCTCGTTATATTTCACGATGAATGCACTCTGCGGTTTGGCTTCATGTTGGACTTCTCCATGTACGGGCATGCAATGTATTGCAAATGATACCAAGTGGCGTAATTGTGAATCGGGCACCAACGACACTCCTAGAATAAACTTCCATGGCACGGACCCGCTTAATTTTCTTCGCATGAGCCTTGGAGGCCTTGGAGCCTCGCTATGATATGTTCTCGGTGGCGTCTCGGGAACCGATCCAGCAGACTTTCTTGGATTTGGAGGTGGAGGTGGAGCCACCGGGCCGATGTGCCAGTCGAGGCGACGTCCCTCTTGGGCCACCGGATGTGAAGATTGTGGCACGGACATGTCAAGGACGATGTCCCTCTTGGGGCACTGAATGAATGTGTGGACGGCATCCCCTAATGTCTTAATCTCTTCGTTTGGGGGCTTCACAAGAGGGACGGACTTAAAAATATCATTAATCATGTCCACCTGGACCTTTATGAAACCGGTGTCTACTTGTACACCGTGCACCAGCGTCCCTGGCAGCAATGGATACACCATGCCGCGCCCAGCGTCAACGGGAATAGAGCCAACAAGCCTGACTCTGAGGCTGCAAGGGATGGGCTCCTACATAACGATACAAGAGATGAGTTAAGGCGTCCACCAGAGAGATCTATGTACCATTCTAAAGAGGTACATTACCTGAATGTCATCAATACGTAAGTGGTCGTCGCTATGTTCAGAAATTGGTGTGGACGCGCAGCTACTGCGACGTTGAGGGGGACTGGGTACCGCAGTACTAGGAGTGGGTTGCGATTGGTTGCGGACTTGTCTCAGTTCTTCCCGCAACGAATCTATCTCTCCTCGAAGTGAGGCAGTCTGCTCTTGAAGTGAGGCAGATAGTTGTTCCTCAAGTTGAGCACGAAGCTCCTGTTTTATTTGTTCGCCGCGGTACGCCTTGGATCTCTTCCTACTCCTATATGTGTCGGAGTAATCTGGAAATCCGTGCCTCCAAGGTACATAAACCCCCATGCCTCGTGTGCGACCTGGGTGCTCCTTGTTTCCCAAGACCTGTGATAGTAAATCTATCTCCCTATAATCTTCAAAGGAGCCACGAGAAGATTCGGTAGTCAATGATTGCTGCAAGAGGCAATTAATCATGTTATTTTTGAACCCATGAATTTCAAGAGGTGTTAACAACTATGTTGTTTAACATATTTTACCATGCGTTGGGACACTTCCTCATCTGCGGGGTTTTTGAAAGAGACACCCGAAGATGTGGTTGATGACCTCGCTCTTAACCAGTTTCGAGCACGCTCGTTTGCGATCCCGGCAAATGGCGGAGAGGCCTCCGATCGGATTGCGACCTCATCCTGCATCCTCCATTGCGGGATTTTACCCGTGTACCCAGCAGTGCCGATTCTGTGAGGGTGCATGTTTTGTGACTAGAGATCCTTGTGCGCCGCACTTTGTTGTACAAATTCGGTCGTCATCTTCATCTGCACAAAGGCCTCCCATGTTTCCGGCGACACGAAAGGATACTTCGTGAAGGGCGTGACATCCTCGGCCACGTACTTCGTCACAAGAGTGCTCTTAAAATTCTTCCATGCTTTTCCCATCGCGAGGAGCGCCTACCGTTGCACGTGTCCATGTGCTTCTGCTGGGATCTCGAACGAATTTGTAAGTTCCTCCCATAGCTGATTTTTGTGATCCTTTGTCAAATCTTTCCAGCTTGCTATGGTGATGGGGACCCGTTGCCTTCCAATTATCCCGCAGGTAGTCCGAAATGATGGCCTTTGCTTTCGTCGGTTCCAGAGGGACCCCATTCGGAGAGACCACCGTGATGGTCATTCGGCCCTCTGGCCTTTTCGATACTCCTCGGCCACGTTTAGATTTCGCAGTCTTGGGAGCGTGAGACCCAGATGACGACGATGAAGACTGTGCGGACGCCATCTCTCTTCTAAGAAAAAACTAACTGAAGTGAGCTATGGACCCAGCTTGTCAAAGTTCTATGAATCAAGTGACACAAACCAGTGCATCAAGTTCATTGAACAAGATAGACTGGAGTGTGTCACTTGCTTTACGCCCTTTGACAAAGTTCTAATGATTAACTAATTGCAGTGAGCTATGGGCCTTCTAAATAGACCTTGCAGCTAACAAGTGCAGCATATATTATTGTTACAAGGTTCTATGAAGTGCCTACAGTGAGCTAAACAACTGCAGCATATATTATATGCTACATAAAATACATGTGAAGCATATAACATGTGAAGCATATAACATAAAATACATGTGAAGCATATAACATGTGAAGCATATAACATAAAGCTAACATGTGAAGCATATAACATGTGAAGCATATAACATAAAATTCATGTGAAGCATATAACATGTGAAGCATATAAAGCGGCGTCGGGAGGGACCGGCGGCGTCGGGAGGGAGCGGCGTCGGGAGGGAACGGCGGCGTCGGGAGGGACCGGCGACAGGAGGGACCGGCGGCGTCGGGAGGGACCGGCGGCGTCGGGAGGGACCGGCAGCGTCGGGAGGGAGCGGTGACGGGAGGGACCGCGGCGCGCGGGAGGGAGCGGCGTCGGGAGGGAACGGCGGCGTCGGGAGGACCGGCGGCGGAGGGACCGGCGGCGTCGGGAGGACCGCGGCGTCGGGAGGAGTGGCGTCGGGAGGGAACGGCGGCGGCGGGAGGGAGCGGCGGTGGGAGGAGCAAAACCTAGCTAGCGGGCGCTGCAGGTGGAGACAAGAGATCGCGCGGAGCGGACTCCGAGAACCTAGCTGCGGGTATTTAAAATGAGCTATCACGAGACGGTTCTATCAATATAACCGTCGTGATATGACATTATCACTGACGGTTATATTTATAGAACCGTGCAGTGATGTATTATCACGCGGTTTCTTTTGATAAACCGCTTTGTGATAGTTCACTATAAATACCCGCAGCTAGCTAGGTTCCTATGTCATTTTACAATTACAATATGGAACATAGATACATTTATGAAAAACGCAAGCATAACCATAAATATAACTATTTCTTAGTTCCTTAGTCATTTTACAATTACAATGGAATAACCAATATCACTTTGGCTATATAACATAGATACATTTATGAAAAACACAAGCATAACCAATATCATTTATTACACTTTGGCTATAGCATTTTAAATAAATCCCTTCACGATGATCGACACGCATATAGCTTGCTTCATTGCCTTGTTCTTCGTCGAGCCTGATGCCGTGTCCGAATGGAGGCAAATCATCAAATTGATTGTACTCTTCCTCATCCACAACATTCTCAACCCGACAATCCTTCTTTTCCTGAAGAACTACATGGCGCTTCTTATTTGCCGGGTCGGTTACATAAAATACTTGAACAACTTGCCTCGCGAGTACGAATGGTTCGTCTTTGTATCCTACACATTCGAGGTCTAGGGTAGTGACGCCATACTTGTCAACCTTTACACCCCGTGGAAGTTGGACCCAACGGCACCGAAATAGAGGAATTTTGAAAATTATGTAGTCAAGCTCCCAAATCTCCTCTACAAGCCTGTAGTACGAGCTTGGGCCAGCGGTACTACCGTGCGCATCATAGGCATCTATGCGGACACCTGAGTTCTGCACTGTGCTCTTTCTATCTTGATCTGTTGTATAAAATGTGTAGCCATTAATGTCGTATGCTTGCCATGTCACAATTGTAAATTTTGGCCCTTTTGCCAACCATTGTAGTGTTTCACTTGACGACCTCCTAGTCAATTGCGCCTTGAACCATTCGTTGAACTGACGGTTGTGTTGTCTCATGATCCAAACTTTTGACTGGCCTGCATTCTCCTGACGTAGCATGTCCTTGTGCTGTTCAATATTTGGGGTCACTTCAGTCATGTGTTGTAAAACCATGAAATGGGCTTGAGCATACGTATGTTGATCCGGAGTTATTGCTTTCCTCCCAATAGTCCCGATACCCTCTAGCCTCCTCGTGACGAGATAGAGGTACACCTATCGGCTCTACTCGAGCCATGTAGCCGATGAGAATTCAATGACCTCTTACGTTGTATAACCTTCGATGATGCTACCCTCCGGTCGAGATCGATTGTGTACATAGGACTTCAGAATTCCATGTACCTCTCGAAAGGGTACATATGGCGTAGAAATACGGGGCCACATATTTTTATCTCTTTCACAAGGTGGACAATGAGATGGACAATGATATCAAAAAATGATGGAGGGAAATACATCTCTAGATGACATAGAGTTGTCACCACCTCGGTTTGCAGAGCATCTAGTCCATCCGGATCAATGACCTTTTGAGCAATTGCGTTGAAGAAATAGCATAGCCTTATGATTGTCACTCGAACCTTGTTCGGCAAACTACTTCTAATTGCAACAGGTAGCATTTGAGTCATTAGCACATGACAGTCGTGAGACTTCATGCCAATCAATTTCAAATGTTCCATGGAAACAAGTTTCTTCATGCTTGTCGAGTGACCGGATGGAACTTTCACACCATTTAAGGACTGGCACAATTCAGTTCTCTCGGACTTAGACAGAGTGTAACATGCTGGGGGAAGGTAGGTCCGGCCTTTATCGGTGCTAACTCGGTCCTGATGTTCATAGCGACCAAGTCACGCCTTGCGTTAACACCATCCTTTGTTTTGCCGGGAATGTTCAGAAGAGACCAATCAAGCGTCACATACATTCTTCTCTCGTGCATGACATCGATGCAATTGCAAACTTCTAAGTGCTCCCAATAAGGCAAGTCCCAAAATATTGACCTCTTTTTCCACATGTTCTTCCTCAATTTACGTCCCTTTCCAAACACAACATTTATATCCTTGACCATATCATACACCTCTTTCCTGCTAAAAGGTCTTGGTACTGAGTCATCCTCTTTTTTCCATCAAATTGTTTCTTCATCTTGCGGTATGGGTGATACTTTGGAAGGAACCTACGGTGGCGCATGTACACGATTTTTCGCGAGTTGTTCAACCACACACTCTCGGTATAATCTAAGCAGTGCGGACACGCTTTGGCTCCTTTTATACTCAACCATGACAGGTTACCAAGGGCAGGAAAATCATTAATGGTGCGAGAACAACATGGCCCGTAGAGTGAAGTTCTCTCGTTTGTCCGCATCCCATACATGTACCCCTTCATTCCACGAGATTGCAAGATCTTCCACCAATGGGGCTAGGAACACATCAATATCGTTGCCGAGTTGCTTGGCCCTTGGATAAATCTCGACATCAAAATATATTTCCGCTTCATACACGACCAAGGAGGAAGGTTGTACATGCACGAGTCACGGGCAGTGCTATGTCGGTGCTCATGTTACAAAAGGATTCATTCCATCGTACTCAACCCAAACCTTATATTTCTCGGTTCCACACGAAATCTACAAACATCCTATCGATGTTCCTCCTTTGGCAGAATCAGCAACATGTCTTATCATTCCGTCTTTCTTACGCGCTCGCAGTGCCAGCGCATCAATCTTGCATCCTTGCGGTTTGCAAATAAACGCTTCAAGCGGGGATTACGGAAGATACCACATCACCTTAGCGAGGAGGTCCTTGCTTCACCTCGATGCCCTTCCCATCATCAGAGTCATTTTTACGCTTGTATCGGGATGTTTTGCACACCGGACAAACATGTAAGCTAGCATACTCTTTACGGTACAGGATACAATCATTCCGACATGCATGTATTCTTTCTACTTCCATTCCTAATGGACAAAGAATCTTCTTGGCTTGGTAGGTGGTTCTCGGCAACACATTTCCCGTTGGAAGCATGTCCACTAGGAGACCTAATAATGTCGTGAAACTCTTGTCGGACCAACCATTGCTTGCCTTCAATTTTAGCAGTTCTAGAACTGATGACAACCTCGTGTATTGCGGCTTGCAGCCTGGGAACAAAGGTTTCTGAGTCCTCCATCAAGCCCTCGAATTTACCAAACTCTCTCTCACTATAGTTCCTTCGCATCACGTAACATCGATCCGCATTGTCATCCTGCGACCTATCCTCATGATCGAAAGAACAGTCCACAAGCGGCATATCGTTGTCTCCTCGGCTATGTCATAACTATCTTCTTGTGTACTATTCTCTTCACCGTGATTGGTCCAACATTTGTACCCTTTTCAAAACCCTTGAATCAAGTGAGCTTCAATCTGCGCTGAGTTGCTAAACATCTTGAGATTATCACAATCAATACATGGGCAATACATATATTTCATCCCCTTCTTCAACATATCCAGCTCGGCCGCCCTTCTAAAGCGAACACGCCGATGAATGTACTCTTCACTCACACGGTTCTCAATATACATCCAGCTTCGGTCCATCTACGCTACACAAGTGACAAATGGGTGTCAAAATGATTATTACCTCTACTACTAACCTCTGATCAGATCACTAAGAATGTTAAGTAATTGAGTATGCTAACCTCTGATCAGATCAATAAGAAGACGGTGATATTTTTTCACCCCCAACTCCCTAAAGCCGGCCGCCTTGCTCCACCGATGCAGCGCAATGAAGACAGATCGGTGTCGACATCCTTCAAGCAAGTACGCCAAGTAATTAATACTACGCAGAATATCACAGACGGTTCCAACTAAAAACGGTCTGTGAAAATTATATATCACAGACGGTTCGTATTAATACCCGTCTGTGAAGTATCACCGACGGTTATTAATATTAACCGTCTGTGATGTACATAATATCCCAGACGGTTCGAAATATCAACCGTCTGTGATTTATGCGTATCACAGACGGTTCGTGTATAGAACCGTCTGTGATAGTTCTTCACAGACGGTTTACACTACAAACCGTCTGTGATAGTTACGGATGAAGCTGTTTTCGTCGAGCGCATGATCGCCAACTCGAAGCATATAGCATAGCATTGAGGCACATCCGAGGCTCTGCTTTGTGTCACGAGGAATGCCAAGAGCTGGTCTTGGATGTGGCTGCCACATCGAAGGTCGATTCTTGGCATTCCTCAAGACACATTTGCAGCCTCGGATGTGCCTCGAATGCTATGCTATATATGCTTCGAGTTGGCGATCATGCCTGATGAAACGATTCATCTTTTCCGACAAAATTCAAAGCAATTTTATTACAATAGTGCAAAGAAAGATATTTCCAGATTCTTCGTTGAGCGTGACATAGCCGACTTCTTGGTGGCGACTATCCATATGCTTCTTCCTCCTTTTCTACATCTCGGTCTGCGTATCACGTGCGCGATGGCGGCGATTCATCTACTCTGAATCATCGCTCATCGCGCGCGCGTGATCGAGACCGAGATGAAGAAAAGGTGGAAAGAGGCAGATGGATAGTCGCTCACCAAGAAGTCGCTATGTCGGCGCTCACCAAGAATCTGGAATGTCTTTTGAACTTTGTAATAAAATTGTCTTAATTTTGCAGGAAAAGAAGGATTGTTGGAGTGGACATCACATCTCGGCGAGTAGTCGGCATCGTCGAGGAACATGCAAATCAGAGGCAAGCAAGCAAATAAAATAATGTTACCCATACCCTCTAAAAACAATCAAATACGGAGGCAAGCACAACAACACATTCAAATCTATTACAGCTAACGAACCCTTCATGGCACGACGGTGCGTCTGAACAAAGACACACTTACGACACTTACGGTAAGAGTGTGTTGTCCACCGCCCGCCGTGCGCGACGAGGCGCTAGCTCATAGCGGAGGAGATGCATGAAGGAAGCTAGATAGTGGATGAACTCACGCGTGACTAGTACCATTTGGAAAGGTAGATGGGGTTATTAATAAGAAATTTGAGTAGTGGAGGAGCGCTACCGCCATTCCATGTGGAGAGAATGGGCGGTCGAGATCGAAATCACGGTATACACCAATCATTGGTCAACAATTATTGGTGACTGTGATTATCACGAGCGGTTTGTTACACGAACAAATGCGTGTTGGCAAGATTATCACGAGCGGTTTGAATTAAGAACCGTCAGCGAAACTTCACGACGGTTCTTAATACGAACCGTCGTGATATCTCCATTATCACGCAGCGGTTCGTGTTAATAACCGACTGTGACAATATCATAGACGGTTACCCGTATAAATCGCCTGTCATAAGCTTCATACCAGAACGCTTCGCGCGTGTTTCGATGCCAGAACGCTTCGTGTTTCGATGGTCTAGTTAACGTTTGGGTATACGAAGCGTCTATATCATTAATGTTTGGGTATACGAACCGTCTGTGCTAAAGGTTAAATATGCGCGCCTAATCCAGGTCTCTTCTACGTATGTACAATACAATATACAATACAACATGGCTTCTACTACTGTTCTTGTGATCATCTCCTTCCTCTCATCTGTTCATCATGAATTGTTCGGCCGAAACCTTACACAGGCGGCCAGCAAGATGCATCTGGAGCAGCTTCTCCGCACCCGCCCTGCTCTCCTTCCCCGACTTTCTTGCATCCGTCAGCTTGACCTGATCCTCCGCCGTCGACGGAGGCGTCTCGCTGCCGCTCAAGAAAGGGAAACAGCCCTCACCCTGGTTCTTCTCCACAATGTGCGCAATGCGGAAGAAGATCTACACGCATTGCAGAGACTGATGGATAGCCTTGCCGATCAAGCAAAAGCAGATTTCGAGGAATCTTTTCATGCTATCCTCACGACATTATGGATCTGCTGATCATTTGCCCAGTCGCATGAGGAAGTCTTGAGGACAAGGGCAATCTTAACGGCGTTCGAGAATTTAGCGGTGATCCTCCAAGTCCCCAAGTTGAAGAAGAAGCTACGAAGCCCAAAAGAATACAATCTGGGAAACTCTTTACAATGCGACTTTTGTAATAAATTTGCCTCTAATTGAAATTAATAAATTTGCCTTTAATTTGTGATCTCTTGTCTCGATAGTTACGTAGTTAAGTTATTAGAAGCAATGTGTACTTATATATTAACCTCGATCTAGAATATGACAGACAAAGGGACATCACAGACGCTTTTTAACTAAAAACCGTGCGTGATAACATTTATCTGAGCGGTTTTCATAAAAACCGCTCGCCATAAGCTTCAAAATTTCGATCCATTGCGAGCGCCGTGTTTGCGCGTGTTTCCATTAACGTCGTTGATCGTTATCTGAGCGTCTATATCATTAATGTTTGGGTATACGAACCGTTTGTGATAATGCTTATATTTGCACGCACTATTCCATTTCTTCGATCTAAGCGTCTTGTCCTCTCCCTCATCTTCTTGATCATCACCACATTTCTCAACAATGACATCTAAAATTTTGTTCATCTCCTTCCTCTCATCTATCCATCATGAGTTGTTCGCCGCAACCTTACACAGCGCCCAACAATTTACGCCCGAGCATCTCCTCCGCTCACGCCTCGCTCTCCTTCCTCGACTCGCTTCCAATATCGTCCGTCAGCTGGACCTCACCATCTGCCGTCGACGGAGGTGTCTCGTTCTTGCTCACGAAAAGAAAGCGCCTCGGCCTTGTTCTTCTCTACAATGTCCACAAAGCGGAGGAAGCTCTTGCGAGCGCAGAGTGTGCTAGATAACCTTTCCGATCAAGCGGACTCGGCCGATTCTGTTGAGGTTTATCATGCCATCCTCTTTGAGATTATGGGCCATGCTAATGATTTGCCCGAGCTAGAGGAGGAAGCGGAGAGGGCAATGATAATCTTCACGACATTCGAGAACTCGTGGTGATCCTCCAACTCCAGAAGTTGAAGAAGAAGCATATGAAGCCAGAAGATTAAAATCGGGAATCTCTTTTCTCTTAGATTTGTAATAAATTAAATTTGCCTTTAATTAAAATCTGGGAATCTCTGTTTGTCGAACTTTTGTAATGAATTAAATCTGTCTTGAATTAAAATCAGGAATCTCTGTTTGTCGGACTTTTAATTTGGAGGCCGTCTGTGGTGTTTGTGGCGGAAAAGGAGTATCATAGACGGTTTATGTTTAAAAACCGTCTAGGATCGAAATGAAGACAGATGCGATGCGAGCGGCGCCTACCATTATCACGAGCGGTTCTTAATAAAAACGTCGTGAATTATCGCAAAGCGGTTTTAATTAAAACCGTATGTGATAACGATCTTATCACGACGGTTTTTAATTAAAAATCGCTCGCGATAATATGGGATCATCACGAGCGGTTTTTAATACGGGCCGTCTGCGATACTAAATTATAATGAGCGGTTCATAGTTAAGAACAAATCAGTGATACTCGTTTTCTCGACGCGCCAACACGCACGGTGTCCTAATTAAAATGCGTGTTAGTGTTAGTCACAGACGATTTTGTCAAATCGTCTGTGATTGGCCGTCTACTATTAGGCTTTCTGTAGTAGTGAGTTTTTCTTATTGTTGAAAATTAGTATATATTTGAATTATTTTGACTGTTATCGAACTTATTAGAGCCGAACTCGAACATAAAATTTTCTTATTATTGAAAAATAGCGCATAATAAATTATTTTAATTGTTATCTAGCTTCAACGAGCCGAGCTCAAGCCCAAGTCTAAGCTCAGACCCCAACTCAAGCTCGGCTCGAGCTTCTACCGAGCTCGAGCCTGGAAGGCGAAGCTCGTCCGAGCTCGGCTCGTCTACAGGCCTAGTCTCAGACATGGGCGTACTTTTCGACTTATGGTTTATAAAATAGCAACTAGTTTTTAAATAAAATATTTTTTGAAGATAAAGTCTATAAATTATTGTAGTAGATATTGTACCGATTTCAGCTATATCGGTCAAAATCACACACAAGTATTTCTCTGTATTCTCTTATGAAAAGTCAGAATTCTAAAATTCAAACTATAAACTATAAAACAAAACATAAAAGAACTACCCATAGATGCTCCGCAGCATGAAAATGCACGGTTTCAGAACAGCACGGGGTATAAATCAGAAAAGTTGCTGTTGGGCACCAGGGTGACTATGGTGTAGGTTTTTTCTGGTGAACTTACGACTATAGTGTAGTTGAGTTGCATTAGGTTAATATGCTCATGCGTACATGCATGATAAGTATGAACCAACTAGCCCATGCAAGGGACCTCCATCGAGATGGGCTTGAAACGTAGTAGGATTTGTCTTCTCGAGAAAAGATTAGCTAGCACTGAGTTGTCCGGTTCGATCTTCTTTCAGCAATAGTATCAAAAAAATACCATTTTCACCAAACTACTTCCAAGCACTAGGGGCGCAATTCCTTGTCAGATTCCACTAAAAATTGATCGCTTTTCCTTCACCTTTAAAGAGAAAAAAAAAGTCGAAGGCCTGGTCCCCACATGTGATATCGCACACCTTAGGAGAAATGTTAGTTTGTGATCATTTTGACTTATAGGTCTAGACATCTGACTTTTTTACATCGTAGCGGCTAAAAATACACTATAACTATTGTTAGTTTTTCACGTAATTAAATTAAAAAATAAAAATAAAAAACTTATATCACACGGATAATATAAAGCAATAAGGAGAAAAATAAAAAAAAAAAAAACAAAATTAAGAAGCTAAAAAGTCAGAAGCCAGAAGAAGGAGCTTAGTTAGGATAGGACCTAGCCTGTTGGGTAGTCCAATCAGTAAGACACTTGATGTTAATACGGAGGTCATTGGAAAATTTTGGACGCTTTCTTCTTCTCTTTTCATCGTTTTAATGCGAATATGCTTCAAAATCGCTGTCGATCTATACGTTTAGGTGTCAAAGACAGACCGGATACGATGGACTCCCGTGGTTCGTCATCCGCGTAACGTAGCAACCACGGTGAAATTTGGCATGTTTTAACATGTATCGCCGTGTTTGCGTTTGTTTTAACGTGTACTTACCACCGTCAAGCATTGTGTACCACTAGCCGTGGCCCGCGAGATTAGCTTTGTTACCGATCCCGCGTGTCTTGTACGAAAATTCACTACTACACAAATGATCATTACAGACGGTTTAGAAACATCATCATAGAAGATCATCTGAACCGTCTGAATTTATAGGTCAGTGATAATGGAAGGTTATCACAGACGGTTTTACGGTTTTCGAACCGTCTGTGGTGTAAATATCATTGACGGTTTTTAAGTAAAAACCGTTGTGACATATCAATATCACATACGGTTTTTAATTAGAAACTGTCTATGATATTTGATAATCGCAGACGGTTTTGAGTAAAAACCGTCTGTGATTATCAGATATCACAGACGGTTTTTACTCAAAAACCGTCTGTAATATTGATATATCACGGACGGTTTTTACTTAAAAACAGTATGTGATATTCCTTTCAACCTCTAAATTTATTTCTGTTTATTGGCTAACCTCAGGAAATGCTAGCCATGCCCTCTGAAACAAGCAGATATACATACAATTTCTGACAAACATACAACATCCAATTCACATACAAACATACAACATCCAATTCACATCGCATTTCATTTGACAAATATAAAATATCCATTTGACAAACAGAAAATATCAATTTCGCAAATCAATTAATTGAAATGAAATAAAATATCCGTTAACAAATATACAATTACAAAAGATGTACGTTGCATTTCCACTTAGATGGTAACATTGTATTTTTATTGCTCTATCACTCCGAATCGAGGTCTCGTGAAAGAAACAGAGCCGTAATCAACGAACTTTGTCAGGCTGCACAAGCAATACTTGGATGGTGTATGATTGCCATTCTAGTATTGCTTGTGCAGCCTGACAAAGTTCGTTGATTATGCACTGTTCCTTTCGCGAGACATCGATTCCGGAGTGATAGAGCAATAAAAATCATGGTCTTGTGATGGAACTTTCGATTGGGTTTATGACGTTAGCCACCCGAAAGTACGCCATCTCTCCTCGAATGTGTGAAAGGTCGGGCTGTTTCAATGCAGTTGACGGGATGAACGCAGCCTGTCAATAGGAATATCAATGTGCGTATATATATAACATGATAAGTATGAAGTAATTATGTGAAGATTGACAAACCTTGGAATTGGTGATCCTCGAGGAATCGAGTAGTTCTATATGGTGGCAAACGTAGAATCCACATGTGTTGCCCGGCGACTGCTGGTGGCACTGCAAAAAATGCAATGTGTTAATTCAAGAGGCATTACTACCAACTGTTGCATAGGATTAATTAATGTGTAATAGCGAATACCTTAAAATCTCGAGCATGTGTCAGGCCTTTGGCCCCTTGCTTCGAGACACCTCCCATTGCAATGTACATCTCGAATGCCCTACGTGATTCGAAAAAAGTTAACTTTAGTCATTCGGAAGGAAAGAAAAAGTACAATATAGATATGTAGGGAGAAAATGTACTTACCTATCGATTACTTGGCTGGCAACTGTGAAGTCCATTTTATTCTTACTTAGGGAATCAAGGTAATATACCTTGTTCCATTTTGGTACAATTACTATTAAAATCCAATGATAGTTCTGATTGAAGGGCATAAGTACATATTCCTTATTGCGGCAGTTCAGCAGTGCTGCTGCAATGTACCTCTCGACGATGGATGACTCCTTGTCGATGGTAGTCTTGGCGACCAAGTGTGGGTCCAAGAAACCAACCGATAATGATTTGGATGTTCTAGCTCTAGTCAGCATGTGTCTATACATATACACACGAAAGCAACAAATTATATATGACATTTATCGGTATGATATGAACGGAGACTGTGATTGTACACACTTACAGCGTCCAGCATCGAATGAGTGAGACGTCATGAGTGTTGAGCGTGAAAAGATCGAATAAATCCTCAAAGGCGACCACAAAGACACTCTTGAAGACTGTGATGTAAATCATCCAGCGTGAATTTGACAGTGACACTTGAGATCCGTTCTCCCTCTCGCTTATTGGACTACTTCATGTACCACTTGTGCAATTGCAGGCAACTATATGCTAGGGGTTGGAGGACCTTGTGCTCGAGCAACGGCTGGCCAAGCACGAATTTGCGGGCCAATAGCAGGTACGGGATATCATCATTGGTCTTCTTTGCTTTGCCCTTGCTGCCCTTGTGACATGCGTCATTTTACACATATTTATCCGTCATTTTACCCCATTATTGTTCGCATTTCGGGACCAATTATCATCTTTTACACGCTTTTCTATATTTAATTGCTCAATTCGGATCATTTTACATTTTTGTGCTTTTTCCACAGACCAGCGCGAGCGAAGCGCATAAACGACAAATTTGACATTTCGAGACTGCTCCGTACAGATGTGCGCGTTGTCACGGATGCGTAGGATCAAACCGCGTTGAAATTGGACTCCCGTAGGGCCAGAATAGAAGAAATCAATTTGGGAAGGACCTCTTTGTAAACCCTAGAAATTTTGAGGGCTAATCTGCAAAATGGAAAATCCACATCTCCTTTTCCATCAGCCGCCGCCAGGGAAGAACTTGAGCCAGCCATTTCCTATCTCCTACCTCTCCTTGCTCTCTCTCACCTCCCCCTGTCTTCTCATCGTCGGCGCCGGCGAGGGTCGGCCAGACTCGCCGGCGGTCAACCGCAGTGCCCCACCTCCTCCACCGGTGCGCCGCCACCCGCTACTTCCTCCACCACCGTCTTGCTCTCCCTCCGCTTTCGGTTGCCATACTGCCGCCGCAGCTTGCCGGCGCGCCACCGCAGCTCCTCCATCCGCCTCTTCCCGCGCGCCACCTCACCCTGCCACTCCTCCTCTACCGCCGCTTCTCTTCCCTCACCTCGGCGTCGCCGTTCCAGATCCACCGTCTCCGGTCATCGGCGACCCCTAGCACCGCCGACCTCCGTCAGCCGCTCCTCCGTCGCACGGGTGCCTCGCCTCTCCTCCCGCCGATCTACCTCCTCTTCTCGGCCGCCGCTTCTCCACCAAGCTTCGGGTCGCCGATCTCCACCGACACCGACGGCGAAGGCACGGCTACCCTCTACTTCCTCTACGGCTAACTCCCTCACCGACCACTTCTGCCTCGGCTCCACTTCACCGATGACCTCTTCTGCTCTGCTACCTCTTCTCTACTACTCGGTTATCTCTATTTCCTCTCCCATTTTCTATTTGCTAGTCTCAAGTCTTGATTCACTGAATTGGTACTAATGCTCTGTTAATTAAAGCTTCATGATGCACTAATTTTTCTGTGGTTGCGAATTGTTCTTACTGTGACTTGTTATTGCACTGTGGATTATGCACTGCGTTGATGAATTGTGGAATATAATCTGAGAACTGTGATTGTGCATGTATTCACTGAGATGATATTGTGCCGTTCTGTTACTGTGATATATGTGGATGTGGAATTGTAGATGAGAATCTGTTATCTTTTAATATGTTGGTTTGTGTTGTTCAAATTTAATAGTACTTGTGTTATGTTCCTAGTTTGTGTGATCATCTGTGAACTCACTGTTTGTTAAATGCCATTAGTAGTAGTGTTCAGCCATGTGTATGTTTGTCTAGCGCGATTTAGCTAAGTCGGCAACCGTTTCCTCTCCTCGTGCTGTCTCGACTCCCCCTTGCTTCTAGTCTCCTTCTTTTCTTCTTTCCACGGTCTGTCGATAGTTAGGTCGTGCGTTCGTAGTTCTGTGTTTGTTGTGTTGTCGTGTGCCATCGTCGTCTAGTTAGCCATCGACCGTCTTCCCTCTCTTTCTCTCTCGACTCCCTCCGTGCTTCTAGACTCCCTCCCTTCTTTCTCACGGTCGGTAGTTATTTAGGTCGTCGGTCGGTAGTTGTTTTCGTTCGTTTAGTCTCGTCGTGTTGTTCGTTCGATCGTACGATGTCCATTCGTACGGTTGTTCATCCCGTCTTTGTTTAGTTGGTTCGTTCGTTTGGTTATTTCCTTAGTAGCTGTTTTAGGTTTAGTTTTCTCCCCCGTTTTGTTTGATCTAGCTTTAGCTGAGCACCAGTGGCCTCAGTCTAGTCCCTGTGGAGAACACGACACTCGCCGCTATTTCAGTGGCAACCCGTGCACTTGCGAGTGTGCTATTTTTGCACGATCAAGTATTTTGGCGCCGTTGCCGGGGACTAGCTTAGAGCGACAGTGTTAGGCTATAGATTAGGTCGTTGTTTGTTTTCTTTTGCTTATTTTGTGTTGACTTGTCTTTCATTTCGTCTTTATTCATATTTGTGATATATCGTTAACCCCTAACTCTTTTCCTAGCTATTTCTTCTTCTTTTTATGGTTTTTCTCATCTTGTCCCGTAGGTTGATCGATAGAGGTACATATTGAGGATAGGGCATTAGTTCATGATCTTTGGGCTTCGAGTAGTCAGAGTGCTATGTCAGGGCCAGTTTTGCCAGTATTTGAGGTCGATAATTTTGAGTTAAGACCTGGTCTGATTGCCTTGGTTCAGGAGACCCGTTTTGGAGGATTACCCAGCGAGGACCCTTATGAGCACATTCGCACATTCTTAGAGTATTCTGATACTATTAAGTACCATGGGGTTTCTCAGGATACTATCAGATGCAGATTATTTATATTCTCTCTTCGAGATGGTGCTCGTACCTAGTTTTACTCTTTGCCGTCGAGGTCATTCACTTGGGATCAGCTGTCATGTGCTTTCTTGGAGAGATACTTTCCGCTATCCAGGCAGTTTGAGATCCGTGATCAGATCTTCAGTTTTTCTCAGCCTGATGGAGAGTTTATATGATTCTTGGGAGCAATACAAGGTTTTACTCAGGAGATGTCCTCACCATGGTCTTGAGAGATGGCTTGTTTTGCAGATCTTCTATAGAGGTTTGACATGTGCCACACGATCTTTAGTTGATGCAGCAGCTGGTGGAGCAATCACAAACAAGACACTTGATGATGCATTCACTCTTATTGAGAACATGGCTTTCCATCAATTCCAGTGGTATAATGAGAAGCCATGTTCGGATTCTTTGGTAGCTAGAGTTGATGCACCTTCTCCTCAGATGGATCAGTATAGTTTGAGCTCTAGTCAGCCGCAGCCTTCTCTGTCATCACACCAGCATAGTTTTCATTCTACTCCTACACCTCAGCAGCAGTTACCTACTCTTCATCATGATCAGATTTATAGTCCCGAGCTGTCTATTTTGCATACATCTCATCTGGAGTCACAGTTATGTGGTGTGAACACTTTGATGGCCCAATTGCATGATCTTAGAGAGTCTATGCGCACTTTGACCTCCTGTTGTGATAGTTTGGCATCCTCACAGTCTTATCTGAGTTCTCTAGCTCACTACCAGTCTGTCACCACGGAGAGCGGTATGACTTCGGTTGAGCCTACTCCACCTACTCCACTAGTGCTTCAGCAGAGTCAGCCTACAGCTTCTAGACATCCTCCATGTCATCACCATAAGAAGCCATCTACTCAGTCTCCTAGTCAGTGCTACAAGATAGATGAGGTTGATGAGCTTGTGCTAGAGACATCTTCGTGTGCCGCTGACACACACATCTTTGAGCCATATTCGATGAGTGACCAGGCTGAACTGAAGCGGATTATCTTCGATGATAAGGATACAATTCTTATTGAGCATATGGTCAGTTGCATAGACACTGTTTTGCCAGACTTAGTACTCCACTCTGATGATCCTTATGTTGACACTGAGCTAGATGATGAGGACCTACCTCCTGATGATGATTGTTTCACTATGGATATGCTTTCGAGTTCTGAGGTTCCACATCTTGATGAGGGGGCTGCTTCCGATGTTGAGGAGGAGCACATTTCTATTGATCCACTACCAGCTACTTCCTTCATCGACATCGCCCCTCTGGAGGTTTCTACTATTGTACATTCTCTTTCACCTACACTTCAGGTAGTTTGGAAACTCTTCCCCGACCACCTCAGGTTTGATTTTCTTGGCCCTGACGAGACATCTTCTATTACTGATTGTGCTCATCTCACTTATAGTCCTCATGATGTACTTTATCGATATGCCTACGTGATTGGATATTCCATTGATGACTTAAAGGGTATCAACCCTATCACACATACTTGCCATATCTGTGAGGTTGTTTGCAGGGTTACGCTTGTGTACCATAGACTACGAGCGGACATGGCTCGAGTCGATATTCCTTGGGATCCTGGTGGATTTCGAGGCATGCTGCTTCATGAGGAGGCGGACATGTGCCTTTTCCATGTCCCGTCCTTGGCTCTCCCGCTACATCCAAATGAGCATCTCGTTATCTTTTTATTTTCACATCTTTTGTTAGTTTTTGTTGGTTTCTCCTCTTTTCTTTCTTTTTTATTTCAGGTCCGTGCTAGATCTTTATCCTTATATATGCGAGAAGCCACGGGATGATT
Source organism: Dendrocalamus sinicus (assembly GCA_036346575.1). NCBI lineage: Eukaryota > Viridiplantae > Streptophyta > Magnoliopsida > Poales > Poaceae > Dendrocalamus > Dendrocalamus sinicus. The sequence goes on from JAYEVI010000273.1 coordinate 58,071, forward strand.
TGTCTACTTTCACTACATCATATATACCCGGTGAGCTGTTTCTTACCCCTTTAGGCACATTCTTGATTCATTGCTCAATTTAAGCTTGGGGGAGGACTTGTATGTGTATGGATGATGTTCTAGCATGTTTGTATTATATTTGTGAGCATTTGAGCTTATTGTCGTGTAGTTGATGATATATGGTCATTCTTGAGCTTCATATTATGCTTATGTGATGATGTATAGCCTTTACCATTGCTCTCATGTTATGCTTGATTGTATATCTTGGTCATATGAGCCCATGTTATAATTAATCAAGAAAGATCATGTCGAAATTTTCTTAATTGAGCTATATCGTCACTAGTTCCTTGTATGTCTTAAGTCACTTGGCATCATATAGAGCTTGAGTTTTGTTTATTATCCTTGATGTGCTTAGAAACCTTGTGATCATACAACATTTGATTCGATGCGAGTTACACATGTGTTTTAACCATTTGCAGATTGAATCGGTTCTAGTCATCGCCTCTTGAATGATTATATCTTAGCTTCATGCTTTGGCATATGTTATTTTAGATATTGATACTTTGCTTGAATGTAAAATTTGTGAAAGGGGTAATCCTATCTTGAGCCAAAACTTGGTTGATTTATCTAGGTATCCATGTCTCGGGATATGTGTTACTTAGCATTAATGAAAACCGATTAAAGATGCTTAATCTAAAAAAGAAAAGAAAAGAGAAAAAAGATTGTTTTGCAATGTGTGAGTATGTGGAATAAGTGACTATGTCACAATGGTTTGGAAATGTGTTGAATAAGTGGCAAGTTTGCCCAAGGGTGTGAATAAGTGGCACAAATGCCCATTGTGTTTTAAATTTGCTAAAAATCAACAAAAATTAGGTATCATGGCTCAAGTGTGGGCTTTTTCATAAATATCATGCAAGTATTAGTCTCTTTATCTCAAATAGCATATGCCGTAGCATGACCTTTTGCTATGCTCATTCTTGATATTATACCTAGTTCCGATGCCTTACAATTTTGGTTGGATTCATGTGATCACTTAGTGCATTTTGACACTTGTGTGTAACTTGATTTGGTCAGATGCTATAGTTATCACTTTGGTATCTTCGCTTGAATATTCGTTCTCATCTTGGATGATCCTCAAAACTCAAGTTAGACGATCTCATTTTACATTATTGTACGCCTCTTGACTTATTACATGCACCAACTAGTCTTGTGCTATAATGACTTGTTGTCCGGGTTCGATAATATCATACCATTTACTTGAGGACAAGTAAAAGTTTTAAGCTTGGGGGTATGACATGCATCATTTTTACACATATTTATCTGTCATTTTACCCCATTATTGTTCGCATTTCGGGACCAAGTATCATCTTTTACACACTTTTCTATATTTAATTTTGTGCTTTTTCCACAGACCGGCGCGAGCGAGGCGCATAAACGACAAATTTGACATTTCGGGACTGCTCCGTACAGATGTGCGTGTTGTCACGGATGCGTAGGATCAAACCGCGCTGAAATTGGACTCCCGGAGGGCCAGAACAGAAGAAATCAATTTGGGAAGGACCTCTTTGTAAACCCTAGAAATTTTGAGGGCTAATCTGCAAAATGGAAAATCCCCATCTCCTTTTCCATCAGCCACCGCCAGGGAAGAACTTGAGTCGGCCATTTCCTATCTCCTACCTCTCCTTGCTCTCTCTCACCTCCCCCTGTCTTCTCACCGTCGGCGCCGGCAGGGTCGGCCAGACTCACCGGCGGTCAACCGCAGTGCCCCTCCTCCTTCTCCACCGGTGCGCCGCCACCCACCACTTCCTCCACCGCCGTCTTGCTCTCCCTCTGCTTCCGGTCGCCATACTGCCGTCGCAACTTGCCGGCGCGCCACCGCAGCTCCTCCATCCGCCTCTTCCTGTGCGCCACCTCACCCTGCTGATGGGGACGGGGTCCCGATCTTCCAACAGGTTCTGGATATGTTCGATTTGGTGGAGGCGTGACACAAATCGATCCGGCTTCCGAACGACACGTTCCGAACCCCGCAATCGCAGCACCACGTCTCCTCGGGTTATCAACGGGCGCGGCCGTTGACCTCGCCAAGAAGGCTATTCCTTGCTGCGAATCGAAGAACACAAGCAAGAACAAGGAAGAACACAACTGAATTGCGGATGTATTGATGTAGCACTCGAAAAGTTGGGGTCTCACAAACCGATGAAGGCGTAAACTGTTCAAAGACGAATTAATCTAAGCAAAACCCAAACCCTAATGGTGGGGTGGCGGCTGGATATAAAGGAGTGAGGCGTGCAAAACCCCAGACGCGCCCTAATGGGCTCCAACACGATACAAAGCCGATCAGCCCAAAAGACGGTGACGCAAACACTCGACAGATTCTGAACGCCCACTAGTTTCGACGATTCCCGTTGACTCAGAAGGAATTTTGACATGGGACCAGAGCCATTGGAAAGGTAGTATTCTCATATTTCCATACATATATAGAACGTCCAAAACAGAGTCCGGATGCGATTTGGGCGTTCGTTTTAGTGAGTATTGCCTTACCTTTGCTAACCTATCACTAAGTTGACGGTAGTCCATTGCTTCTTGCCGTGATTTATTAAGCTCCTCCTCCAAAAATGCAACTTTAACACGTAATCGTGATAGTTCTTCCTATTAATGGGGAGTGCTTAAGGATATAGATTTGAAACAAAAGAAATGACTCTAGACATGTTTGTCTGCGATACTATATTTCACGTGTATCCCTAATTCCTTTTATGATATGACCTGTCCCAGCACGATATTTCACAAAGGTGTTCACGCTTTCTGCAGGATATTCTTGTCATGGATAGGAGGAACCAATTGAGATGGATTGCAACCAGCCAGCGAGTCCATTGATTGATTGGGAACAACCGGTGTCTCCATTGATTGATTGGAATTCAATAGTAATTCAAGAAGAAACAGAGGAGCAAGGAAGGGTAGAACTTTGCAATGAGGAATAAGTTTATGAGTTTTGGGGTTGAGGATGGAAGATGAGGCAGTTGAAGATGCTAATGAGTTTGGTTCAAATTGATGGACCATGAAGCAAGTGCTTGAGGATCCCTAATATAGAAGGTAGAAGGTGCATCTATGTCTATAGATGATTCTATTCAGAGGAGACTGCGATGGTGTATGATAAGGATAATCCATCGATGGAATAGAAGAGCTTGTACCCTCTATGGAGGAATTTAGGTAGCAGTGAGACAGTATGCTATCAATAAAGAATTTGAATTGGGAATTGAAGCCACAACCAAAAAAATATAGAGGTTATTGTAAGGGTGGTAATTGCTCTTGGAAAATTGTTGGGCGCACGCATAAGCGGACAACATAATCATGTTATGGTAAAACTTATTGTCTTAACATTTTATTGCCATATTTATATTGGTTATAACATTTTGTCTTATATGTATTTTTTGTCATGCATTTACAGGTCACAGCCTTGAATAGCTTGCACAAATGCACATCTAGCAGCAGAAGAAGGACCACTACACCTTCTTGCAAATGGGTAGCTTCTAAGGCTGTTCCGATTCTTCGCAAGAACTCTCAAATGGGAACTAAAGAGCTGCAGATTAAGTTACAAGATGAGTACAATTGTACGATTGGGTATGATACTGTTTGGAAAGGAAAGGAAAAGGCTATGGAGTTGTTTGGAAAGGCTATCGACTAGGCGCCAGCTTCGCTGCCACCCCTTCCAGGGGTAGGGGACGGAGCGCGCGCGTCTACTTCGACTAGGCGCCAGCTTCGCTGCCACCCGTTCGAAGGGTAGGGGACGGAGCGCGCGCATCTACTCCGACTAGGCGCCAGCTTCGCTGCCACCCGTTCGAAGGGTAGGGGACGGAGCGCGCGCGTCTACTTCGACTAGGCGCCAGCTTCGCTGCCACCCGTTCGAAGGGTAGGGGACGGAGCGCGCGCGTCTACTTCGACTAGGCGCCAGCTTCGCCGCCACCCGTTCGAAGGGGGTGGGGACGGAGCGCGCGCGTCCACTTCGGCGGTGCGCAGCAAAGTTCACAGGCCGCGGGGACGGAGGGGGCCAAAGGACTCGGCAACATGGCTTCGGCCTTGTGAAGCCCTTTACCATGAGAGGCTCCTGTCGTAGGGATGACCCCACCTAAACCCAGCAGGCTGGTAGGAGATTATAAGGCCAGAATAGGCCATGTGTAATGACATAAGCGCCTGCAGAGGATAACCGAGATGTGAGGGTAAAGCGTAAAAGCACTCCTCATGTGTATATATATGAGTACAAGCCATGGGGAGGACCCAGGCCATTACACTTATCTTCATCACTCTCCACTACCACCTCTCTCTGTTTGGTGCAGAGCCACAACACTGGAATTGTGACAAGAAGGGTGCAATTGATAGTTCTCAAAATATATGTGCTGTTTGACTAAAAAATTAAAATAATACTGTACATGTTTGTGCAGCGCTTAACTTTATTGATGGAAGAAGGCACATCTTATCAAGAGGCCCCTTCTCCTCGGACTCCAACCACCATTGCAATTGTTCCTAAGAAGATTACTCAAAAAGGCTAAAGGGACACAACTGTTCATTCGCCGACAACTAAGTTGAAGAAGAATTCTGGGTAAAATAAAACTCATTGTGTACTATAACTTGAATTAGGAATTATGCTTATTCATTTAAATGGGAACAACCGATCATCATATTGTAGTCGTTTCATGGACCAGTTTTCTTGTATATTGTTGTCGTTTCATCATATTGTAGTCGTTTCATCATATTGTAGTGAGACATCAACATTAATCTAGTGTTTTTAGAGTCGGCTTGTGATGATGGCTTATCTGCATTTAGCATTTTTAATTTACACTATGTCGCCACTTATACTTTCTATTCCATTTAAAGTTCATATTGTTGACTGGAGATGCAAGGTGAACTTCGATTGCTTATGGTGTTGCATTGAATTTCGCAATAGTGGTTGCATCATTGAGCCAAGTGCTTTCATCGTATGACTATCTTTGGATTGGATTTGTTTATTCAATCGAACATGATATGGAAATTACTGATTTTACAATGGAATTATTTTACAGCCTCATAGTGAGAGTTTAGTTGTTGGACAGCAAAACCAGGATCATGCAAATGAAGCGCAAGACCAATGCCGGTGTTTGGGGCTCTTGAGCGCAATGGGAGCTGGAGCTGAAACTTCTCCCCACCCTTGGATGATGATGTTAGTCCCTTCGATATTAAACTGTCATGGGACATGATATGTGTAGGTTTCTAGTAGTATATGCTGCTCATTTCGTTGGATGCTTGGTTAACATTTCTAGTAGTCTAGTTTAGTCCATATTTCTCCTTTTCTAGTATTATGTTTGTTTTTGTTTGGACAATGGTTATAAAATGACTTGTGTAGATTTGGCTTCCATACTAGATTGAGGTAATGAGCGGTTTATTTGGCTTCCATATTTGGCTTCCATCAAGGAGAGCAACCTGTAACGCCAACAAGTGCAAACAAAATTATATAAACCGAGTTCAGCTAGCATCGCCTATCATCACAACGTAGATCTTCAGCACTTGAAAGTTTAGCGCACCTGCACGAAATCCCGGACATGTCAACCGAGGAAGCCAAATCTCCATTGTCAAAAATGGACAATTCAATGAAGCTGATTGCAAGACACATATTACAAGTTTGAGAATGAAGATGATTCGGTCATAACGTCTTGCATAGATATACAACTGAGTTATTCTTCTGTCATATATCTTACACACATATACAAGTTTGAGAATGATGATTCGGTCATATATCTAGTGAACTTGATTCAACACAAACATAGTTTCATACTGATTTGTCCATAGAAGCAAGACATATTACATTACTGAACTCAGACAACCCTGCAATGTAAATTTCGCAACAAATTTGGCATACAAATTGACGATTACAGAATTGTACTCATCAACATCATCCAAAATTGCAACTTCTAACATGAGGCTCCCGCTGGTCGCTCCTGTGCCGCAGAGGCGCTGCCGCCAACGTCGGTGTGGTGGGCGCGATTGGCGGCAGACGCGCGCGCCGCCCGCCCGAGGGCGCTGCATTGGCGGGCGTGGCGCATGGCGCGCCGATTGAGGATGGGTCGGGCCGCCGGAGGACGCCGCGGTCGGGGCAAAGAGGCCGCCGCGGGTCTCGCGTGGAAGAGGTGCCGCGGCCGGCCGAGTGGCGCCGCTGCCAGCGGAGGCGGCCACATGGGCGCCGCCGACGGAGGGCGGGTCGCGCCGCCGGAGGACGCCGCGTCTCGGGCGGAGAGGCTGTCGGGGTGGGCGCCGTCGCAGCCGTGTGGAGGAGGTCCCAGGCGGCGTCGCCATTCCTCACCGCGTCACCTCGGCGGGTGTTGGGCGTTGGAAGATTCAGACCATGGCGTACAAGAAGAGAGAAAAAGAACCAAGGGGAGAAGAGAGAAAAAGATTCAGACCTGGGAGGAAAAATTGGGTCTGCTGAAAAAACCAATGGGCATTTTAGTCATATGAGGAAGATTAAATTCGAAAATCAAATTCAAATGACTTTAAATCTCTGAAAATACTATTATAGAGAGGAGTACACGAAATAGATACTATTTTAGAGAAGCCCACGATGTAGATACCGGTTCGTCGAAGCCGCATTTGAGAAATACTATAATAGCAAAAAACTCGGCGCGGTGGAAACAACAAGTCAGTCAGGCGCATCTGGCAAAGGGCGGAGGAGGAGGAGCGAGGGCGGAGCGCAGCTCCGCGACGCCGCCGGAGGCAGGCGGGAGCAGGGGCACGGGGCTGGAGCTAGGGTTGGGCTTTAGATCGGGGAGGTGGAAACGGAGGAGGGAGCCATTATTGGAAACTCCTCCTCCGGCGGCGCGGTGTGGGCAGGAGGAGGAGGCGGCGGCGGCGTGGGGTCGGGGGAGGAGGAGGCGGCGGCGGAGCGGAGGGCGGGGGAGGAGGCGACGGCGGAGTGGAGGGAGGAGGCGATGGAGGAGGAGGGAGGCGAGGGAGAACTCAGGGGGAGGAGCGCACGGATTCGGTGGGGGTAGGGGTGGGGGAGTGGGGCGTGGGGCGCACGGGCGTGAGGAGGGATGGGTGGGCCCATATGTCAGATAGAGTATTTTTTTTGTCGGAAGAGGTGTAGGATTCACCATCATCTTGAACTCCTCCTTTTAAGGAGTAGAGATCATTTATCTTCTCAACTATCTTAAAAGGACCAGCAGCTCTAGGCATCAATTTTGATTTTCTTAACTCAGGAAATCTATCCTTTCTCAAGTGCAACCAAACCAAATCACCCGGTACAAGTTTGACTTCCCTTCTACCTTCACTACCAGCAATTCTATACTTTTCATTCATCTTTTCAATATTTGCCTTAGTGGTTTCATGCAATTTGAGAATAAATTCAGCACGTTTTTTAGCATCATTATGTGTTCTCTCAGTGGTAGGTAAAGGCAAAAGATCAATAGGAGCACGGGGGTTAAATCCATACACTATCTGGAAGGGACTTACCTTGGTGGTGGAGTGTACCGCCTTATTATATGCAAACTCCACATGCGGCAAACACTCTTCCCACATCTTCAAATTGCGCTTCAAGATCGCTCTCAACATGGTGGACAATGTTCGATTCACTACCTCTGTTTGTCTATCGGTTTGGGGATGACAAGTTGTAGAAAGCGAAGCTTTGTCCCCAATTTATTCCACAAAGTGCGCCAAAGTGACTCAAGAATTTTGCATCGAGATCTGAAACAATAGTAGAAGGCATACCATGCAATGACGATTTCTTGAAAGAAAAGGTCAGCAATATGAATAGCATCGTCGCTTTTATGACAAGGAATAAAATGTGCCATCTTAGAAAAACGATCAACCACCACAAAAATACTATCCCTCCCCCTCTTAGTCCTTGGCAATCCCAAAACAAAGTCCATAGATATATCAGCCCAACGAATAGAAGGAACGGGAAGAGGCATATACAAACCATGTGGGTTCAACCGCGACTTAGCTTTTTGACATGCGGCGCACCGAGCCACGAACCGCTCTACATCTCGTCTCATCCTTGGCCAAAAGAAATGTGTGGCCAGCACCTCCTCCGTCTTCTTGGCACCAAAATGTCCCATCAATCCTCCTCCATGCGCCTCCTGCAACAACAAAAGACGAACGGAACCAACTGGAATGCATAGGCGATTAGCTCTAAACAAAAACCCATCATTGATCACGAATTTATTCCATGCTTGTCCCTCTTTACAATGCAACAACACATCCTTAAAATCAGCATCAAGAGCATATTGTAATTTAATTGTTTCAAGACCAAAAATGCGACAATCAAGTTGAGACAACATGGTATAGCGTCGAGACAAAGCATCAGCAATCACATTATCCTTCTCTTTCTTGTGTTTAATGACATAAGGAAAAGATTCAATAAATTCAACCCACTTAGCATGTCTACGATTCAAATTGGTTTGACTACGAATATGCTTAAGTGATTCATGATCAGAATGAATGACAAATTCTTTAGGCCATAAATAGTGTTGCCATGTCTCTAAAGAACGAACAAGAGCATACAATTCTTTATCATACGTGCAATAATTAAGAGCAGGAACATTCAATTTTTCACTAAAGTAGGCAACAGGTTTGCCTTCTTGCATTAAAACACCACCAATACCAATTCCGCTAGCATCACATTCCAGCTCAAAAGTCTTACCAAAATCCGGAAGTTGGAGCAATAGTGCGTGTGTAAGCTTGTCCTTCAAAAGATTAAAGGACTCTTCCTGTCATGGCCCCCAATGGAACACGACGGTCTTCTTTGTCAACTCAATCAATGGTGTCGCAATGGTGCTAAATTCCTTGACAAAGCGGCGATAAAATCCTGCAAGGCCAAGAAAACTCCGCACTTGGGAGACTGTCGTGGGTGTGGGCCAACTCCATATCGCCTCCACTTTGGCTCTATCAACCTCAATTCCCTGTGAAGTCACAACATAGACAAGAAAAGAGACTCGATCCGTGCAAAAGGTGCACTTATCAAGGTTACCAAACAAACGTGCATCTCTCAAAACATTAAAAACAGCACGTAAGTGAGTCAAATGTTCATCCATGGACTTGCTGTAAATCAAGATATCATCAAAGTAAACGACCACAAATTTGCCAATGAAAGGACGTAAAACCTCGTTCATTAATCTCATGAAAGTGCTAGGTGCATTAGTTAAACCAAAAGGCATGACTAACCACTCATACAAGCCGAACTTAGTTTTAAAAGCAGTTTTCCATTCATCGCCAAGTTTCATTCTTATTTGGTGGTATCCACTACGCAAGTCAATCTTTGTGAAAATTATAGCACCACACAACTCATCAAGCATGTCGTCTAGCCTAGGAATAGGATAACGATATCGTATAGTAATGTTGTTAATGGCTCTACAATCTACACACATACGCCAAGAACCATCTTTTTGGGAACCAAAAGAACAGAACAAGACAAGGACTAAGGCTCTCACGTACATACCCACGGTCCAAAAGGTCTTGGACTTGTCGCTGAATCTCCCTAGTCTCTTGGGATTGGTCACAGACGCCGCACGGTTTGGCAAACTCGCTCCAGAATCAAGTCAATCTGGTGCTCAATCCCTCGAATGGGTGGAAGTCCTAGAGGTATCTCATCAGGGAAAACATCTCTAAACTCCTGCAAAAGGTTAGTGACAGGAGCAGGCAAAATGCAAGGCATATTATCAAGAGAAAATAAAGCATCCTTGCACACCAAAGCATAACATGTCTCATTAACATTATCAATTTCAGCAAGGTCTAATTTTGTGGCAAGCATAACATAATTTTTCAAATGGATTACTTGCTGTTTTTCAGATTTATCATGTTCCTTTGGATCATTAGCAGCGGCAGCTCTCTCCCTATCGGCCTCTATAATCTCAGCTGGGGTCAAAGGCAGTAAAGTAACTTTCTTTCACTTATGCATAAAAGTATATTTGTTACTACTACCATGGTGTAAAGTATCATTATCAAATTCCCAAGGTCGACCCAATAAAAGGGAGCATGCTTGCATGGGAACCACATCACAATCAACATGATCAGCATAACCACCAATGGAAAAATGGACTCGGCATGTTTGTGTTACCTTAGCTTTTCCAGAGTCATTTAACCACTGAATATGGTATGGATGTGGATGCGGTCGCGTAGTCAAGCCAAGCTTCTTGACCAAATCAGAACTCACCAAGTTGTTGCAGCTTCCTCCATCAATAATGACACATGCGCGTCGGTTCTTGATTGCGAAGAAAGTCTGAAACAAATTATGGCGTTGAAGCTTATCGGGGTGTTGTACCTGTGTGCTGAGGACTCGCTGCACAATGATGCTCCGTAGCGTCGCTGTGGACGCCCCACCAAGGACCAAGTCGTCATCACCACCGCCATTGTCGTCCGAGGTAGCAGTAACATCATCATCCTCCTCGACATCTGAAGTGCTGATGTAGCCTCCATCTTCTGTGGCGATGTATGCCCGTTGGCTAGGGCAATTCTTCTGCACATGACCAAGCCCATGGCAGCGGTGGCAGAATGTCGAGGAGCGGCCCGTTGAAGCCACGGAAGAAGAACTCTTGGCTGGAAACGCAAAGAATTTTTGTAGCATCGCAAAGCGTGTCGTGGAAGGTGGCCGGTGGCGCCGCTGCAATCTTGTTCACAGTGGTGGAGGAGAACGAAAACTTCGAAGAAGACTTGGGCGATCCGTCGATGTAGTCGTGCGCGGCGTGTAGAAGGGTCGTCCGGTGCTTGCCTTCGCGATTCCTTGCGTCCCCGCAATTCTTTTTCGCAAGCATAGCAAGTGGAACAAGCGGTTGTGATAGTAAATTCTTTATAATCAACAATGTCCTGAATTTCACGCCGTAACCCCCATAGAAACGACAAATCTTATCCTCCGTGTCCTCAACAACCCCACAACGCATCATACCCTTTTGAAGCTCAGCATAATAGTCTGAGCAGAGCGATCACCTTGTTCTAAGTGCTGCAATTTTTTCTCAAATCAAGTTTATATGTGGGAGGAACAAAGCGATTACGCATATCTTCTTTTAACCGCTCCGATGTATCAGGTTGTAAGCGCATGTTTCTTAGTTCATTCCACGGATAATAGCAAAGTCCTTAAACTCACTAGTAGCTTGTCTAACTCTATGTTGTTCAGAACCAAGTGAGAATTAAATTTACGCTCTACCGTCATCTCCCAATCAAGATATATATCAGCATCATAAAGACCAGCAAAAGATGGAATGGTAAACTTGACTTTAGCAAAAGGGTCATCGTTACCATGGCGGTTCTAGTTATTACCTCCCATACCCGTCGGTTTTTTGAAGACGCCGACGTAGTCGTGCATCTTGTGTCACCCGCCGATCAATGTTGCCATCCGCATCATACACTATGTCATCATCGGGACGATGACCATCATTGATAGGTGGCAGGCGTGCCTCCAATGTGTCCATCCGACCAGTGAGGTCAGCCAACCGCCGCTCCACCCGCTCAATGCCTTCTGTGGTGTTCAACTTGGCAATGGCGGCGACAATGGTATCCATTCTCGCGCCGAGATCAGTGATTGAAGCATTTTGTTTGTCGAGCGCAGCTTGTAGATGGCCGCGACTAACACGCTCATTGAAATCGACCGGTGTCTTGTCTCCTTTGTCTCCTGCCATGGTTAGTGGAAACACAGGGAAAACAAAAGGATTATCCCTATCAACTACAAATGAAGGGCAGGGGGAACTCGCAAAGGAAGTGGCTTACCAAGCTCTTACAAGTGTTCTTACCAAAGCGATGAGGTGGTACAACCGGTGGTGGTTCGTGATACCATGTCGAGCGTGAGTGCGATTGCAAGGGTCAAAAGCGTGCTATCCAGTAGATATATGGAGCTTGGAAGGCCAAATATATCAGTGGAACACAAATCAATAACAGATAGTAATGCTGAATAAATGTCTAAAGCACTGGTCCTAGTTGCTGGCCTAAATATGTCCTATATCAGTGTTAGGATATGATGAACAAGGAATCACGGCCAGAAAGTAAGCGAAGACAGCAACAAAGATGGCCAGGGAATGAGAAACTTAATTCAGCATAAGCACAAAACAAATAAAACTCTGTCACCTAAAACTGTGCTCTGTCCGGTTTTTCTCTCTTTTTTTCCTTTTTTTGGGCCACGGATAGCACTTTTCTCTCTCTTCTCTACTAAGCTGAAAATTTTCTTTTTTGTGTCTTTTTAATTTTATTTTTTTCACAGAGCAGAGCACAGAAATAGGAATCACACAAAGTTTCAACTCAATCTGATGTAAGGTGTGGCCTACAGAAAATAATGAATGTGCTGGAAATTCGGTGAATCAATTTCGGAGCTTGAGTACTGCACTTTCCAGGCCGAATTTGGGGAAAATAAAATCGCTGAACCCAACAAAGTTGAGAAGTATCGGATGTAAAATTTAATTTCACCCAATTTCAAAAAAAATCGCCTGATTTCGAGTCCGTATGCGAAAGTTATGGCCGTTTGAAGATGGGCCTCCGAGTTATGGTTGCTGTGGAGGCCAAAACGAAATCGGGTGGAGGGAATTGGTGGAAATTGGTGGCGGAAGCTCGGGAAAGGTGGGGATGATCTTTGTGTGATCATGAGACGCGAAGGATGACTCAAACAGAGGGTGGGATATGGGTGGGAAAACAAAAATAGAGGGTTGAATACGCGATGGATGACGGCTAGGGTTTGTATGGGATGAAGCGGAAGCAAGACAACCCGAAATAAAACACAATCTAAACCAGCAACACAACTCGACTAAGGACACGAACTCAACACTACGGACTCTGGAATCAAATTGTGCAAAGCCTAATGAGATCTAGGACATGAAACAACCTATGACTACAATTTTTTTTGTAGGGCTTTTTCATGGACTCTAGGATGAAACCGAAAACCACAAAGGAGGGTAACGCGAACCTGAAGGAACACCAAGCTCGATTACCACTTGATGGGGACGGGTCCCGATCTTCCAACGAGTTCGGATATGTTCGATTTGGTGGAGGCGCGACACAAATCGATCCGGCTTCCGAGCGACACGTTCGAACCCGCAATCGCAGCACCACATCTCCTCGGGTTATCAACCGTGCGCGGCCCGGTTGACCTCACCAAGAAGGCTATTCCTTGCCTGCGAATCGAAGAACACAAGCAAGAACAAGGAAGAACACAACTGAATTGTGGATGTATTGATGTAGCACTCGAAAAGTTGGGGTCTCACAAACCGATGAACGGCGAAACTGTTCAAAGATAGAATTAATCTAAGCAAAACCCAAGCCCTAATGGTGGGGGTGGCGGCTGGATATAAAGGAGTGAGGGGCGTGCAAAACCCCTCGACACGCCCCTAGTGGGCTCCAACACGATACAAAGCCGATCGGCCCAAAAGACGGTGACGTAGCACCCTGACAGATTTTGACATGGGACCAGAGCCATTGGAAAGGTAGTCTTCTCAGCTTTCCATACATATGTATAACGTCCAAAACGGAGTCCGGATACGATCTGGGCGTCCATTTTTGTGCGGCCTGGTCCTGGACTCCGAATTGGATTCGAAGTCGGTTTGAGTTGGGCCTCCAACATGATTCGACCACCCTTGATGGACTTGTGCACCTCGTAGTCCTTCTCCAAGTACTTCTAGGTCCTCTCCATGGTTCCTAATCATAATTAAATCATTAGGTAGCAATCGATTCTCAAGTGAACAAAAAGAAGTACTTAGGAACGAGCTCACTTGTAAATTCAATTGTCGGCGCGCGAGCTCTAGTGATTGGTCCTTGAATGTCAAGTGGAGGAGTGTTGTGTGTATCCGAAGAAGTGATGTCCTCATCACCTGCCGCTCCTCCTTTACCGCCGCTTCTCCTCTTCCCTCACCTCGGCGCCGCCACCGCCGACCTCCGTCAGCCGCTCCTCCGTCGCATGGGTGCCTCGCCTCTCCTCCCGCCGATCTACCTCCTCTTCTCGGCCGTCGCTTCTCCACCAAGCTTCGGGCCGCCGATCTCCACCGACACCGACGGCGAAGGCACGGCTACCCTCTACTTCCTCTATGGCTAACTCCCTCACCGACCACTTCTGCCTCGGCTCCACTTCACCGACGACCTCTTCTGCTCTGCTACCTCTTCTCTACTCCTCGGTTATCTCTATTTCCTCTCCCATTTTCTATTTGCTAGTCTCAAGTCTTGATTCACTGAATTGGTACTAATGCTCTGTTAATTAAAGCTTCATGATGCACTAATTTTTCTGTGGTTGCGAATTGTTCTTACTGTGACTTGTTATTGCACTGTGGATTATGCACTGCGTTGATGAATTGTGGAATATAATATGAGAACTGTGATTGTGCATGTATTCACTGAGATGATATTGTGCCCTGTTCTATTACTGTGATATATGTGGATGTGGAATTGTAGATGAGAATCTGTTATCTTTTAATATGTTGGTTTGTGTTGTTCAAATTTAATAGTACTTGTGTTATGTTCCTAGTTTGTGTGATCATCTATGAACTCACTGTTTGTTAAATGCCATTAGTAGTAGTGTTCAGCCATGTGTATGTTTGTCTAGCGCGATTTAGCTAAGTCGGCAACCGTTTCCTCTCCTCGTGCTGTCTCGACTCCCCCTTGCTTCTAGTCTCCTTCTTTTCTTCTTTCCACGGTCTGTCGATAGTTAGGTCGTGCGTTCGTAGTTCTGTGTTTGTTGTGTTGTCGTGTGCCATCGTCGTCTAGTTAGCCATCGACCGTCTTCCCTCTCTTTCTCTCTCGACTCCCTCCGTGCTTCTAGACTCCCTCCCTTCTTTCTCACGGTCGGTAGTTATTTAGGTCGTCGGTCGGTAGTTGTTTTCGTTCGTTTAGTCTCGTCGTGTTGTTCGTTCGATCGTACGACGTCCATTCGTGCGGTTGTTCGTCCTGTCTTTGTTTAGTTGGTTCGTTCGTTTGGTTATTTCCTTAGTAGCTGTTTTAGGTTTAGTTTTCTCCCCCGTTTTGTTTGATCTAGCTTTAGCTGAGCACCAGTGGCCTCAGTCTAGTCCCTGTGGAGAACACGACACTCGCCGCTATTTCAGTGGCAACCCGTGCACTTGCGGGTGTGCTATTTTTGCACGATCAAGTATTTTGGCGATCACCATAAGATAAGAAAGTGAAACATTATGCTCAAGTTAGGAAGAGAGGAGAGGAGTAGAGGGGAGGGGAGAAGGAAGGGGGTGATGTGGATAGAGAGAGGGGGTGATGTGCCTATCTTAGCACCTACTTTAGTTGCTAATACTATATGCTAACACTCACAACAAGCATAAGACATGCTCCTTAGAAGCGATATAATTCTTGATATAATTCATGGAAGAAAATAATCTCTCAACACTTGCACTTGTATGTATCAATCAGAGTAAACATGATTTTCCATTAAAAATATTAGTTGGATGGCCGACAATGTGATCATTGATGAATAATGTGAAGCACATACTCACATACAAGCATTGCTCATTTCAACACATACTCACATACAAGATTTACACCAAATCCATTCTAAATTTCTCATCTGTCCTAAAGATTTACACCAAACAAAATGAATTCAACTCCAAGATATATCAGCACACAGATATAAGTAAAGTACAAATTAATGTTCATGTAGTTTTGGTCCTTTTAGTACTAGAAGAGAAAGCGGTTTAATTACCTGAGGGATGCGAGAGGCTCGGGGAGGCGGCCGGCGAGAGGCTCGAGAAAGGGGTTTAGAACCATCTGTGATATTAATATCACAGACGGTTCTAAGTGTAGAACCGTCTGTGATAAGCCCTTGCCCCCAACTGTAGTTATTAAGAGAAACACCAACCAGCTGCATTTATATACAACACCAACCAGCTGCATTCATATACAACTCAGGCCTGTCGGTGCATGTCGGTGCTAACTCAGGCCTGATATCCATATCAGCCAAGTCAAGCCATGCGTTGATGCCGTCCTTTGTTTTATCACGAATGTTCAGTAAGAGACCAATTAAGTTGTCGCATACATTCTTTTTTACGTGCATGATGTCGATGCAGTGTCGAACATCTAGGTACTTCTAATAAGGTAAGTCCCAAAATATTGATCTTTTCTTCCAGGTGTTCATCTCATGAGCCCTCAATTTACGTCCCTTTCCGAGGACAACATCTAAATCCTTAACCATATCATAAACCTCGTGTCCCCTTAAATGCCTTGGAACTGAACCGTCTTCCTTCTCTCCATTAAATTGTTTCTTCATCTTGCGGTATGGGTGAGCCCTCTGAAGGAACCGGCGGTGACGCATGTAGACGGCTTTGCGTGAGTGTTTCAGCCACACACTCTCAGTACCATCTAAATAGTGAGTACAAGCTTTGGTACCTTTTGTACTATGGCCCGATAGGTTACCAAGGGCAGGATAATCATTTATGGTGCAGAACAATAAGGAGCGCAGAGTGAAGTTTTCTCATTTGTATGCATCCCATAGCTGTACCCCTTCGTTCCACAGTACTTTTAGATCTTCCACCAACGGTGCTAGGAACACATCAATATCATTTCTAGGTTGTTTTGGCCCTTGGATAAGTATCGACAGCAAAATATACTTTCGCTTCATACACAACCAAGGAGGAAGGTTATAGATGCAGAGAGTCACGGGCCATGTGCTATGTCAGCTGCTCATGCCACTGAAAGGATTCATTCCATCTGTACTCAGTCCAAACCTTATATTCCTTGGTTCTGCACCGAAGTCTGCAAAACTCCTATCGATGTTTCTCCATTGCGCGGAATCAGCAAGGTGTATTAGCATTCCATCCTACTTGTGCTCCTCCGAGTGCCAACGCAGCAGTTTTGCCTCCTTTGGATTTACAAAAAACCTTTTCAAATGGGGAATTATAGGAAAATACCATGCCACCTTAGCAGGAGGTCCTTTCTTCGCCTCTGTTCCCTCGCCATCATCTGATTGATTGTTGTGTTTGTATCGGGATGCGTTGCACACTGGACATACATGCATGTTTGCATACTCTTTACGGTAGAGGATACAGTCGTTCGGACATGCATGTATTCTTTCTACTTCCATTCCCAATGGACAAAGAACCTTCTTAGCTTTATACGTGGTTTTAGGCAACTCATTTCCCTCTAGAAGCATGTCTGCTAAAAGACCTAGCAGCGCCGTGAAACTCTTGTCGGACCAACCGTTGCTTACCTTCAATTTCAACAGTTCAAGCACGGCCGACAACCTCGTGTACTTGCAGCACGTGAACAAAGGTTTCTCCGAGTCCTCCATCAAGCCCCGGAATTTAACATACTCTCTCTCATCATAGTTCTCTTCTACATCGCGAAGGATCTGATCCAAATTATCATCGTGCAACCTATCCGAATCCGAACCACAATCGACATCATCCGGCGGCATGCCATTCACTTCACCGGCAATGTCATCCGGCGGCATATCATTCACTTCACCGGCGATGTCAACCGGCGGCATATGATCATTCACTTCGCCATGACTGCTCCAACACGTATAACCCTTTTTGAAAACCCTTCGAATCAAGTGCGCTTCAATTTGCCCTCGGTTCTTAAACATCTTTAAATTCTCGCAGTTAGTGCATGGACAGTACATATATTCCACCCCCTTATTCAACATATCCTCCTCGGCAGCTCTTGTAAAAGCAGACACGTTATTAATGTACTCTTTACTCACATGGCTCGCGGCATACATCCAGCTTTGGTCCTACGTTACGTACATATATAACAACATAGTATTAAAAATTAAATTAGCTAATTATTACTACATATATACCGGCCACATGTATTGAGCTTAATTTGCCAGCTCAATTCATATTATAAACACAATAGGTATTATATAACCAACAATTTTGCAAACTATCTTCAATAACACTCACCAATTACTTAGATCTAAATTGTAATGCAAAGAAAAAATAAATTTCATTACTAACGATATCTAGAGCAACCAAGAAAGTATGAATCTTCAAAGCTTAATCTCTGCCTCCTCCCAACAAATTAAATGGCCTGAAATTGCCTAGCTTTCCTCCTGAGCGAAAGAGTGCGCAGCAGTGGCTATATCTGGATTGAAATGAAGACAGATGTGGTCTGAGCAGCACAATAAATGCCTAGTGACCATTATCACAGACGATTTTTTTATTAAAAACCGTCTGTGATAATCTGGGATTAGCACAGACGGTTTTTAATACAGACCGTTTGTGATACTTCAGTATCACAGACGGTTCATCGGTAAGAACCGTTTGTGATACTCGTTTTCTCCGACGCCGCCAACACAGACGGTGTCCAAATTAAAACCGTCTGTGTTAGTGTTGGTCACAGATGGTTTTGTCAAACCGTCTGTGATTGGCCGTCTAATATTAGGCTTTCTGTAGTAGTGATTGTGAATGTTCTGCATTGACCATGTTTTGTTTTTGGTGGTCGTATGTCCTTTCTCCTCCAACCGCTCTATTCTCAACATCTTATCACTCTCTACTTTTCAACTGATTAGAGTAGTCCTCTTCTATCGTGTCATTACACTCAGTCAGAATTGTTTATCACTCGGTCAGAAGTAGAACTGCGCTTGTTAGACTTGCCTTGAGCAGCTGAACTGCGAGCGTGAGTACGCCACCGCGCTGCTTCTCTACACCTTCCGTGCAAGTGTCCTCCATTTTGCCCAGCTCGCTACTCGGTTTTGCTATATAAGGCACAAGTGGGTGCTTGGCTCGAGCTCAAGGCAACAACCAAACACCTGAGCGCTTGACTTGCACCAGCAACCAACGCCGTGTCCACGCTCGCAGCTTCAGCTCCTCAAGCTCCGTCGCCGTCTCCGTCAACATTTCAATCATGACATTCGCCGTACATGAATGGAGCCCCCGCCACCGTCGGTCTTACGAGCGCGCAGCAGCAGCCGCGCCAGCTGGGCGAAACACAGTGCCAAGGTGGCTGGTGCGGGCAGGCGCGCTGCGTGCTCCCTCTGGTCCTCTTCCTCGCCGTCATTGGTAGCTTCGGGGCGCGGTGTACCGTGTGCGCCACCGCCCGCGTGACCTCGCGTTCGTAATCACCGCTTATTACCTCATGGCCCTACTCCTATGCTGCGTCAGGAAGCTCGAGCTGTTGCGGCTCGACTCGGCCTCCGGGGCGACCTAGCGGCGGCCGGTTAGACTCGCCGTGTGGGCGGTCATGGTGGCGCTCGGCAACACGTTCGCATGGCACGTGGTGGAGGCGATGCTGTTCCTGGCACTGAAGTTGGTCGTGTGGGGGGCTCACCATGGTGGTCCTTGGTCTCGCGCTCTATTTCATTTTCCGTTGCAAAGATGGGGAGTGCTGTAACGCAGAGTATAGCCATGGCCAAGCTACGCCGGCCGCCAGCTGGAGAAGGCTTTCCACGAGCTCTCCCGGAGGAGAAGGTCTAAGCCACATTATATATATATATATATATATATATATATATATATATATATATATATATATATATATATATATATATATATATATATATATATATATATATATATATATATATATATATATATATATATATATATATATATAGCTGTGTCCCCGTGTTGGTATTTTTAGGAAATGGTGAATCTCCTTGTCCGTGCAAGATAGGTTGCAGGGCTTAGATTTTTTTTTGTGAATTGTTTGTGACAAAGATAATCTTTTTGGAAGTTCTATCTAATATATTTGTGCTTGTTTGTGATAATTTTTCAACTTGGGTCAATGATTTGAAAATATTAGGTTGGGGCATGCATTTGTGATGATGACACCGGAAATCAACCTTAAAAAATTTTCATTGTTGAGTAGTAGTCTTTCATTCCTATTGTCATGAGACCTGAAAATATTGTGTTGAGTGCAAGAATGCCAAGCATATAAACTCTTATGCTTTCAGCTTGTTCCCCATTATACAACTACATCTCATGCTAATGTTTGTGTATTATATTTGTTACGCTTTGGATATTGAATTTTCATACCTAAATTTTTTCTATAGCAAACTTGGACAAACTTGGTTCGCCCTCTTACATAGTATGATTCTCTATACATTTAATAATAGGGAAATGGTGAATCTCCTTGTCCGTGCAACATAGGTTGCAGGGCTTAGGTTTTTTTGTGAATTGTATGTGACTAAGATAATCTTTTTGGAAGTTCTATCTAATATATTTGTGCATGTTTGTGGTAATTTTTCAACTTGGGTCAATGAACTGAAAATATTAGGTTGGGGCATGCATTTGACACTGGAAATCAACATTAAAAAATTTTCATTGTTGAGTAGTAGTCTTTCATTCCTATTGTCAAGAGACCTAAAAATATTGTGTTGAGTGCAAGAATGCCAAGCATAAACTCTTATGCTTTCAGCTTGTTCCCCATTATACAACTACATCTCATGCTAATGTTTGTGTATTATATTTGTTACGCTTTGGATATTGAGTTTTGATACCTAAATTTTTTCTGTAGCAAACTTGGACAAACTTGGTTCGCCCTCTTCTATAGCATGATTCTCTATACATCCAATAAATTCCATTGCAACGCACGGGCACATGACTAGGTTAGCAATACTCAATATCCATAGTGAAATCTCATATCCAAATTCACAGCAAAACTATTAACAAAAGGTTCTCTTCCTGTTCAGCACATCCTAGCAGCAGATTATAAATCTCAAACATGAGATCAGCTGCACTGATTGAAAATCAAGTTGAGGAAGCAAGATTGACTAATACAGACTACTTACACAACTGTAATCTAGGAAGACATTATGAAGGGCAAAAATAAAATAAATATACTACTTTGACATTGTACAAGAGGTAGTAATAACAGTACCTTGTGATAGCCATTTTGCTAATCATATGCCTCAACAGTCCCATAGTTATAACTACATTGAGTCAAAACATGTCAAAATTACACTAACCAAACAATTATAGTTTGGGAATTTGATAATTTACAAGTAACTTTACAGTATATCAAGTACTGCCCATAATCCGCGACGCCCAACAAACACTTCACCTGTATCTTGCATCTGCCAATCAAGAACATATTAACACACCAATTAAGTAACTCAAAAAAAAGAAATACAGCCAAAAGCACATGCAAAAAATAGGCCAGCATCATGAGAATAGGTTAACAAAAATGTGCACACCACAGCTTGCCTACAATAGTTATGATCTGCCTTTGAATCTCTTGTCTCCCCAGTGGAACTTCTATTTGTTGGACAATTCTGGTTTCCTAAGAGACAGATGCAATCTCTAGAATCGGCCTCCTTGGCTAGAATTTTTTGTACGTATAATCCATTTTTTATTTGAAATTACAGAAATATACCCGCGGAAATTTTTTTTACAAAAATAGGCTCCAGTCGCTCCATGGTTGGGCGACTGGAGCCTTTCGCTCAACCCAGCGGCGATAGCTGGACAATCTGCCAACCATTGGGCGATTAAATGCAGTTGCCCCACCGTTGGGCGACTGCAATCCTGTCGCCCAACCGTGTGGCGACTGTGGATGGGTTAAAACTGCACCGCGCTCGGCCGCTGCCGGGCACACTGTTCTCATACCGAGCGAACACGAGAGAAGAGAAGAGAAGAGAAGAGAAAAGAGAGGAGAAGACGAGAGGAAGAAGGGGGAAAAGAGGAGGGGGAGAAGAGGAGAGGGAGAGGAGAAGAAGAGGAGAGGGAGGATTCAGATCTAGGTAATTTTTTTGGGTTAGTTTAGAAATTTAGATGTAGTTTAGAAACTTAGTTTAGAATTTTAGTTTAGAAGTTTAGTTTATAAAATTTAGTTTAGAAAATTTAGTTTAGAAATTTAGTTTAGATGTAGTTTAGAAACTTAGTTGAGAAATTTAGTTTAGAAAATTTAGTTTAGATGTAGTTTAGAAACTTAGTTTAGAAACTTAGTTTAGAAAAATTAGTTTAGAAAAATTAGTTTAGAAATTTAGTTTAGAAAATTTAGTTTAGAAAATTTAGTTTAGAAATTTAGATGTAGAAAATTTAGTGTCGAAATTTTGATGTAGAAAATTTTAGTTTTTGTATAACATTTTTAATGCATTATTGTAGAAAATTTAGTTTAGAAATTTAGATATAGAAAATTTTGGTGTCGAAATTTTGTATAGTATTTTTTATGTATTATTGTAGAAAATGTAGTGTACAAATTTAGATGTAGAAAAATTTAATATAGAAATTTTGTATAACATTTTCAATGCATTATTGTAGAAAATTTAGTTTAGAAATTTAGATGTAGAAAATTTTAGTGTCGAAATTTTGTATAGTATTTTTTATGTATTATTGTAGAAAATGTAGTGTACAAATCTACATGTAGAAATTTTGCAGGTATGACTCGTGATGGTCGTAACTCCGACTGGCGGTACCCGCTGTTGGACGAGCACATGGACCGCACTTCTCGTCGTGTGCCGCCACCGGGGAGCACGGACGAGTTGGTTGAGCTGGGAGTGGTCCAGACATGCACACCTCGCGTGGCCTGGGGACTCGACCCCCGTTGGACTACCGGGTTTACACGACGCCAGCGTTTTAGTGCTGCCGTAAGAACGTTCCGTGCTGATCTTCACTTTGTTTGTAGGCTGCGGAATGCCGGGCTACTCCCTCTTGCCCGGATGGTGTAGGCCACGGAGGAGGATGGAGCCGCCTTGTCCGCGGGCGGGGACAAGGCGGGCGTGGAGCGATCACGACGCTTCCCGTTCGACCGTTCCCTGCTGATGGCTTTGGTGGACCATTGGCGGCCCGAGACGCACACTTTCCACCTCCCATTCAGGGAGATGACGCCGACCCTTCAGGATGTGTCCCTGCTCCTTGGCCTTCCAATCGTGGGAGGCGCTGCCTTCCTACCAGAGGCCCCGGCCGAGTGGCGCGTTGACCTGCTCGGCAGATTCGAGGGGGTCGTTCCACCGGCCGATAACCACCACATCTTCGAAGATAGTCAGACCCATGGGCCGACGCTGAGGTGGCTCGCATAGTACCGGGTACGTGGTATTTAAAATCGATCGTGTCTTCGAAGCTCTTATTTGTGCTATTACATACTAATAACAACTTGTTTGCATTCAGGTGGAGCGCATGGATCCATAGGCAGACGATTACCAGGGGGTGTACTGTGAGCTGTACGCCCCTCATAATACCTCGATGGCGCCAACTGCGGGTACGCATCGTCCGATCTCGTTTTTATCCCAAGGCAACATGCAATGAACTAACAATATTACTATTGCATGTCCTTACCATCAGCACGCACATAGCGTCTCCCCAGGCCCCGACGATGTAGACCAGTTTTTTGCGGACTGGCCCGGGCCGTCCTCTAACGCAGCACCGGAGGTTCTCTCCGGCAGTGCCCTCCCCGGTGCACCGGAGGGCACACAGCCAGAGGTGCAGTTGACTCCACCAGCGCAGGGGCGGGTGCGACACCCTCCTGCACGTTTTACTTTCTCAGAGCGTTGTCACCCGTTGCACCAGAGGATGGCCAAGCGGGGCTGTACGGGAGGACGCGGGCGCGGTGACGGGGCACCTCAGGGTGGCGAGTGAGGGGTGCTGCCGATACTATATGTTATGCATGTAATGAAAAAATACGCGACATGTTACTCACAACTATATTATGAAGTTTATTTAAATTCAAACAAGCCTATTATCTCTTCTTTTCGCATTCAATCATTCATATATCAAGTCATCTAACAAATATTAACATATCAGTTCTCCGCACAGGAATTCTCAGCGTATGTCACTTAACAGTGTATGTTCCGATCGTTTTACGGTCAATCTTTCGTAAAAAAATGTTTCTAAAATTTTGTACGCACCTACAACATACAATGAACATAAACTTTTATTACAACTTACCACATCATTTACCAGTTTAAAACTACAAAATTCACAAAATTTAAAAAAATCACGGGGGTTCATGCAGTCGCCTAAGGGGGGCGACTACATGCAAGTCGCCCAACGGGAGCGCGACTGCATGAAAGTCGCCCAACGGGAGGGCGACTAGATGCAGTCGCTCCATGGTGCGGCGCAGGTATTGTGTCGGCCTCTGGTTGGGCGAAAGGCTCCAGTCGCCCAACCATGGGGCGACTGGAGCCTATTTTTGTAAAACTTTTTCCCGCGGGTGTATTTCTGTAATTTTGAATAAAAAATGGATTATCCGTACAAAAAAATTTTCTTGGATAAACCCAAGGAGCTCGAAGATGACAACTTTGTGCCAGCAGGACCAGGATGACACCTTTTCTTTTTCCATGCTATGATTAGTATTCTGATCCTTTTTCTTCCCGTCCTCTCACACTGTTGTGCCTCCACCGTGCACTCTTCTTCACCACGAGGAATTGCCGGGGACAATACCTCACTAAGAAAACTTGGAACAGTTTCTTGTTAAAAACTAGCAGTGCAATCAGGTAGTCCGGATATAAAAAAATGCATTCCCATATGATAGCAATCAATAGACAATTACTACCATCAGTTGTGAGGTTCTTTTCAAATGTCAATATCCAAGGAAGCCATATACTTTGTTTGCATTGACCAGAAATGCAAGCAACTCCAAACATTAGGTAACTAACCAAGTTGTAGATACAATAAATTACTGAATGAATGGACAGGCACTAAAACACAACACACTGTATAAATGAAAACAAACTGTCAGCAAACTGAATATGACACCCAGAACTTTCTATATGAATATTTTTAGCTCTGGTAAGATAAATTTTGGTAGGAAGGTTCTATTTGAAATTTAAAGACTAAATTGATGAAATGAAGCTTGATTCAAACAAGTATACCAACGCAACCAAAAACAAGGTAGCTTTGCAACCCAATTCATGTTTAGCAACACAATTAGGTCTACTCAGGTATGTCTAGGTAGGGCTGCACACATAGTAGAGACTAAGGTAGCAAGCCCCAAAAGAAGTACATTAGAATCTCAAAAATATCTCTAGGAAAAAAATAAAGCTCCAATCGCATGTAGGTTAAGAGTTTTCTGGTATTAGCAGTAGCTTAGGCTTTTCCTTTATAGTATTCATATAAAACAAATCAATGAACAAAAGTGCCCACCTACAGAACTTTTTAAGATGAACTTCACTCCAGTTGATGGCTTTTGTTTAATAATGGAATTTTTGGTTGTCTGTGCAATGTGGCTCTACCTAGGCCCCTTGCATGAAAAGTCTACTGTTAGCATTTTTCTAAGGCTCTTTTGTTTCACATTGCAGGAAACAAATGCAAACTTGGATGAGATAGTTGAACTGGCAAAGAAACTCTAGGTTACATGCTACAACCTTAAATTTTCAACATTTGGCTACACTACAATGCATCGTGTTCTGTTCTTTATGCAAATATATTGTGAACTACATGTAGTGATGAGGACATCCTTTCCATGCATACAACCATGCCGACTCCACATCAAACTGAAACTATGATACAAGGACCAATGACTAGAGCACGAGCACGTCAACTTAACCACCAGGTGAATGCGTTCCTAAGTTTGCATACAAATGTTTCAAAGAATGGAATACTACTTAATTCTTGTGATGATTTAATTGTCCTTAGGAACCATGGGGAAGAACCACGTGAGCTCAAGTATAGAAGTGGAACCGTCAAGTGCAAACTAAGTCCTGTTCGCGAGTTCGACTCGGATTCGGCCTTCCCAACAGCGTCTATTTCAAATAGCCATAACTTTTGATCTAGAAGGTTTCTTGGGGCCCATGAGTACTCGTTGGAAAGCTCTTGAAGTCGACTTTCAGATGAATCCAGTCTCACCTCAAAATTCCATCTGAGCCGGTCAAAAACTGCAAAACAAGTCACATCACTTTTCCAGTCCGAGTCAAAGTGGGCCTTGGGCCTTGTAATCGAGTCCTGTTCGGCCTCCATGTGTTTTGGCCGACCCTCCACCTTCCGTGTCCCTTAAATAGGTAGCCGCACCCTCTTCTAGGGTTTGGATTTTGATAGACTAAGTTAGCTTTTGCTACTTTGCCTTGTACTCGCGCGTGTCGGCTAGACCGCCCGGATACTTGTCTTCGGAACCCCACCGTTCTTCTGTTTTCGATTGAATCCTATATCATTTATTTGCAATTGAGTTGCTGTTCATCTTGTTCTTGCATGTTCTTCGATTGCTTGCAGGAACAAGTACCCTCGTGGTTAGGTTGATCGTGCGCCGACAAGGTCACGAACAATCTCTGGAGTTGGTGTATCGATCGCTAAGGCGCAACGTCCTTGGATGGTTGTAGCCGGGTCGTCAATGTCTTCTCCTTCCCCAATCGAATCTACCACTCTCATCGAAAGATCGGGACCGCTAGTGCTATCATGTAGGGTGAGACCAATATAAAGTCATTGTGGGGGACTGCATAGCTTTTTTGTTTGATTGCTCTAGCATAGTATTTTCCCATTTTGTAGCATTTTAAAATATGGATAGTCTGTTGAATATTAAAATATAGATAGTCCCGTGTATGTTCTATCATTCTAGGGCCAGGTTAGCTTAATAGTCTAAAATATTAATGATGATTTTCATGATTAGAATCTCTTGATGATTTTCATGATTAAGGGTCCCCTTCCTCCCCCAAGTCACCAACTGCTCCCAATCTATAAATCTCAATCTGTACTTTCTTATCTTTATCCAGTTCACAGAGTCCATGCATAATTGGTTGCATTGAGCAGCTAGCAGTTCAAATATTCATTTTTTGAAAGATCCAACTGTTTTGTACTCTTGTTTTACTAGAACTACTGAAATGTTCTTTCAAGCGTGGTAGATGCAAATGTGAATGAATTTAGTACGTGATTTTGCTCTCTTGTTTTATTAGAACCATTTGGTATGTGATTTTGTGTGTTTTTTTTGTTATGAAGGATCTTACCTAAAATGTCATCAACTCTAAACTGACGCTCCAACAAAGGAAAGGAAGGTTGTTATGCTCTGCCTTAAAACTAATTATAATAAATATAACATCATCATCATAAATCCAAATGTTAATAATTTGATTTTGAATTTTTATACAGTGGTGGAACAGCAAAATGCATCAAAAAGATCTCGCCCCAGTGTTGCACCATGTGAACCTACTGGTGTAGTTATACATGAACCATCTAACTACACACACCATAGTTATTCGTCCTTGGATGATGAAGAAATGTTGCATCAGTTAGCTTCAACATTTCCTTCCCATTGCACATCACATCAAATGAGACGCTAGACCAAGTCAAAATCTCTAACTACCCATATATTGTTTGCCATCGTTATTTCTATTGAATGTCAATTTATCTAATTTTTTGGTTATCTAAGAAGAAAACGCTCACGTGATGTGTCTAAATATGCAAATCTTACACCTGAGCAAAGACAAGTAATACGTGATTGATATAATGCTAGGAATGCATGCCTTACACCAGAACAAAGGCAAACAAGGCAAGAATGTGATACAGCACGCAGGCACAGCTTGACACCAGAGGAAAGGCAAGCAATTAATGATAGATGATGAGCACATAGACAAGCTTATGCAGGCGGTCAATGCATGTCGGAGAGCAGCTAGGTAGAGCTTACCACTAGAGGAGATGCAGGCACTGCTAGAAACTGCAACCACTAGCTATGCAACTAGAAGAGACCAACCATGCACTGAATCCATTGCTATGCAGTGTTCAAAAGATTCTACTTCATACAAAGAAAATTCATCTTCGAGCTCACCCACCATTGATGTCCTAGAGCCCTCTAAAGGATCGCGCGTAGGCTACGAAAGCAGAAAACAAAACTTTTCTACCGCGCACACAAGGACATCATGCTTAAGGAGGGATCATGGATCGTTACTACTAGACGCGCAGCGCAGCGGAAGAAGAGTTGGAGAAGCCGATCCAACCACGCGCGTCGAGGTAGTAGTGGAAGTAGCCGATCGTCCCGAACAGATTGCCTCCTCCACGCGATCAACCACACCACGAGCAGATCCAATCTGTAGGTTGTTGATGCCGATCAACGCCACAACGAGCAGCGCCTCCACCGGTATCCACACGTCCGGGGCTGGAACGCCGATCGCGAGTGTACCAGCACTCGCGAGCGGCTAGGGTTTGGCTCGGGAGGTGGCGGCTAGGGTTTGGCTCGGGATTAACAGAAGCATGCATCCCTCAGCCCCTCGCCTCCATATATATAGACCTCCTCACTTGGGCCTTGTGGACCGAGGCCCAATAGAAGTCTATCCGGATCTCTATCCGAATTGAGCCTACATCCGAATCACATTCGAATTAGTGTTCCAACCCGTTAAGTGTGCGACCCTGTAGGTTCACGTATACTTGGTCGCGACCCGGAAACGCCTTTCCGGTCACCCTTTTAATAGCGGCCTCTAGTAAGACATATTAACCCCAAAGTATATGTAAAGATCATATCGGCTGAACCTGTAATGTTCTCATGTACGAATCCCTTTGCCTCACAATATAGATTGAGCTCAAGGCGAGACCTGTGTCATCCTCTTAATAGCTCAATCACTCTCTCGATTCCGTGATGGATTATAAACTTGTGATTGACTCCTCAATCACCTTGGCATGGCCATGCACTTTCATAATCCATTACATCGAGGCCCAGATATCTCTCCCATAAGGAGGGGCAAATTTTATCTTGATCATTCACATCCCACTACATGTTTCATGGCAAACCCGAAGACTACTTTTATGACTACCCGATTCACGGAGTAGTGTTTAGTAGTCCCAAAATAAGCTACTATGCATGTTGGGAACCATGATGATCTCAAGTCTAAGGATTCTATATAAACACTACTTGAGACCAAGCGATGACACATGGAATCTCTGCGGTGTCTCATGGCGGGTCTATCCAACATATGTTCACTAACACATGTCCATATTATTGATTTGGTATGACCATACCATGATCCATGAGACATGATCATCAATCAATACATATGCTGATCTTTGAATCATATTTGTTCCTCATATGATATATGATCAGGGATCATTTAGAAATAGCAACATTTTAGCATTAAGAGTCTCATGAATAAGTCACATACTCATTGATCAATAATGATAATGTCTATTTCAAGGAACAAAGTAATGCATCATAAACATAGTATGTGATATATATAACATCTCCATGTTGTCTCTAGGGCATATCACTAACACCCTCAACATAGTCTTTCGTTACGATTGATGGTAACTGTTGTAGGGGTGGCCCCCACCTAAACCCAGCAGGCCTGGTAGAGGGTTGTAAGGCCCAGAATAGGCCATGTGCAATGACGTAAATGCCCCTGAAGGGATACTCAGATGTAAGGGTATAATTGTAAAAGCACTCTCCATGTATATATGTGGAACACAGGCCATGGAAGGAGGCCAAGCCATTACTATCATTCACTCCCGACTCTCCACTACCATCTCTCTCTATTTGGTGCAGAGCACACAGGTTGGCGCCGTCAGTGGGGAGGGCAGGAGCAAGCACGAAGTCCGAAGAAGGATGGCACGAAAAAGCCGTCGCGCGGCGAAGGGACAAAAGCGGCTGGGTCGGGCGTCGCGAGGCACGAGCCGGCATCGGCTGCTGCGGGCGCGGACGACGACGCAGGCGCGGTGGTCGAGGACGTCGACGCTCGCGCTGCGACGACCAACCCCGCCACTGGCGCCGCGACGGCCGACCCCGCCATCGGTGCCGCGACGACCAACCCCGCCACCCTGCTGGTGGCCCTCAGGGCGTTCCAGCAGGAGCTAGGGGATCTTCGTGGGGCTGTCCGCGAAATACAAGAGGCTCGGAGCCAGCAGGCCGCGCCAGTGGTCGCACCAGAGCCCACGTCGGAAAGGGCGGACAGGGGTCCGTGTGCCGCTGCGGCGCGTCGATCTGGCGTCCCCGCTTTCGGCAGGTCTGCAGCAGGCGGAGTGGCCCGAAGACTTCAAGTTCCCCAGCGTCATCGAGCCGTACAAAGGCGACACGGACCCCCGCGAGTTCGTGCGCGTGTACGAAACCGCGATCGAAGCCGCGGGCGGAGATGACACCACAAAGGCGAAGGGCCTCCCCCTCGTGTTGCAAGGAGTGGCACTTTCCTGGTTTTTTACCATAGAGGCAAACTCCATCTACGCATGGGAGCAGATCCGCGACGGCCTTCACAACAACTTTCAAGGGAACTATGCTGAGCAAGTCGACGCGAACCAGCTCTTCGCCGTAAGGCAGAAGCCTGCGGAAGCCCTCCGAGACTATTTCAAGCGCTTCACGAAGGTGCGATGCCAAGTCAAGGAAGTGAACGAGTCAATCATCATCAACGCGGCCATACAGGGCCTCCACCCGGGCCCCCTGGCCGAATACCATGCACGCAAGCCTATCAAGACAATCACCAAGCTCTTCAACAAAATGGAAGGGTATGCGCGGGCCGAGGAAGACACGCAGAGACGCAACGTACAACCCCGGGAGGACACTCCCGGAAGCGACAGCCCCGGGGCGCGGGAAGGCTCGTCAGGCAACACGCGCAAGCCCCAGCGTCACCGGCGCAGACCACGAAAGGCTCACCATGCCCTCGGCAGTGGGAACGCCCTTCAGGAGCCTGCCCCCATGTCGTGGAAAGAAGGCCGGAGATGTGAAGACGGACCCGGTCATGGCGAGCGGCCCCGCGCGGAGCAAGAGCTTCGGGACTGCGGCAAGTGGTGCGAGGTGCACGGTTATGGCGACCACTACACGAAGGCATGTACCGTAGTTACAGAGCTGCGACGGGTGATGGCCGAGTCTCGGACCTCGCCCCCTCGGCCCCTCGCCGAAGTCCATGAGCGGTATCCGAAAGGTGGTCCCCGGCAAGCCTCCGGCAGGGAAGACACGCAGCACCGCACGGTCAGCGTCATCACCGGAGGTTCCCTATTAGGGGCCCCCGTGGAGCGGTCGCCACCATGGGTGCCGCCCTGCAACATCACCTTCACCTTGAATGACGCCAGGGGCGTGGCGTTCCCTCACCAAGACCCTCTAGTCGTTCAGGCCCACATCGCAGGCCACGACGTCAGGCGCCTCCTCGTCGACGGGGGAAGCTCTGCGAATATTCTGTTCGTAGGGGCCCTTGAGCGTATGGGAATCCCCCGAAGCCGCCTGGAGCAGTCCGGGGCTCCACTTCAAGGCTTCGGAGGCCAGCAGCTAGAGGCCATGGGACACGTGTCCCTTCCAGTTACGTTCCGCCAAGGGAGGAACAGCCGAAGCGCACATGTCCTCTTCGACGTCGTAGACATCCCGCACTCCTACAACGCCATATTGGGACGCCCTGCCATCAATTCCCTCGAAGCGATCCCGCACCACGCCTTCCTATGCATGAAGCTCCCCGGCCCGGAGGGCGTGATCACCGTCTTCGGCAACCAGGACCTCGCCAGATGCATCGAACTCAGCAGCCGGAGTCCGCACCGCCCGGTGCACGCCCTATCGGGTGCGCCCGATGACACCCCCTCCGCTCCGGGGTGGACGCCTAAGCCTCGGCCCGAAGGTGGAGTCAAGAAGGTGCCACTCCGGACGGAGGGGCAGTTTGTGTCCATCGGCGAGGGGCTCCCCGCGGAGGTGGAGCGAGATCTGCTCCAAGTACTCCAGGACAACGCCAACATCTTTGCGTGGTCGACGGAAGACATAAAGGGCGTAGATCGCACAATAATCGAGCACCGCTTGGCGGTTCGCCCTGACGCCAAGCCGGTCAGGCAGAAGCTCTGCCGTATGTCCATGGATCGGCAGCAGGCGGCTAAGGCGGAGGTAGCAAAGCTTCTCCGGGTCGGGGTCATTCGTGAGGTCCACCACCCAGAGTGGCTTGCCAACCCCGTGTTAGTCAAAAAGGCCAGCGGGCCCTTGCGTATGTGCATTGACTTCACGGTGCTCAACAAGGCGTGCCCAAAGGACAACTACCCCCTGCCACGCATCGACCAATTGGTCGATGCAACCGCCAGATGCGAGCTAATGAGCTTCCTCGATGCTTACTCCGGCTATCATCAGGTTTACATGGCCAACGACGATGAGGACAAGACCAGTTTCATCACACCAATTGGGACCTTCTGTTTCATCAGAATGCCCTTCGGCTTGAAGAATGCGGGCGCCACGTTTACCCGCCTCGTCGCGCTCGCCCTCGCCGCTTAGCTCGGGAGGAATGTGGAGGCCTACGTCGACAACGTGGTGGTCAAAACCCGGCAGCTCGCTCTACACGGCCGGGACCTCCAGGAGACCTTTGACAACCTCAGGAGGGCCGGCATCAAGCTCAACCCCGACAAATGCGTCTTCGGCGTCCAGGCGGGCAAACTGGTAGGCTTCCTCGTCTCCGGACGAGGCATCCAGGAGAATCCCGAGAAGGTTGAGGCCATCCTGGGCATGGAGCCGCCCAAGACGACGAGGGAAGTCCAGAGGTTGGCCAGCCGCATGGCGGCCCTAAGCCGCTTCCTATCTAGGGCGGCGGAACGGGGTCTGCCGTTCTTCAAAACACTCCGCGAGTGCGACGGATTTCGGTGGGATAGCGACTGCGCGGAGGCCTTCAACGAGCTCAAGAAACACCTGGCGAGCCTCCCTACTCTGGTCGCCCCAGCACCAGAGGCTCCCCTCTTGCTCATCTAGCCGCATCAGCTACGGCGGTCAGTGCCGTCCTCGTCTCAGAGGAAGGCGCCGTACAACGACCCATGTACTTTGTCTCCGAAGCCCTCCAAGGCGCCAAGACGAGATATACGGAGCTAGAAAAGCTAGCTTACGCATTGATCATGGCCTCCAGGAAACTTCGACATTATTTTTTGGCTCACCCGATCACAGTGCCTTCCTCATTTCCCCTGGCGGAGATGTTACATAACAAGGAGTCCACGGGGCGCATCGGCAAGTGGGCTGCCGAGCTCGCCCCGTTCTCCCTCACATACGCCTCGCGGACGACAATCAAATCTCAGGTCCTCGCCGACTTCCTCGTAGAATGGACCACGCCGGCTTAGCCCGCTCAGAAGCACGACGACCCGGTCTGGACCCTCACCATCGATGGGGCTTACGGTGTCGCGGGCGCGGGCGTGGGCGCGGTAATCGTCACACCTGAGGGGCAGCGCCTATCGTACTCGGCGCACCTCGCGTTTCCGACCACCAACAACACAGCGGAGTATGAAGCGCTACTCTTCGGCCTGACCAAGCTTAAGGCAATCGGTGCGCAGCGCGTACTCGTCCGAACAGACTCACATTTGGTGGCCGACCACGTAGACAAGGCATATCAAGCCAAGGACCCCGAACTGGCTAAATACCTCACCGTCGTAAGAGCAAGGGAAAGGCATTTCTTGGGCATCATGGTGATCGTGCAAAAATAGCACACCCGCAAGTGCACGGGTTACCACTGAAATAGCGGCGAGTGTCGTGTTCTCCACAGGGACTAGACTGAGACTACCGGTGCTCAGCTAAAGCTAGGTCAAACAAAACGGGGAGAAAACTAAACTACCGAACGAACTTTAACTCATACAGTCGAAACGACGAACACACTGAACAAACGAACGAACTAAATAACGACGGGACGAACGACCGTACGAATGGACGTCGTACAACCGAACGAACGACACGACAAAAGACAAAATGAACAACGCACAAATGACAACACGAATGACACGACGACTAAACGGACAAACACGACTACTGAATGACGATCTAACTAACTACCGACCATGAGACTGAAAGAGAAAGAGAGTTGAGAAGCACTAGGGGAGTCGAGAGAGAACAAGGTAGAAGACGGACGATAGCTGAATAGACGACGACGGTAGGACAAAACAACTAAAAACTATGACTACGATGAACGCACGCACGATTTAACTAACTAACGACCGCTAAAAGAAGCATAGAGGGAGGTCGAGAAGCACAAGGTGGGAGTCTAGACAGCAATGGGAAGGGGGACGGACGTTGGATAGCTAAATCGCGCAACTTGACAACACAACACTATTGCACAAAATGATTTACCTAACAAGACACAAGACAACTGACAGATTGATACTACTAACAGCTAACACAACACAATAGAAATCACAAACATTAGCCAAGCTCACTGACCAACACAGATCACAACTAGCATTAATAAAAATACTACTCACAGAACACAAAATGCACAGATATCACAGAGCATATATCACACCAACCAAACAGAGCACAATAACATAGTCACTGATCTCATACATCACAAATCACAGATGATAATTCACAATTCATCAACACATTGCAAATGATAATTGTCAGTTAACACTGTGAACAGTAATTAATAGAAAATGAAGAAATAAAGGGGAAGGAAATTAGACCACCGAGGAGGGAGGAAGAAATCGGGGCTCGGTGAAGAAGTTGCGGCCGTCGGTGTCGATGAAGCCGAGGCAGAGGAGTACACGTCAGAGAAGAGGAGTCGGGGCGGTGGTCTCGGTGGCGCTCGGGTGGAGGTAGAACAAAAGATGGCGCGGAGGGGAGAAGGTGGTGAGGCGGCCGATGGTGAACGCGGAGAAGTGCAGCGCTAGGTGGTGAAACGGAGGCGGCCGGTGGATCTGAGGATGGACGCGACGCGGTAGAGCAAGGTGGCGGAGAGGAGAGTAAAGGGGGGAGAGCTGCCGATGGGAGAGGAAGGCGGCGGTAGATCTGGAGAAGGGGGGCACGATGGGAGAGGGAGAGCTAAGGTGGCGCGGCGGCGCTGATGTGGTGGCGCGAGAGGATGCGGCGGCGGAAGAAGCGCATGGGCGGGGTGATGGTGAAGGAAGAGGAGGGCGCACCGGAGGTGTGGCGGCGCGCGGCCGAGAGGGGTGGTAGATGCGGAGAGAGGCGGCGCCGTCGGTGGAGAAGAAAAGAGGCGGCCGGAGAAGTGGTGAGCGGTGGCACGGTGGAAAGGTGGCGCAAGAAGAGGAGAGCCGGGAAGAGGCTGATGGAGGAGCTGCGGCCGTGGGAGGAGGAGAGGCGGCCGGATGTGGCAAAGGAGGGAGGCGCGACGGAGGAGCGGCGGTGGAGGAAGGTGGAGATGTGGTGGCGCGAGAGCTGGAGCGGCGGAGATGGCGGCGGTGAAAAAGGTAGGCGACCGGAGGGAGTGGAGAAGGTGAGGAGATGGCACGGTAGAGGTAGACGGGGAGAGGTGGCACGCCGGCGAGTCAGCCCAGTGCTTGCTGGCGGCTGGGCGTGGAGAAGGATCGGGGAGGAGAAGAAGGCGCTGGGGAGTAGAGAAGAACCGGGCTCTGGTTTGGATCTGCGCGGCGGCTAGGGTTTAGTGGCCGGTGTGGGGATTTGGCTATTTGCGGTTTGGCCCTCGCAGTTTCTAGTATTTGCAATACAGCCCTTCTCCATTTCATTTCTTCTGTTTTGGCCCATGGAAACTTCGATTTCATCGCGAACAGATCCTACGCATTCGTGTCGATGCGCACATCTGTACGGAGCAGTCCAAATTTGTCGTTTATGCGCCTAGATCGCGCCGGCCTGTGGAAAAGCACAAAAAAGTGTAAAACAGTCCATTTCGAGCAATTAAATATATAAAAGCGTGTAAATGATGATAAATGGTCCCAAAATGCGAACAATAAGAGGGTAAAATGACATGTAAATATATGCAAATATGACGCATGTCATACCCCCAAGCTTAGACTTTTACTTGTTCTCAAGTAAATGGCGTGATATTATCGAACCCGGACAAGTTATCATGAGTTAAAAGACTAGTTAAATGCATGCAATAAGTCAAGAGACATACATAATGTAAAATGAAATCATCTGACTTGAGTTTTGAGGACCATCCAAGATGAGAATGCAATATGCAAACAAAGATCTCAAGTGATAACTATAGCATTTGACCAAATCAAATTACACACAAGTGTCGAAATACACTCAAGTGATCACATGAATCCAACCAAAATTGTAAAGCATCGGAACTAGGTATAACATCAAGAATGAGCATAGCAAAGAGTCATGCTAAGGCATATGTTATTTGAGACAAAGAGACTAATACTTGCATGAAATTTATGAAAAAGCCCACACTTGAGCCAAGATACCTAATTTTTGTTGATTTTTAGTAAATTTAAAACATACATTGGGCACAAGTGCCACTTATTCCAATCCTTGGGCAAGCTTGCCACTTATTCACACATTCAAACTTCAATTGGGCAAAAATGCCACTTATTCAGACGTTTGCAAACCAATGTGACAAAGTCACTTATTCAACTCACTCACTCCTTGCAAAACAATTTTTTTTTCTCATTTCTTTTTTTTTAAGATTAAGCATCTTTAACCGGTTTTAATTAATGCTAAGTAACACGTGTCTCAAGACATGGATACCTAGATAAATCAACCAAGTTATTGGCTCAAGATAGGACTACCCCTTTCACAAATTTACCATTCAAGCAAAGTATCAATATCTAAAATAACATATGCCAAAGCATGAAACTAAGATATAATCATTCAAGAGGCTATGATTAGAACTAATTCAATCCGCAAATGGTTAAAATACATGCGTAACTCGTAATGAATCAAATGCTATATGATCACAAGGTTTCTAAGCACATCAAGGATAATAAATAAAACTCAAGCTCTAAAATATGATGCCTAGTGACTTAAGACATACAAGGAACTAGTGGCAATATAGCTCAATTAAGTTTTGGCATGACCTTTCTAGATTAATTATAGCATGGGCTCACATGGCCAAGATATACAATCAAGCATAACATGAGAGCAATAGTAAAGGCCATAAATCATCAACACAAGCATAATATGAAGCAAAGTATGACCATATATCATCAACTACACGACAATAAGCTCAAATGCTTACAAATATAATACAAACATGCTAGAACATCATCCATACACATACAAGTCCTCCCCCAAGCTTAAATTGAGCAATGAATCAAGAATGGGCTTAAAGAGATAAGAAACAGCTCACCGGGCGTATATGATGCAATGAAAGTAAATAAATCATCCCGTGGCTTCTCGCATATATAAGGATGAAGATCTAGCACGGGACCTGAAATAAAAAGAAAGAAAAGAAAAGAAACTAACAAACAAAACGGAAATAAAAGGAAAAAAAGAGAAGCTCATTTGGATGTAGCGGGAGGAGGGCCAAGGACGGGACATGGAAAAGGCACATGTCCGCCCTCCTCATGAAGCAGCATGCCTCGAAATCCACCCGGATCCCAAGGAATATCGACTCGAGTCAAGTCCACTCGCAGTCGATGGTAAACAAGCGTGACCCTGCAAATAAACTAAAAAACATGGCAAATATGTGTGATAGGGTTGACGCCCTCCAAGTCATCAATAGAATATCCAATCATGTAGGTATATCGATAAAGTACATCATGAGGACTATAAGTGAGATGATCACAATTAGTAATGGAGGATGTCTCGTCTGAGCCAAGGAAATCAAACCTGAGGTGGTCGGGGAAGAGTTTCCAAACTACCTGAAGTGTAGGTGAAGGAGAATGTACGGTAGTAGAAACCTCCAGAGGGGCGATGTCGACGAAGGAAGTAGCCGGTGGTGGATCAATAGAAATGTGCTCCTCCTCGACATCGGAAGCAGCCCCCTCATCAAGATGTGAAACCTCAGAACTCAAAAGCATATCCATAATGAACTCGTCATCATCTAGCTCAATGATCTCTCTCTCAGAGTCAATAGGCAAAGAATCAGAATGAGGTGCATCTAAGTGTGTCTGTAGTGTGTCCAACAATAGGCCCTCGCTAGCAAGATCAGGTGTAAGACTAGTAGGCTGACACTCATCTCTATCCAGAACTATCTCTGTGGTGCTAATGGAAGGCTGTGAAACGGTAAAACTATCCACACAAGTAGAACTCGTGCTCATAATCGCCTCAATCTCGTCCTGAATCGCCATCGCACGATCACCACCAGGAGGCACAGTCATGAGTTCCTTGCATAATGCATCAAGTCTGGCAGCCTGATCTACATGTGAAGGAGGTGGATCATGAGACTGCTCTAACTCAGGCATAGGAACTACAAACTGGCTCGGTGAAGGCATAGGTAAACTACAGGCAGGAGGTGTCAGATCCAATGCGAAGCAACTACTCATTCTACTCTCATGATCTCCTATAATCCTAGAGATCCTCTCCTCAAATCTAGACAACTCATCGAACTCTGGAGTAGGAGTCTGATGCTGAGGTACATGATAGTGGTGGTGTGACAAATGAGAAATATCCTGATCTCCATATCTAAAACCCTGCAATGGTGTACTAGAAGAAAAGGATGAAATATCAGGGTTGTTGTTTCCATATGACAGACTCGAGTGCTCAGGCCATCCAGGGTGATAAGTGTCGGGAATGGCTCACTCGGTGAGCAAAGCTCATCCGTAACACTGGAGTGGACAAATAACCACACTGGCACTCAGTGGGTGAATGGCCCTGAAAACCACAAGTCTGGCATATAGGAACAACTGGAGAGTGGGCGCCTAATAAAGAACTGTAATGATCATGCCCGCTCTCTAACACAACTCCTCGCTCTAAAGCATAGCGCTCTAACTGACGAGACAATAGATTTACCTATTCTTGAAGAGTATCATAAGTACTAGGGGTGCTCATATAACCATGAGAATCAGAATAGTAAGCCATAGCCTCAATAAGTACCAATATCAATCAACCTGCGAGAATGGAAACGAAAATCGCGAAAGAGAGAAGTAACTAGGGAAAGGGTTAGGGATTAGCGATATATCACAAATATGAACAATAACGAAAAGAAAGACAAGTCAGCACAAACACAAAAGTAAGCAAAAGAAAACAAACGACCTAGTCTATAGCCTAACACTGTCGCTCTAAGCTAGTCCCCGGCAACGGCGCCAAAATACTTGATCGTGCAAAAATAGCACACCCGCAAGTGCACGGGTTGCCACTGAAATAGCGGCGAGTGTCGTGTTCTCCACGAGGACTAGGCGAGACTACGGTGCTCGGCTAAAGCTAGGTCAAACAAAGCGGGAGAAAACTAAACTACGAGCGAACTCTAACTCATACGATCGAAGCAGCGAACACACTTGAACAAGCGAGCGAACTAAACAACGGCGGGACGAACGGCCGTGCGAATGGGCGTCGTACAACTGAGCGAACGACACGACAAAAGACAAAATGAGCGGCGCACAATTGGCGATCACGAATGACACGGCGACTAAGCGGACAAACACGACTACCGAATGGCGATCTAACTAACTACCGACCGTGAGACTGAAAGAGAAAGAGAGTCGAGAAGCACTAGAAGTCGAGAGAGAACAAGGTAGAAGGCGGACGATAGCTGAATAGGCGGCGACGGTAGGACAAAACAACTAACAACTATGACTACGACGAACGCACGCACGATTTAACTAACTAACGACCGCTAAAAGAAGCATAGAGGGAGGTCGAGAAGCACAAGGTGGGAGTCTAGATAGCAATGGGAAGGGGGACGGATGCTGAATAGCTAAATCGCGCAACTTGACAACACAACACTATTGCACAAAACGATTTACCTAACAAGACACAAGACAACTGACAGATTGATACTACTAACAGCTAACACAACACAATAGAAATCACCAACATTAGCCAAGCTCACTGACCAACACAGATCACAACTAGCATTAATAAAAATACTACTCACAGAACACAAAATGCACAGATATCACAGAGCATGTATCACACCAACCAAACAGAGCACAATAACATAGTCACTGACTCATACATCACAAATCACAGATGATAATCCACAATTCATCAACACATTGCAAATGATAATTGTCAGTTAACAGTGTGAACAGTAATTAATAGAAAATGAAGAAATAAAGGGGGAGGAAATTAGACCACCGAGGAGGGAGGAAGAAATCAGGGCTCGGTGAAGAAGTTGCGGCCGTCGGTGTCGATGAAGCCGAGGCGGAGGAGTACACGTCAGAGAAGAGGAGTTGGGGCGGCGGTCTCGGTGGCGCTCGGGTGGAGGAAGAATAGAAGATGGCGCAGAGAGGAGAAGGTGGTGAGGCGGCCGATGGTGAAGGCGGAGAAGTGCAGCGCTAGGTGGTGAAACGGAGGCGGCCGGTGGATCTGAGGATGGACGCGACGCGGTAGAGCAAGGTGGCGGAGAGGAGAGTAAAGGGGGGAGAGCTGCCGATGGGAGAGGAAGGCGGCGGTAGATCTGGAGAAGGGGGGCACGATGGGAGAGGGAGAGCTAAGGCGGCGCGGCGGCGCTGATGTGGTGGCGCGAGAGGATGCGGCGGCGAAAGAAGCGCACGGGCGGGGTGATGGTGAAGGAAGAGGAGGGGCGCACCGGAGGTGTGGCGGTGCGCGGCCGAGAGGGGTGGTAGATGCGGAGAGAGGCGGCGCCGTCGGTGGAGAAGAAAAGCGGCCGGAGAAGTGGTGAGCGATGGCGCGGTGGGAAGGTGGCGTGAGAAGAGGAGAGCCGGGAAGAGGCTGATGGAGGAGCTGCAGCCGAGGGAGGAGAAGCGGTGGAGGAGGAGAGGTGGCCGGATGTGGCAAAGGAGGGAGGCACGACGGAGGAGCGGCGGTGGAGGAAGGTGGAGATGTGGTGGCGTGGTGGGAAGGTGGCGCGAGAGCTGGAGCGGCGGAGATGGCGGCGGTGAAAAAGGTAGGCGACCGGAGGGAGTGGAGAAGGTGAGGAGATGGCGCGGTAGAGGTAGACGGGGAGAGGTGGCACGCCGGCGAGTCGGCCCGGTGCTCTCTGGCGGTCGGGCGTGGAGAAGGATCGGGGAGGAGAAGAAGGCGCTGGGGAGTAGAGAAGAACCGGGCTCTGGTTTGGATCTGCGCGGCGGCTAGGGTTTAGTGGCCGGTGTGGGGATTTGGCTATTTGCGGTTTGGCCTCGCGATTTCGGTATTTGCAATCTGATCCTTCTCCATTTCATTTCTTCTGTTTTGGCCCATGGAAACTCCGATTTCATCGCGAACAGATCCTACGCATTCGTGTCGATGCGCACATCTGTACGGTGCAGTCCAATTTGTGGTTTATGCGCCTAGATCGCGCCGGTCTGTGGGAAAGCACAAAAAAGTGTAAAACAGTCCATTTCGAGCAATTAAATATATAAAAGCGTGTAAAGGATGATAAATGGTCCCAAAATGCGAACAATAAGAGGGTAAAATGGCATGTAAATATATGCAAATATGGCACATGTCACACGGTCAAAGCCATCCCTCGTGCGGAGAATGAGCAGGCCAACGCTCTCGCGAAGGCGGCCAGCCAGCAGCTGCCACCCCCTGACGAGGCGTTCTATGAAGTATTGCCGCAGGCGGCCATCGCGCAAGACAACTGGGACGCGGCCCTCGTTCACCACGTTGCCCAGCAGGGAGACTAGCGAGAGCCCATCTTTAATTTCCTGCAGGGCATTGCCGAGCCAGAGGACCACGCTGAGCTCCGGCGTCTGCAACACCGTGCCAGATCCTTCCAAGTGTTTGAAGGGACGCTCTACAAGCGGGGAGTCTGTGCACCACTCCTGCGCTGCCTCTCTCGCGAAGAAGGAAAGAAGCTCCTCGCGGAGACCCATGCGGGGGCTTGCAGGTCCCACCTCGCGCCAAGGACATTGGTCGGCAAAGCTTTTAGGCAAGGCTTTTACTGGCCGACAGCCATCACTGACGCCCAGGACCTCGTGCGCCGATGCCAGGGGTGCCAGTGGATGGGGCACATCATCCGCAGGCCCCCGACGAACCTTAATCCTATTCCCGGTGTGGCTGTAACATCGACGATTTTTCGGAGTTTATAAAGTGCAATTTTCAAAAATTAATTTTCTGGAATTTTCTGAAATTAATTAAAGCTTAAATGGAATTTTATGAATTAAAAGGATTTAATATGATTAAGTCAAACATTAACATTTGCCAAAAATATTTTATTTGAGTTCTTGGTGTCTCAAGGAATTTAATGGTATTTTGGTGAATTTTCTGGATTTAATTGCTATTTTCTAGAGCTCAAAAGAATTTATTTGAATTTCGGAAAAAAAAAAAGAAAAGAAAAGGAAAAACCCACGAACGGCCGGTCCGACCGCGCCCAACCGCGCGCGCGCCTCCCTCCGTTGGATGGGCGACACGCGTCGGCCATCAGCGCCTCCTCGCCGCGCGCGCCATCGCCTGCTGCTTCGCTCTCCGTGTGGCCGGCAGGTGGGGCCCACTGTCGGATCGAATCCGGCCGGCGCGGTGTCCGTGCCACGTCAGCCCTCGCGCCGCCGGGGTATTTAATGGCGCGGACCGAGGTTCGCCGCCGGCCGCCGCCGCCGCCGCCCGTGCGCAACCGCCGCGCCCTCGGTTCCGCCGTCGCCTCGCCGCGCCGCGCCTCGCCGTCCACCGTCGTCGCCGGTGAGCCCGCCGCGCCCTCGGTTCGCCGTCGCCGCCGTTCGCCGTCGTTCCGCAGCCGCCGTCTCCGCCCGCCGTCGTCGTCGTCGTCGCGCCGGCCGCCTCTGCTGCCGGGGCGCCCGCGCCTCCTCGATCGCCGGCGGCCGCCGCCGTCGCGCCGCCGCCGCGCTCCGCGCGCCAGCGGACACCGCGCCGCGCCTCGGCGCGCCTGCGTCCCCTCGGTCCCGCGCGCCACGCCGGCTGGCGTCGGCCGCGACCCGCCGCCTCCTCGTGGGCGCCGTTCACCGCGCACCCGCCGCCGCCATGTGGGACCCGCCGTCGGCTCAAGTCGTGAGCGTGAGCGTCTGGGCGGCGGCGGATGCGTCCACGTGGCGTGTCGCGGCCGTCCGTCGCCCGCCGCGCGCACCGATCCGGCCACCCGGCATGCCACGTCGGCCCTACCGCTGCGTGTCGGCCCGATCGGTGCTACATCGGCACGGCGCTTGCGCCCGGCCGATCAACCGCCGCATTCCGTCGCCGAGTCCACCGTGACCCGGTCTCCGTGCGCCGGTCCACGACCGCAGTGCAATTTCCGATTTTCCCCGAATTTCTGTAGATTTAATTTTCCAGAAGCCCGTTCTCCCTCATCCTAGCTCCGATTGACCCGATTCTTTTTCCTAAATTCATCTAAAATTGAGCTCTACCTTTTGGTTCAGGTTTGAGAATTTTTTGGAGTTCATTTGAATTTTATTTGAATTTATTTTGTCTCTTTGTGTCGTTTTCTCTCTCGTTAGATCACGCGTTCGAGGAGCCGCAGTTAGTTTGAAGATCAAGAGCTGTCAACTGAGCAAGGCCAAGGCAAGTCGTGTCCTTTGATCATGTTGAACCCAGTTTGCAATCTATTACTTAAATATTTTGTTTTAAATTACAATGCCTTGCTACTTTATTATAAAACCCTTGTATTGGTAGTTAATGACCTAATTGATTATTTCCTCCTTGATAATTTGAATGCCATGATGCCATTGTCACCATAGGATGGGAACTTTTATTAGTGATGCTATGTTACGATCACATTTGGGTTGAGTACGATTAGTATGCTTATCCATGCTTTTAGTATCGCTTGGGTTCATCATCACATGTGATTAATTAATTTGACTTAATGAGATATTGAATCGTGGTTGGTACCACTTTGTTATAAAAATTGTCTTTGTGGCGTTGGTGCGTCATTGGCGGTGGTTATACAAAATTGGTTTTCAC
The DNA here is from genome assembly GCA_036346575.1 of Dendrocalamus sinicus. Lineage (NCBI taxonomy): Eukaryota > Viridiplantae > Streptophyta > Magnoliopsida > Poales > Poaceae > Dendrocalamus > Dendrocalamus sinicus. The sequence goes on from JAYEVI010000273.1 coordinate 101,370, forward strand.
TTGGGCGATTGATCGTGCGATAAAGAGTGCGAGTTGCACATTGGGATGTGGATGTTTCGCACAGGTATTACTTAAGGACTTAACTTTGTGCGCCATTGATCGAGCCTTACGTGCAAACCACATGTCTAGTATGGGATAGACTGGCATAATAATTTGTGAAGTCTCCACTTTGGTTTTACTCACGATGTTGTGTGGCGCAGAGGGGCAATTATCGACTAGGGGTTACCCTACTCGGCAGCGAAACCTTAGCGAGTGGGATCGGTGGAGATGGATCATTGTAAAAGCCTTGTTGTGATTATCTTTAACGTGAGGATTATCACATCGTGTGGAGTACTGATTGTGCAACCTCTGCGAGTGTAAAACTATTCGAATAGCCGTGTCCTCGGTCATGGACAATGCTCGGTGATTTCACACGAGGTATAGTTATTCTTGGAAATTTTGGTAGTTGATCGGTGGATGGTTAATTCCTTTGTTGGTTTAACTTGTGGATGGGAGTCCATAAGTAGTTTACTTCAATTCCTTTGATTATTTATTATTGTTTTATTTACATTTCGCCTTCAATCTATTTATGGTAATTTGAATCTTGTTTTATGCAAATTAACCCTTTCGACTTTCCATTGTTAAGCCTTGCATATTATATTGCATCATTTGTTACAAGCGACTTCTTTGAGTACCAATGTACTCACGGCTTTATGCCTATGTTGCTCGATTGAGGATGAAGAGTGCTACAGCGGGAGGTTCAGGAGGAGAGTACTTGGCGACTACGAGTTCTAGGCCGCTCCCCACTCGATTGCTGTGGGCATGTCGATTGGCCACTACGTTTTATTTTGGATTTCCGCTGCTAGTTTTGTTAAGCCCCTAAGGCTATTGAGATTGTAAGCTTGACCATAAGGTCATACTTTTGGGTATTAATTAATAATTTGAATTTCCCTTATTTAATATCGTGATTGTGGTGATGATTACCTCTATGTTTAGCTGTGTGCACTAGCGTGATCTGGACTAGTGCAGTACACAGAGAGTCGGATTTGCATATTCGGGTCTCGGCAGAGATAGTATCGAGCCAAATCGTATGAGGACAAGCCCTAGTTAGAGTGGTCGAATTAAAGAGATAAAAAAATAATAATTACTTTCTAAATCAAACCAACTAAATTTGATGAATAGTAATATCTATATTTTCTTATCTTCTCTCTAGAATTCTGCTCCTTACCCGTTCTCTCACGATTTATTTTAAGTAAAGTTTATACTAATCTTTCTTTTGTAAAATGCATTAGATGTCTCAAGCTTCCTTCAACCAAGCGGGAGGTTGGAGAGCCCTTCTCAGTGTTACATTGCGAAGCCTCGGATTGAAGAGAATACCGTCTACTTCACCAAGGATGAGAAAGATGGAGGGCAACGTGTTGGAAGCATCACCGGGTTGTACTTCACCACGAGTCGGCAGCGATTCTACATCATAGTTTCAAGGGCACCGAATCTCACGGAGGATGTTCCGTACAAGCGGCGCACACAAAGCCATCAAGCGACTTTGCAAATTATACAAGATAAACATGGCGGACTTGTTCGGAGGTTCAGAGGCAATGTGAAGTCACCTCGATTAAATCGAGCGGCCGAGGAGGAGCCGACCACGTCGCGGCACCTCTGCGGCGCCTTCACCGCCGAGCCGGAGGTGGGGCGGCGCATCACCGGAACCGTCGAGCGTACGCCGGCCTTCACCCGCCCCGCCGAGAGAGCGACGCGCCCGGCATCGCGCCGATCCGCAACTTCGTGGGTCTTCTATAGTGATGCGGAGGATGAGGATAGCGAACCCTATCATCGGGCTCGAGTAGGAGCCACTAGATTAGAAATCACGAGTAGGCGTTGGATCTTATTTGCGATTGTTTGGGATGTGAGATGTAAATCTTGCTTTTAAAAGCATTATATTGCTATCATGTCCATCTTTTATTGGAGATATCTTTTGCAGTTTATTGTTAGCCTTTGGGCTAAGTGTTTGCTTAGTTTAGGTCGCCATTAGCTATTCCCTTAGGCAGTTTACCACTTACCTTTGCTTTTCCTCTTACCTATTGAGCCTTGAATGTCGGTTCTCAATAATGATCTTTCTTTTGAGCAGCGGCAAGATGGTTGAAACCGGGAACTCCGCGGTCGTGGCGAGACAAGCGAGAACCGAGGGCGGTTCCACTCGGCCACCTCGAGCGGTTCCGCCGACCACAGACCCGCTCTCGATCGGTTCACGATGGCGAACTCGAGATGATGCAAGCAATGATGCGAGAATATGAACAATATGGCTCATCGTCGGCAACGGGTAGCGGCACCTCGGGCCGCCCACCATCGGTCCGCTGCGAGTTTATGAGGCGAGGCGCCTACCTACTCGGCTCTTGAGCCTATGGAGGCGACGGCTGGATCCGTTCGGTGGGAAAAAGCTGAACTTGGCGGTGCACGACGGGGAGAGAGTCTTGTATGCGGCACACCGGCTAGAGGACTGCAGCGAGTGGTGGGAGAACTCTTGACGCCCACGAGAACCGGGACAGCATTACTTGGGATGAGTTCTCCACGCTTTCCGTGCGCCCATGTTACGGATGGGGTGATGGACATGAAGGAGAGTTCCGTGAGTTGCAGCAGAGGAACATGTGAAGGAGCAGCGTAGGCTACGATAGCGAGAAAATAAAAATTTCTACCGCGCACACGGGACATCAAGCTAAGGAGGATCATAGATCGTTACCACTAGGCGCGCGGCGCGGTGAAGAAGAGTTGGAGAAGCCGATCAACCACGCGCGTCGAGTAGTAGTGAAAGTAGCCGATCGTCGAGCGGATCGTCTCCTCCACGCGATCAACCACACCACGAGTCCGTTCCAATCGTAGTTTGTTGATGCCGATCAACGCCGCAACAGCAGCGCCTCCACCGGTATCCACCGTCCGGGGCTGGAGCGCCGATCGCGAGTGTACCGGCACTCATAGCGGCTGAGGTTTGGCTCGGGAGGTGGCGGCTAGGGTTTTGCTCGTGAGAGCGAGCGTGTGTACATCCTCAGCCCCACCTCCATATATAGACCTCCTCACTTGGGCCTCGTGGACCGAGGCCCAATAGTGTGTCTATCAGGATCTCTATCGAATTGAGCCCACATCCGAATCACATTGAATTAGTGTTCCAACCCGTTAAGTGTGCGACCACAGCAGGTTCACGTATGCTTGGTTGCGACCGGAAGCGCCTTTCCGGTCACCTGTTAATAGCGGCCTCTAGCAAGACATATTAACCCCAAAGTATACGTAAAGATCATATCGGCTGAACTTGTAATGTTCTCATGTCACGAATCCCTTTGCCTCACGATATAGATTAAGCTCAAGGCGAGACTGTGTCATCCTCTTAATAGCTCAATCACTCTCTCGATTCCGTGATGGATTATAAACTTGTGATTGACTCCTCAATCACATTGGCATGGCCATGCACTTTCATAATCCATTACATCGAGGGCCCGAGATATCTCTCCCATAAGGAGGGCAAATTCTATCTTGATCATTCACATCCCACTACATGTTTCACAGCAAACCGAAGACTACTTTTATGACTACGATTCACGGTGTAGTGGTTAGTAGTCCCAAAATAGGCTACTACGCATGTTGGGAACCATGATGATCTCAAGTCTAAGGATTCTACATAAACACTACTTGAGACCAACTAATGACACATGGAATCTCTGCGGTGTCTCATGGCGGGTCTATCAACATATGTTCACTAACACATGTCCATATTATTGATTTGGTATCACCATACCATGATCCATGAGACATGATCATCAATCAATACATATCTCGATCTTTGAATCATATTTGTTCCTCATATGATATATGATCGAGGATCATTTAGAAATAGCAACATTTAAGCATTAAGAGTCTCATGAATAAGTCACATACTCATTGATCAATAATGATAATGTCTATTTCAAGGAACAAAGTAATGCATCATAAACATAGTATGTGATATATTCAACATCTCCATGTTGCCTCTAGGGCATATCACCAACAACATGTCGGTGAGTGAATACCTCAATAAATTCACTCGGCTAGCTCGCTATGCACACGAGGGCGTAGCCACGGATGAAGCCCGTCGAAGAGGTTCGGAAAGGCTTGAACCCGATTGAAGGTGCGGTCGTGGCGCGACTATGCCGACTTTCAGCAGATGGTGGATAAGGTCATCGATTGAGGGCGATCGCCGTGAGCTCGAGGAGTCTCGCAAGAGGAGGATGGCTCGGCGAGGATTGCAGTTTCACGGAGCCCGAGGCGCGTTTCAGCACTTATCAGCCCGCTCGAGTACTCTCGGCGGCGGCAGCAGTCGATCTTGGGGCCGCGGCCCGGCGCCACGTCCCAGATCGGGCGAGACCGGTGGATCTCGGTGGTCGGCAAGCAAGGAACACCAACCAGCGGCATCATTACTTGCTTCAAGTGTCATGGCGGGACACTATGCTGCAAATGCCCCGGATCTGAGCCCCCACTCCGGTTCGCCCGACTTGGAGCCACACCAGGCGGACACCTACCCGGGAGCGGGCGTGGAGCACGAGCGCAGTCGAGCAGCGAGGACTCCGCGGTGGTGAGGCCAGGTGAACCATGTCACTGCAGAGGAGGCTCAGGCAGCACCAGAGGTTGTGGTCGGTAAGTTCCTAGTTCATTCAGCATCTGCCACAGTTTTATTTGATTCTGGAGCTTCCCATTCGTTTGTTTCTCGGAGTTTTGCTTTAAAGCATCAGTTGAAAATTGTTACTCTGGGATCTATTCATTTGATCCAAACCCCCGGTTCGGAGTTGAGCACCAACCTAGGCTGTCCGAGTTGAGATAGACATCCGGGGAGTTGAGTTCAGAGCGGACTTGATTATCTTGGATATCGGTCCTAGATGTGATCTTAGGTATGGATTGGCTCAAGAAGCATCGAGCGGTTACGTATTGTGGGAGCAGAGCGGTGACCTTGACCGGCTCAGATGGGAAGAAAGTGCGATATTCAGCTAGCATGAATCGGCCAGAGGCGAGTAATGGTTTGTCGGATCAAGGGAATTCAGTTGGAGGATGTGCCAATTGTCGAGTACCCGATGTGTTTCAGATGATCTTCGAGGATGCCACAGGCGAGAGGTTGAGTTTTTGATCGAGTTGGTACGGTACCTCTCCGATTTCAAAAGACCCTACGGATGCGGCAAATGAGTTAGCGAGAACTCAAGAAGCGATTCAAGAGCTTTGGGACAAAGGTTATGTCGGCCCGATTCGTCCCAGTGGGAGCGCGATCTTGTTTGTGAAAAAGAAGGATGGCAGCCGGCGCATGTGCGTGGACTACAGAGCACTTAATGAGGTCACCATCAAGAACAAGTACCGTGCCCGGGATTGATGATTTGTTTGATCAGCTCAGGGGAGCAGGAGTTTTCTCAAGATTGACTTGAGGTCGGGTTACCATCGGATGAGGATTCGACGGAGGACATACCTAAGACAGCATTTTCGACTCGTTACGGTTTGTATGAGTTCACGGTGATGTCTTTTGGTTTGACCAATGCTCCAGCCTATTTTATGTACACGATGAATAAGGTGTTCATGGAATATTTGGATAAGTTTGTCGTAGTGTTCATTGGCGATATTACGATCTACTCCGGGGATGAGAGAGCATGAGAACATCGAGATTGGTATTGCAGAAATTAAGGGACCATCGGTTGTATGCCAAGTTTAGCAAATGTGAGTTTTGGATGAAGGAGGTCGCCTTCCTAGGCCATGTGATGTCCGCAAAGGGAGTTCTTTGTTGACCCGAAAGGTCAAGGATGTTTTGGATTGGCGGTCACCTTCTTGGTGACTCGGATCGGGAGTTTTAGGTATGGCTGGTTATTACCGTCGTTTCATCGAGGATTTTCGGTGTAGCCAAGCCACTTACCCAATTGCTCAAAAGAAAAGAAATTTGTTTGGACGCTTGAGTGCGAGAAAAGCTTTGAAGTTGAAGGAAAGTTTGACTCTGACTTGGTGCTAATATTGCGGATTTAAACAAGGATTTTGAGATTTATTGCGATGCCTCACGCAAGGGTTTGGGTTGTGTCTTGATGCGGGAAAAGAGAGTGGTAGCGTATGCCTCACGCCGATTGAGACCGCATGAGGAGAATTACCCTACCCACGACTTAGAGCTAGCGGCCGTAGTGCATGCTTTGAAAATTTGGAGGCACTATCTCTTGGGTAATAGATGTGAGGTTTATACGGATCACAAGAGTTTGAAATATATTTTTACCCAGTCAGAGCTTAACCTCGAGCGAGAGGAGGTGGTTGGAGTTGATAAAGGATTACGATGTTGGAATCCATTATCACCCGAGGAAGGCCAATGTGGTCGCGAGATGCTCTGGCGGGAAGGTTTATTGTAATCGGTGATGGTCAAGGAGAGTCACCAGCCTTGCATGAGGAATTCCAAAGGCTCGATTTGGAATTGGTTGAGGAAGGATTTTTGGCGGCAATGGAGTTGCGACCCACTTTGGATAGTCGATTCGTCAAGCTCGGGCGGATGATGAGGCATTTCAGCGTATCAGACGAGAATATGAGTGAAGGAAAAGTGCGGATTTTCAGAGGATGCCCAAGGAACCACGTGGTTCAAGCAACGTTTGTGTGTGCCCAATAAGAAGGAACTAAAGGATCATTTGCTAAAAGAAGCTCATGAGTCGTTGTACTCGATACATCTGGCGATACCAAGATGTACCGGGACATTAAAGAAAAATATTGGTGGCCTAGCATGAAGCGTGAGATTCTTGAGTATGTGGCACTTTGTGATGTCTGTCAGAGAGTTAAGGCGAGCATCGAGAGGCCAGCGAGTTTGCTTGGTAGTTGAAAATCCACGAGTGGAAATGGGAAGAGATTGGTATGGACTTCATAGTCGGGTGCCTAAGACCAAAGATGGCTATGATTCGATTTGGGTCATCGTGAACCGATTGACCAAGGTTGCTCACTTCATTCCGGTGAAGACAACCTACTCGGTGTGATTGGCGAAGCGTATATGTCGAGGATTGTCGGTTGCATGGAGTGCCCAAGAAAATAGTGTCGGATCGAGGTCCCGATTCACTTCTCGGTTTTGGGGTAGTTTCCATGAGGTTATGGGAACGCACCTGAATTCGACCGCATACCATCCCAGACGGATGGTCGAACGAGCGAGTCAATCGATTCTTGAGGATATGTTGAGAGCATGTGTGCTAGATCATGGACCTAAGTGGGACAGTGTTTGCCTTTGCGAGTTTTCCTACAACAATAGTTATCGAGCAAGTTTGCAGATGTCACCATTTGAAGCACTCTACGGCGGGAAATGCAGGACCCTCTCGATTGGAAAGAGACAGGGAAGGTCAGTGTTTGGTCAGATTGCTTAAAGAGGTGAGGACAAGGTCCGTTTGATTCGAGAGAGGTTGAGGACTGCCGGGCCAGGCAAAGAGCTCTGCAGATACGGCACGCCGAGAGTGAGTTTTGAGCAGATGATTTTGTGTATCTCGAGATCACACCATTCAAAGGTGTGAGGAGGTTTCAACAAAGGAAAGCTTGCACCAAGGTATGTCGGTCCGTTGAAATTTTGAAACCTTGGGGAGAGGATGCTTATCAATTGGAGCTACTGCGTCCTTGATGGGGTACATGATGTTTTCCATGTGTCCCGGTGAAGAAGTGTTTGAAGTGCGAGAGAGGTTGTGCGATTGAGGCAATTGATCTTGGGAGGATCTGTCCTACAAAGAGCGTCTGTCAAAATCTTGGATGTGTCGAGAGAGAGTCACCGGAATAAAGTTGTTCGCTTTTGCAAAGTTCGGTGGAGCAATCACTCAGGAGGAAGCCACACAGGAGCGCGAAGAGGATCTCAAGGCGAGTTCGAACCTATTCTAGTAGTGAGCCGGATCTCTGGGGTGAGATCCGTTAAGGGTAAGGTTTGTAACATCCTGATTTTTTTGGAGTTTATAAAGTGCAATTTTCAAAAATTAATTTTCTGGAATTTTCTGAAATTAATTAAAGCTTAAATGGAATTTTATGAATTAAAAGGATTTAATATGATTAAGTCAAACATTAACATTTGCCAAAAATATTTTATTTGAGTTCTTGGTGTCTCAAGGAATTTAATGGTAGTTTTGGTGAATTTTCTGGATTTAATTGCTATTTTCTAGAGCTCAAAAGAATTTATTTGAATTTCTGGAAAAAAAAAAAAAAAGAAAAGGAAAAACCCACGAACAGGCCGGTCCGACCGCCGCCCAACCCATGGCGCGCGCCGCCTCCTCCGTTGGATGGGCGACACGCGTCGGCCATCAGCGCCTCCCTCGCCGCGCCGCCATCGGCTGCCTTCGCTCGCTCTCCGTCTGCGGGCAGTGGGCCCACTGTCGAAGGCCCGGAATCCGGCCGGACGCGGTGTCCGTGCCACGTCGGCCCTCGCGCCACGGGGTATTTAATGGCGCGGACCGAGGTTCGCCGCCCGGCCGCCGCCGCGCCGCCCGTGCGCAACCACCGCGCCCTCGATTCGCCGTCGCCTCGCCGCCGTCGCGCCTCGCCGTCGCCGTCGTCGCGGTGAGCCCCGCCGCGCCCTCAGTTCGCCGCGTCGCCGCCGTTCGCCGTCGTTCCGCGGCCGCCGTCTCCGCCGCCCGTCGTCGTCGTCGTCGCCGGCCGCCTCTGCGCCGGGCGCCCGCGCCTCCTCGATCGCCGGCCGGCCGCCGTCGCGCCGCGCCGCCAGCCGCCGCCAGCGCTCAGCGCGCCGGCGGACACCGCACCGCGCCTCGGCGCGCCTGCGTCCCTCGGTCCCCGCGCCCGCCACGCCCGTAGCTGGCGTCGGCCGCGACCGCCGCCTCCTCGTGGGCGCCGTTCACCGCGCACCCGCCGCCGCCATGTGGGACCGCCCGTCGGCCCGCGCCGTGGGCCGTGGCGATCGGGCGGCGGCCGGATCGTCCACGTGGCGTCCGCCGCCGTCCGTCGCCCGCCGCGCGCACCCGTCCGGCCACCCGGCATACCACGTCGGCCCTACCGCTGCGTGTCGGCCCGATCGGTGCTCGTCGGCTGGCGCTTGCGCCCGGCAACCCGATCAGCCGCCAGATTCCGTGCGCGAGTCCACCGTGAGACCAGTCTCCGTGCGCCGGTCCTGACCTGATGCAATTTCGATTTTCCCGAATTTCTGTAGATTTAATTTTTGAAGCCCGTTCTCCCTCATCCTAGCTCCGATTGACCCGATTCTTTTCTAAATTCATCTAAAATTGAGCTCTACCTTTTGGTTAAGGTTTGAGAATTTTGGAGTTCATTTGAATTTTAGTTGAATTTATTTTGTCTCTTTGTGTCGTTTTTCTCTCGTTAGATCACGCGTTCGAGGACGTAGTTGGTTTGAAGATCAAGAGCTGTCAAGCTGAGCAAGGCCAAGGCAAGTCGTGTCCTTTGATCATGTTGAACCCAGTTTGCAATCTATTACTTAAATATTTTGTTTTAAATTACAATGCCTTGCTACTTTATTATAAAACCCTTGTATTGGTAGTTAATGACCTAATTGATTATTTCCTCCTTGATAATTTGAATGCCATGATGCCATTGTCACCATAGGATGGGAACTTTTATTAGTGATGCTATGTTACGATCACATTTGGGTTGATACGATTAGTATGCTTATCCATGCTTTTAGTATCGCTTGGGTTCATCATCACATGTGATTAATTAATTTGACTTAATGAGATATTGAATCGTGGTTGGTACCACTGTTATAAAAATTGTGCCGTGACGTTGGTGCGTCATTGGCGGTGGTTATACAAAATTGGTTTTCACTTGGGCGATTGATCGTGCGATAAAGAAGTGCGAGGTTGCACATTGGGATGTGGATGTTTCGCCTGGGTATTACTTAAGGACTTAACTTTGTGCGCCATTGATCTGAGCCTTACCGTGCAAACCACATGTCTAGTATGGGATAGACCTGGCATAATAATTTGTGAAGTCTCCACTTTGGTTTTACTACTGATGTTGTGTGGCGCAAGAGGGGGCAATTATCGACTAGGGGGTTACCCTACTCGGCCAGCGAAACCTTAGCGAGTGGGATCGGTGGAGATGGATCATTGTAAAAGCCTTGTTGTGATTATCTTTAACGTGAGGATTATCACATCGTGTGAGTACAGTTGTGCAACCTCTGCGAGTGTAAAACTATTCGAATAGCCGTGTCCTCGGTCATGGACAATGCTCGGTGATTTCACGAGGTATAGTTATTCTTGGAAATTTTGGTAGTTGATCGGTGGATGGTTAATTCTTTGTTGGTTTAACTTGTGGATGGGAGTCCATAAGTAGTTTACTTCAATTCCTTTGATTATTTATTATTGTTTTATTTACATTTCGCCTTCAATCTATTTATGGTAATTTGAATCTTTTTTTATGCAAATTAACCCTTTCACTTTCCATTGTTAAGCCTTGCATATTATATTGCATCATTTGTTACAAGCGACTTCGAGTACCAATGTACTCACGGCTTTATGCCTATGTTGCTCGATTGAGGATGAAGAGTGCTACGGCAGGAGGTTCCGGGAGGAGAGTACTTCGGCGACTACGAGTTCTAGGCCGCTCCCACTCGATTGCTGTGGGCATGTCGATTAGCCACTACGTTTTATTTTGGATTTCATTGCTAGTTTTGTTAAGCCCCTAAGGCTATTGAGATTGTAAGCTTGACCATAAGGTCATACTTTTGGTATTAATTAATAATTTGAATTTCCCTTATTTAATATCGTGATTGTGGTGATGATTACCTCTATGTTTGAGTGTGTGCACTAGCGTGATCTGGACTAGTGCATACACGAGAGTCGGATTGCATATTCGGGTCTCGACATGGCCGCTGGCATGCTGGGGCGTCGACATAGTAGGACCGCTCCCCCGAGCCCCAGGAGACCTGCGGTTCGTGGTAGTCGCGCTGGAATACTTTTCCAGGTGGCTGGAGGCGGTAGCCCTATCCAAGATAACCTCGGCGGCCATGCAGCACTTCCTCTGGCAGAACATCATATGTCGCTTCGGCGTGCCCAGGGAACTCACCGTCAACAACGGCCTGCAGTTTGATGCCGCCCCATTCAAGGAGTTCTGCGGCGACATGGGCATCACGATTCGGTTCGCCTCGGTTGGGTTTTGATCCAACGGAAGCGATCGAAAAGAACGGTGCCATCTCTGTCGCCGTCAAAAGCGTCTAGTCGAGTGCCGAGAAGGCGGTGGCGGCGAGCTTCACAGCGTCCTCTGGTCTCTTCGCACAATGGTAACATGCCCGACAGGTTTCACGCCCTTCAAACTTCTTTTCGGTGATGAGGCGGTCATGCCTGAAGAAATCAAGGCTGGATCGCGGAGGGTCCTCGTCCAAGCGCCCGACGAGGAGCGTCACGTGTCCTTGGACCTCCTCGACGGGGCGCGCGAGAGGGCAGCCCAACACGCCGAAAAGTATGCGCGGCAGACGGTACGTACTCGAGACCGGTCTGTATATCCGCGAAGGTTCAAGGCCGGGGATCTCGTCCTTAGAACGGCACTCCATGCGGAGACCGTTGGCAAGCTGGAGTCCAAGTGGGAAGGTCCATACATTGTGGTTGAAGCATTGCAGAAGGGAGCGTACCGCCTCACCACACTCGAGGGACAAACTCTCCGCCACACATGGAACGCGGACAAGCGGCGGCGATATTACGCCTAGAAGCGAGATGAAGGCTATAATGGCATCAGCCTCTCCTTGTACGGTGCTCGCCCGCGCAAACGGGTATTCAATAAAGCTCGTTGTTCCCACAAATAACATTGTCTAGCCGCAACGTGCAAATGATCACCCCCGCGCGCAGGTATACCAGTCTGCGGACTTTAAATAAGACGTAGCGTCGAGGTTCGCCTCCGCACGCGAGAGTCCACGGACTATAAATAAAATGTAGCGTCAAGGTTCGCCTCCGCACGCAAGAGTCCACGGACTATAAATAAGACGTAGCGTCGAGGTTCACCTACGCACGCGCACGATCTGCGGACTTTAAATAAGGCGTGGCGTTGAGGTTACGCCTCGCGCGCGCGAGTCCACGGACTATAAATAAGGCGTAGTGTCGAGGTTCACCTCGCGCGCGCGCGATCTGCGAACTTTAAATAAGGCGTGGCGTCGAGGTTCGGCGTCGACGCGAGTCCACGGACTATAAATAAGGCGTGGCGTCGAGGTTCACCTCCGCGCGCGCGATCTGCGGATGTAAATAAGGCGTGGCGTCGAGGTTAGCCTCTGCACACGAGTCCACGGACTATAAATAAGGCGTGGCGTCGAGGTTCACCTCCGCGCGCACGATCTGCGGACTTTAAATAAGATGTAGGGTCGAGGTTCGCCTCGCGCGAGAGTCCACGGACTATAAATAAGGCGTGGCGTCGAGGTTCGCCTCGCGCGCGAGAGTCCACGGACTATAAATAAGGCGTGGCGTCGAGGTTCACCTCCGCACGCGCTACGGTCTGCGGACTTTAAATAAGGCGTGGCGTCGAGGTTCGCCTCCGCATGCGAGTCCACGGACTATAAATAAGGCGTAGTGTCGAGGTTCACCACCGCACGCACATCTGCGGACTTTAAATAAGGCGTGGCGTCGAGGTTCGCCTCGCCGCGAGAGTCCACGGACTATAAATAAGGCGTGGCGTCGAGGTTCACCTCCGCACGCGCGATCTGCGGACTTTAAATAAGACGTAGCATCGAGGTTCGCCTCCGCACGCGAGAGTCCGTGGACTATAAATAAGACGTAGCGTCGAGGTTCGCCTCCGCACGCGACAGTCTACGAACTATAAATAAGGCATCGTCGGCCCCAAACACGGCTTACAACAGTAAGAATAAATGGTGCACCGTTCCATTGCAAAAATATGAGGTGGAATGGTTACAGGTATGGGTGCACTAGTGCGAACCCCCCTCTCCGCCTGATATGATCAGCACCTCAGTCTTCGTGTGGCGCCGAGGGGCCCGTGCCGCTGCTATGGCCTCGGGAAACTTCCTCGAGCCAGCGGAGAAGTCCTCCCCCGCAGCGCGTTGCTGTATCTTGCAGCCTCGCGCATCCTCTCGACATGACCCCAGATCCGCCGGTGGAAGTTCCGAAGGCTAGGCTCGTTGGAGCGAATAGCGTCCGTTAGCGCCTCCGGCCGACCAGGAAGATCCAGGCGCGGGTTCGCTAGCTCCTGCATGTGCCTACACCCGCGGGTGTGAAGCAGGCCGAGGGCAAGGAACGCGCCAAGATAGCGCGATGCTCCCGAAGGTCGTGGCGCTGCGGCGCGATGCCCGCCCCTCCTCAATCAGCCCAAGCGTCTCCATCAGTCCTCCGCCCGTGGCGTCGGGCACTTCAACACAGATCGTGGAGGGCCCGGTTCAGAGATTCCATGGCCCCCCAAGCTGACGTGGACGCATCGTCCAAGGCACGGGTCTTGCCTACAAGGGACTCCTCCAACTGGACCTTCTCCGCTTCTAGAGTAGCGATCTGCTGCAAAAAGGAGGCGCGTTCCTCCGTCGCGGTGTGCTGGACCACCACGGTCTCCTGCTGCGCGGTCGCCAGGGCGCCCTCCAGCAGATGAAGCTGTCCGTCCTTCGTGGCGTGGGTGTCATCCGAAGCACGCAGCTCGACCTCCAGGGCCCTCCGCTCCCGGATGCGGGCCTCATCTAGCGCGTGGCCAAGGACAAGCGTCTGGAAATGGCAGAAGAAGTCAGCAGGTGCTCGACGGTGCTCCCACGGCGCGGCGCATACTTACCCTTATCTTGAGGCCCGCAGTGCAAGCGCCGGGAGGTCCCCTCGCACGGCGCCCGGCATCATTGTTCAAAACCATCGTGGCGCGCTCCACGGCTGCGTAATAGCGCGGCGTCTCGGACGCGGAGGAAGTCGGAGAGGGCGAGCCCGCCCGTCACGGCCGGGGCGCGGAGACTTCGGCGCGCGACGGCGGCGGCGGCTGCAGGTACCTGTTCGAGGTCCAACGCGTCGCGACACCCCGTTGCTCGATCCTTCACGCGTCGGAGACCGTCTGCGATGTCGGCGGAATGGCGAGCAAATCGGGAGAGTTTCGCGGTTGCGCGAGAAGGAATCTGCGCCTACCTTACGCACGCTTCGCTGCGGCAGGAGGATGCTTGTTCATCCGCTAGTCGGGAGCGAGCACCCGGTGGCGATCGAAGACACGCCGACCACGCCGCTGCGTCGAGCGCCGCACCTCGAGCACGGGCCGGCAACGATATACGGCCTCGGCGAAGGGGCTGGACGCGGCGTTCGCTGGGCTCCACAGAGATTCTTTGGTGGCGTCGGCCGCTGTAGTTCCGCCGCGCCGGTCATTCCCGCTCGGCGCGTCCTCGGCGGCGCCAGGGTGGTAGAACACCGCCGGTAGCTTCCTCCACAGGTTGGCGAGATCGGCATAACGGGGCGTCTTTCACGGGCTCAACAACATCGGCGGGAGATGCCACCGATGGGCTTGGGGCGCCACGCTCTCCCGAGCCGGTCCGACCGGACTCATCACCGGCCGCACGTCCTGCCCCACCGATGCCGCGCCGCCGAGTGTGGGCGCATCGACGCGGCGACCTTGGAGCAGGCCTGGCAGCTCACGCCACCACGGCGGCTCGAAGCCCCGGCGCCTCCGTCGTCCGCCGCAGCGCTTCGAGCACAGCAATGCGAGAACCTCGCGACGTGCGATTTATACGCCTCGCCCGCGCCTTGGTCACAACCTCGCGTAGCTTTGTGCTCCTTGGCGTGTATGGGCCCAAGAACATCGCAGCCGCGTGCTCTGCATCCTCTAGCCGAGCCGCTGCGAGAAAAAATATATAGCAAGTTGGTCGGGCAAGAGGCTACGCGATCACAAAAGTGCGCACCAGCGCGCGCGAGACTCACAAGGGGCGGAGGGCGAGCGAGCAAGACAATGGCGGAGCACCCGTCCTCTCGATCGTCGCCCGTCGCATTTCCACCGGCGGAGAGTGGAGACACCCCGTACATCGTAAACTCTTCAGCCAAGTCGCGCATACTTAGCCTCCGTGCGTCGTCAGCTTCCGGCGTCACATGTGGCGAGCGGTCGAACGAGATTGGCCCACCTCGGCACAGCAGGCCACTCGTGCTGGTCACGACGTAGTAAAACCACCGCTGCGTCCAGCCGGCTTCCCACCTCTCCAAGCTGGCCGGCGTGGGAAATAGCGTCGAGCAGGACCCTCGCAGCACGAAATCAACGCTACCGAAGTTGGATACAGCCCCCTCAATCTTCTTGGGTCGGCAGCGCACATGGTGCAGGATGGCGAACAGGCTCGCGCTGGGACGCCGCCCTTCCATCCGCGTGGCCCACGTAAAGACGGCAAGGTGGACTATGGCGTTGGGCGTCAACTGCGCTAACTCCAACCCGTACGTCCGTAGGACTTCGCCCACAAACATCGTGGAGGGCATTCGAAGACCGGCGTCGAAAAATGCGGCGAAGATGATCGCCTCCGTTTCCTGGGGCTTCGGCTCCGTTTCGTCGCGGTGGGGTAGGCGAGCCCCATCGCGTTCCTCGATCTTCCTCCGGCTGGCGGCAAAGCATCTCTTGATCGCGGCTCTTCCCAAAGCCTGCGGGAGCGGTGACCCCGAGTTTTCCATGGCGTCCCACCGCTCACCTCCATGCGAACGCCCCCGCAGCACCAACTCGTAATCCTCAGAGCGGAAGGACGACTCGTCCCGCCCAGGCAAGGAGCTACCGTCGGCAGGCGGGGCACCGTCCTGGCCGGCCATTGTGCTCTAAGATTAGAGCACGGGGCTATTAACATGAAAGCAGAAATAGGCGGCGGCGAGATAGGCGCCCCACTACGGCGAATGGCGCCTTATAAAGCCCGCTCGCCTCCCCACGACAACAAGCGCAGCCGGACTCAAACCCCGGCGATTCGACTACCCATGGCGGAAAGAAGAACCGCCGGCGCGCAGAGGTGCGCGGGTAGGTGGCGAGCAGCAGCGCAATATAAACCGCGCCGACACGCATCCCGATTGCCTAGGAAGAGGCGACGGCCGCGCTCACGCAACCGCTCACATCCCACGACGCGCCAAGCATCAACCGCGCATGCCCCACCCACGGAAGGCGGCGCACGGCGTGGCAGCCTTCCCCGACAGGCGGCGGCGCGCGATTCGGCCGCCATTAAAAGCGCACTACGGTCGCGGAGTCACTGCGGCTCCAAGGCATACCAACGTCGGTGGCGCAAGGCTGTTCGAAGGTAGGGGCGGGCGCGCGCGCCGCCTCGGCGCGGCTCGCTACCACCCGCTCGAAGGGTAGGGGCGGAGTGCGCGCCGACGTCTACCGCGCGAGCGCCCGGCTGCGCCACCCGTTGAAGGGTAGGGGCGGAGCGCGCGCGACGCCGCCCGGCGCCCGGCTCGCCGCCACCCATTCGAAGGTAGGGGCGAGCGCGCGCGTCGCCGCCTCGGCGCCCGGCTCGCTGCCACCCGTTCGAAGGTAGGGGACGAGCACGCGGCGCCTCGCCGCCCATGCGCCGGCTCGCTGCCACCCGTTCGAAGGTAGGGGCGGAGCGCGCCCACGTCTACCGCCCGAGCGCCCGGCTCGCTACCACCCGTTCGAAGGTAGGGGCGAGCGCGCGCGTCTCGCCGCCTGGCGCCAGCTCGCGCCACCCGTTCAAGGGTAGAGGGCGGAGAGCCGCGCGTCATTTCGCCGCCTGGCGCCGGCTCGCGCCACCCGTTGAAGGTAGGGGCGGAGCGCGCGTGCGCGTCGCCGCCTGGCGCGGCTCGCGCCACCCGTTGGAAAGGTAGGGGGCGGCAGCGGCGCGTCTACCGCCTCAGCGCCAGCTCGCGCCACCCGTTGAAGGTAGGGGCGCGCGCGCGCGTCTACCGTCTGGCGCGGCTCGCTGCCACCCGTTCAAAGGGTAGGGGCGAACGCGCGCGTCACCGCCCACGCGCCGGCTCGCGCCACCCGTTCGAAGGTAGGGGCGGGCGCGCGCGCGCTCTACCGACTAAGCCCAGCTCCATCAACCCAAGGCGGGGTTCGCCACGGTCTCGGCCGGTCAAATTTGAGAAGTTCACACGGCGCGAGGACGAGGGGGCCAAGGACTCGGCAACATGGCTTCGGCCCCGTGAAGCCCTTTACCATGAGAGGCTCCTGTTGTAGGGGTGGCCCCCACCTAAACCCAGCAGGCCTGGTAGAGGGTTGTAAGGCCCAGAATAGGCCATGTGCAATGACATAAATTCCCCTGAAGGGGATACTCAGATGTAAGGGTATAATTGCAAAAGCACTCCCCATGTATATATATGGAACACAGGCCATGGAAGGAGGCCAAGCCATTACTATCATTGTGGGACCCGGAGTAGAAACTTCCGGACCCCCCTGTGCATTACAGTACTAGTCCCAGATCAATGCTAGTACACACAGATAATCAGAAAAAACGGTACATTATCATCCACGATTTATTACAATAATAACTGAATTTTACATTGGTCATTGCCTTACAAAGGTTCACAGAACCTTAAAACGAAAATAAACACAGCGGAAGCAAAAAGTAAAATAATCGACCCATCATTACGCCACGAGCAATTGGTCGGGAAAGGAGTCCTAATCATCAGGGAAGAAACCACCGTATCCACACTCGACACGAAGTCGTATTCTCGACTTGAGCTTCGTCATCCTCTGCTAATGTATTTGTAGAGCAACATGTGAGTACAAAATTGTACTCATAAGTCTTAGGAAAGATGCATAGATGCAAGGCTTCACAAAGGAAGGCTATATAGTTCTTTTGCATAAATCAGCATTTTATTTCAAATCTACATAATTACTTCAAAGGCCATTTGATAAACATCTTGTTTTTCATAAATGAATTTAGATAAATAACTTAGTGAAGGTTAAACCACCAACACTAAAAACTTAGGCTATCTGCTAACTTTCAAAACTCGAGTTAAGCCACGATCTGGTTACACCACCAAATTTAAATCACGAGAGTTACACCACTCCCGATTTTGACAAACCATTTTATTTTGAAATCAAAATCAAACTTCTACCATGTGAATGCATTCCTTGCCGCCCTTGACCGTGGGCACGGCTATTCGAGTAGTTTTACTCTGCAGAGTTTGTACACTTTACCCACAAGAGATAAATTATCTTAATAGTCAACATGCTTCCTTTGGCATGAGACCCGGATAAAATATCACAAAGCCTTTCACCTACTCGGTGTTGCTAGATACCACCCGCTAAGGTTTCACCACAACTCGAATCCACGAGTGGAGCCCCTCTTGCGCCGTATGAGTCTGATAAACCCTGTCCCTCACTATGAGTAACCAGTACACACGGCACTCAATACACCACTGGTGATATCTAAACTACACCTTTATAGGTTAGTTAGCTAGGTCGTACCCATATAGACTTGTGGTTGCCTTTGTTTTGCTCAGTTTGGACAAACACAAGCGTCGGTCCTTAAGCGACCGGTGGTTCATTCACAATTCCAAAAATTCTCGTGCTAATCGCACTCACCAAACCTTCCATCCACCCTTGTCAACTTTTCCTTTGAAATTCATTTTTACTTTTAAATTAACAGTGGTAACATCCATTACCACTTTTCAAACAAATCATTTAACAATGGTAACATCCATTACCAATGTTCAAACAAATCATTCATCAAAACATTTAGCAAACATGCTACTCATTTGAGCATTATTACATTGATTTGCTACGCTAAGCATTTGCTAGTATTTAAAAATTCAACAGATGTAATACTAACTCATTATTGAGTCAAAGGGATATCCTAAGTTGACAATGGTACAAGGTAAACAATTTTCAATGAAAGGTATAACAAATTGGGTATTTAACTAAATTTTCTAAATCAAATTATCACTTGATATAACATAAGCATGCAATAATTTAAAATAACTACCTAATCATTTTATAAATCATTTGAGCAAGTTGATCAAAGAAAACTTGCAAAACATAGGATCAAAATGATCAAAGGAGACTTGCCTTCTGTCTTTGAGTTGAAATTTTCAGGGCTTGCTCTTGAAGTTCCTCGGACAAATCGGTCTCTACACGTAAATCAAGAAATCCAAATAAATAAAATAAAATAAAAATTCAAAAATTGAAACTAAATATACCAATTGAAAGATTAGAATTTTAGATGAATTTAGAAATTTGAATGGATCAATTTGGAGCTAAAATGGGCAAGATATGGATGTTGGAAGTTTGAAATCGAGAAAATGGAAAAGATAATTTGGAATTATCTTTTAACTGAAAATGAATTATGACGTCAGCACGGATTTTCTTGGAATTATTTTACAAAAGTAAATTCTAATTATGACATCAGCAAGGAATTAAAATAAAAATACGAAGCCGACATGTGGGCCCGGTCTACGGTGGACCGAGTCCACGGACCATTACAAATCTTGGCGTGGCACGCGGAAATGCGACACGTGGCATGACACGTGGCATCCGGCGTGGTGCGACATGGCACCGGATCGGGTTTCTTGGCGTGGCGCCGACATGGCTACTCGTGGCATGAAGCGTTCTTGAACACGTCGGCTAGGGCCGGCGTGCTCGTGATCTGGCGGTGGCGTGGCTCGAGCGGGGCGCGGCGGCGCGGATCGGATAGCCTACGCCGGACACGTGGCGCATCGCCGCGAAGCAAATCTGGATGAACAGCCAAGATTGGACGGCGGTGCGTAAGCGATCGTCCGATCTCGGGCGCGTGGCGGCTTCGCTGCTTGTGGCATCCTGCGAGCGCTTGCCTTGCGCGGCGACGCGGGCGGCAAACCGAGGCGAAGCGCGACGGGACGGCGAAATGAGGACGCGTAGGTGCATCCGAGCCGTGGAGGGATGGCCAGGTGAGATCGCGGCGCAGAGGCGGAAACCGACCGATCATCGGCGCATGGTCGGGCTCGCCGCTTGCTGGCGTCGCGCAGACGCGAGCGCGGCGCGGCGGCTGCGACGCTTGGCGGCGCGGCCCGAGGCGGCGTGCGGGAGCATCTCCTGGCGCGCGGACCAAGGGGCGCGCAAAGCGAGGGCGCGGCGGAGGACTCAGCGGCGACCAAATCCCACGGCGGCGACGGTTTGAGCAGCGGCGACACGCACGCGAGAGAGGAAGAGAGAGGGAGAGTGCGAAGGGTGAGAGTGGTGGCGGGCTCGTTTATACAGCGAGAGATGGAAACGGCGCGCGAACCTCGCCGCGAGTTAAAACGGCGTTTCCGCGCACGGCGAGTCGGGCGTTAAATCAAGGGGTAACGGCGGCGGTTGAATGCGCACGACAAGGCGGCTCTCGGGGTTCATGAATGGCGAAGTAACGGACGGGGCGAAGGTCGAGCTTCGGCAGCGGCGCAGAATGGCGGTGACGCCGGGAGGAAGAAACGGCCGTGGAGGCGGCGGCCCGGCAGGTGGGGACCACTGGCGGTGACCTACGCACCGGCGGTCTCGGCGGTGGGGCCGCTTGCCGGCGCAAAAACAAAAGAAACTCAACCTCGCGCGGGCGAGGCTCGAACGCAGCGCCGAGGAGGGGAGGGAAGAGAGCGGTGTAAACCGGGCGGGGAGGCACCGCCTACCCAATAAGGGTAGGTAATCCCTTTGAGGATTAGGCTGCGGGAAGCGGCGGATGTGCGACACGTGGCGCACGGAGAGGAGAGGAGGCGGGATGGCGCGACGGCGGGATCGGTCGAGGCGGAGATGGACGGATGGATGGCTGACAAGTGTCACCGAGGAAGGGTTTTGATATTTAAATTTTTTTATATATTTCAGAAATCAGTAGGAGGCTTTAAAATAGTCGAGAAAAATACCAAATAAATTCCAAAAATTGCAGAAAAATTCACATAATTCACTGATAATGTTTTGAACATATGAAAAATATTTCCAACCTATTTTGATATTAAATTTTTATTTTTAAACAGAACTTTATATTCTGAAAAATCCAAATAAATTGAGATAATTAATTTAAAATTATTTCTTCCAAATAAAGCAAAAATTGGGATGTTACAATCATTCACTCCCGACTCTCCACTACCATCTCTCTCTGTTTGGTCTGTAGCCACAACAGTAACATTATAGCTTATTCACTTCTCTCAAAACAAAGTGAACTGGTTGTAAACTATGCTTAGCCAAATATCAGGTGGTCTAGAAACCATCCTTGAAGAGGATATGGATGCTGAGTACTACATGTTTGCTCATGGAGGTATTTCTGACAATGTTCATCAATCCGTTTTGTAGCATGCAATACCCACTGTAACCCCTTGACTCTAAACCCATCCAGGTAATGACGCGATGGAGGACACATACTTCGATGAGCCAGCAGATGCCTCTCTCATAGGCTCAAATGTCCACGATCCCTACGATCATGTCTATAGCAATATACCTGATAGCATGCATGTGGTAAAGCCTATGGAAGACTGTGACAAATGTGGCACGAAGAAGTTCTAGTATGAGTCGAAAGGGTTCTTCTGTCGTAATGGTAAAATTAGGCTATTGAACCTAGAGCCGCCACCCAAACTTCAGAGGCTTTGGTTGAGTGCAGATCCTGACACTAAGCATTTCCAAGATAATATTAGATTCTTCAATGGTCACTTCTCCTCCACCACCCTCAGTGTGAGTCTCGATCAGAACTACACCAACATGAGGTTAGGAGTGTACACATTCTGTGCCCATGGCCAGAGTTACCACAATGTACATTCTTTTGGTCCGAGCAACTCTGGTCCGAAGCATTGGAGCTCTACTTCTATGACGATAGTTTGAATCATCATTTCTGCCACTCCCCTAGCCTCGACTAGCAAATTGTTAGGAGGCTGGTGGACATCCTTGAGGACAATCCCTAATCTCAGGCTTTTGGAACTTGGGCCAGGCTGAAGACCTTAAGGAATATCGTGTATCACTGAACACCAACTTAAAGATAGATCAGTGGGTGTACAATAGGCTGATAACATCGAGGGTGGCTACCGTGTAGGTCGAGGGGAACGAGCTACAGAGGGAATTCAAATGCAGTGTGATCCTGTACAGTAATAACAACAAGAAATATACTATCAAGCCGTACTATGTATGCTACAATCCATCGTCACATCCGCTCTTCTTCCTGGGACAGGAGCTCAGCTAGCATCCAGAGATCCCATAGCATGGCGTGCTCTTACAAACTGTAATTGAGGCATATGCCAATAATAATGATGATGATCTAGGTAAATATCCTGGTAAATGTGCCACAAGCTCATTCTTTCTGTCCTGTCTATTTAAGATTGCATTAACATTTTTATGTACCTCTATTGTATGTGTATTTGAATAGCCAGTTGTGCGTATCTATAAGGGACTACTACTAAAAATTCCAAATGCATCGTTGGATATTCAATGTCATACTATATGGCAAATGGCTATTCCAGTAGTACATAATTGACATGTACATAAAGGTGGATAGTACAAGGTTAGACTGCATTATAGGCCACCAGACTGAGATATGCGCAGACCTATACCAAGGTGTGGTTGACTGCATAGAGTCCGGAGAGAGCCGTGCGCATGCTATAGGCAAAAGGACCATGCTCTTGGTGTCATTTATTGGGGCATGAGAGATATGAAGTGAAGATTCATGGACACTATGGCCTTGGTGCAGAAGTATGGGAAGCCAGACATCTTCCTAACAATAACCTGCAACTACAACTAGGAAGAGATTACGCATGAGCTCGAGTTCGAGTATTTAGAGCCAAGCTAGAGGACCTTAAGGAGCAACTACTTAAGAAGCATATCCTTGGCACAGTAGTTGCTTATGTCTACGTTGTGGAGTTCTAGAAGAGAGGCCTCCCACATGCTCACTTCCTTCTCATCATGCAGGGAAGGTACAAGCTCACGTGTCCCGAGTAGTATGACTATCTCATCTCCGCTGAGCTCCTAGACAAGAACAAGTACCTAGATCTATATGAGAAAGTTATCAAGTGAGAGACCATGTGGAGGTGTCCCCATGTTTGTGATGAGTAATTGACAGTTGTGTTAGAGAGTTTGAGTTTGTTTTGGGTATTCCAGTGTTGAGTACCTTTTTACTAATGCTATTGTTGATTATGCTGTTTCGTGCGGTGCTATGTGACGGTTTGCTTGTCTGTGTGGCTGCAGGACTTTGGAGCTAGGTTATGGTGAGGTGAGGAGGACCGGGACTATGCACAGGAGGTATTGAGGTCCAAACGGTCAGAGATGCCGAAGATGATCGAGGCTGCTGAGGTGGTTGTGAGCCGAGAGACGAGGAACTGGAGCTGGAGCTACCGGTGGAGGACACGACGGGCAACGACGAGTGGACCGGGACTAGACTCAGGTGGAGTCAGAGGTCCAGATGGTTGGATGTCGGTTGCGATCGTGTGCGACAGAACAGACCAGGACTAGACTCAGGTGGAGTCGGAGGTCCAGTCGGTCGAAGTCAGGTGGACACGACGGGCAGTGGCGAGGTGGACCGAGACTAGGCTCAGGGAGGAGTTGGGGTCCAGACGGTCAGGAAGCCGGGTGCGGTCGTGTGCAGCGGAGCGGACCGGGACTAGACTCAGGGAGGAGTCGAGGTCCAGACGGTCAAGGTGCCGGTTGCGGGAAGCTTCCGGGAAGGTGCTTGAGGGGTAATTTGGAGAATTGACTCAAGCATGAGTGGAATGGCTAGTTTTTCCTCCATTTTTTGTGTTGACTTTGACTCCTGCTTCTTTTGTGCGTGGAGCATGGAGTGGGAAGAGTATGCCACTTCTTGATTTGCCTTTTGGGTGTGAGCCTGGAGCCTTCATATGGAGAGGTGGAGGCAGAAGGCAGGGCGTGCAAGTAGTGAGTGCTCTCTGTGTGCTTGAGCTAAGGGAGTGTGTCCTCGGGTGTGTAAGCATGTAGTGAGAGCAGTGGTGTGTTCCTCCTCATATTCAATTGCATATGGGGATGTAGTGAGATGGTTGTAATTCATGTGTAATCATTCATCTCTATGTATCGAATTTAAGATGAGAAGCTTTGTGGTTGAAATGCTTTGTTGTCTTTTTCTGTCTTTTGTGTTGTGTCTCCTTCTGCTTGCTCCAAGCTTTTTCTGACCGCTCTGTGTTTCCTAATGTTGAGGTGAATTCTTGTTGAGGTTGTGGTTGATCTTCTTGCTTTGAATTAGGAATATCCTCAGGGCTCCCTGGCCAATCTATTCCTGCGAGCAAATGGTTGAATCAATGGGTTTGCACCTTGTTGTGGCTACAGGCCAAACAGAGAAGGAGGGGACTAGTAGAAGAGGAAGAGGGAGCCTGATCTGTGGATGGTTGGTGAGAATGAGAGGATCCCCCCCTTTGCCCCTCCTGGGGGGTTTATATATATGAGTGGGGTAGAATGAGAATTTCCCATTCTACCCCTTAGCATTTACACAGGATGAGGGTACATTGGTATATTTACACTGGTATATTCCTCTACACTATTGGGCCTATTACATGTTAGACTAGTTGCACGGCCCAGCCACGGGGGGTTGGGCGACCCCTACAACAGTACTCCCTCACAACAAGCACTGAGGTCCCCGATGGGCGAGCTGACGCGATCGACCGCCCCAGCCCCCGTTCCCTGACAGCAAGCGCGAGGGAACCGACTGGCGAGCTGATGCAACTAGTAGCTACGAAGAGGTCCACGAGAATCCCGCTCCGAATCCGGGTCATCCAGCTGAGGCAACGCTCACAAGGCTGACAACAGGGCCGTGCCGTCCCGCCGAGGCGATGCCTACGAGGCGGACGGCGGAGTCCTACGCCGGAGCCGTGCCGTCCCACCGAGGCGGTGCCTACAAGGCGGATGGCGTAGTCCTGCGTCGGAGACGTGCCGTCCCGCCGAGGCGATGCCTACAAGGCGGACGATGGAACCTTGCGCCGGAGTCGTGCCGTCCCGCCGAGGCGATGCCTACAAGGCGGACGACGGAACCTTGCGCCGGAGTCGTGCCGTCCCGCCGAGGCGATGCCTACAAGGCGGACAACGGAACCTTGCGCCGGAGTCGTGCCGTCCCGCCGAGCCGATGCCTACAAGGCAGACGACGGAATCCATCGCCGGAGACATGCCGTCCCGCCGAGGCGATGCCTACGAGGCGGACGGTGAAGTCCTACACCGGAGACGTGCTGTCCCGCTGAGGCGGTATCTACAAGGCGGACGACGGAATCCATCGCCGGAGACCCGCCGTCCCGCCGAGGCGATGCCTACAAGGCGGACGACAGAATCCATCGCCGGAGATGCGCCGTCCCACCGAGGCGATGCCTACGAGGCGGACGGCAAAGTCCTACGCCGGAGACGTGCCAGAGTCGGAGTCAACACCGTTCCCTTACCTGCAAAGACTAACGCCCGCGGAGAGCGGGCGCTTTCTACGTTAAGCAGGGAGGCGGAGAGCGTCGTTCCCCTACCTTCAAAAATAGTGCCCGCGGAGAGCGGACGCTTGCGGCGTAGGCCGAGGGCACTACGCACGCCGAGGTAGAGAGGCGAAGGCGCCGTTGCCCTACCTTCGAAAATAGTGCCCGCGGACGCGCGGCGCTTGCGCATCGCCGAGGGCACTACGACGCTGAGGTAGAGAGGCGGCGCCGTTCCCTACCTTCAAAAATGGTGCCCGCGGAGAGCGGGCGCTTGCGGCGTAGGCCGGGGGCACTACGCACGCCGAGGTAGAGAGGTGAAGGCGCTGTTCCCCTACCTTTGAGAATAGTGCCCGCGGAGAGCGGGCGCTTGCGGCGTGGTGAGGGCACTCACGCACGCCGAGGTAGAGAGGCGAAGGCGCGTTCCCTACCTTCAAAAGCAGTGCCGCGAGAGCGGGCGCATGACGATGCCAAGGCGCACGCGCGGAGGAGGAGGTGGAGCGGCCGTTCCCCTACCTTCAAAAATGGTGCCCGCAGAGAGCGGGCGCTTGCGGCGTAGGCCGGGGGCACTACGCACGCTGAGGTAGAGAGGGGAAGGCGCCGTTCCCCTACCTTCGAAAATAGTGCTGCGAGAGGTGTGCTGCGGTGTAAGCCGAGGGCACTACGCGCGTGGAGGCAGGGAGGCGGAGCCACCGTTCCCCTACCTTCAAAAATGGTGCCCGCGAAGAGCGGGCGCTTGCGGCGTAGGCCGAGGGCACTACGCACGCCGAGGTAGAGAGGCGAAGGCGCCGTTCCCCTTGTTGGTGATATGCCCTAGAGGCAACATGGAGATGTTGAATATATCACATACTATGTTTATGATACATTGCTTTGTTCCTTGAAATAGACATTATCATTATTGATCAATGAGTATGTGACTTATTCATGAGACTCTTAATGCCAAAATGTTGCTATTTCTAAATGATCCCTGATCATATATCATATGAGGAACAAATATGATTCAAAGATCAGCATATGTATTGATTGATGATCATGTCTCATGGATCATGGTATGGAGATACCAAATCAATAATATGGACATGTGTTAGTGAACATATGTTGGATAGACCCGCCATGAGACACTCGCAGAGATTCCATGTGTCATTAGTTGGTCTCAAGTAGTGTTTATGTAGAATCCTTAGACTTGAGATCATCATGGTTCCCAACATGCATAGTAGCCTATTTTGGGACTACTAACCACTACTCCGTGCTGGGTAGTCATAAAAGTAGTCTTCGGGTTTGCTATGAAACATGTAGTGGGATGTGAATGATCAAGATAGAATTTGCCCCTCCTTATGGGAGAGATATCTCTGGGCCCTCGATGTAATGGATTATGTAAGTGCATGGCCATGCCAATGTGATTGAGGAGTCAATCACAAGTTTATAATCCATCACGGAATCGAGAGTGATTGAGCTATTAAGAGGATGACACAGTCTCACCTTGAGCTTAATCTATATCGTGAGGCAAAGGGATTCGTACATGAGAACATTACAGAGTTCAGCCGATATGATCTTTACGTATACTTTGGGGTTAATATGTCTTGCTAGAGGCCGCTATTAATGTGGTGACCGGAAAGGTGTTTCGGTCGCGACCAAGCATATCGTGAACCTGCTGGTGGTCGCACACTTAACGGGTTGGAACACTAATTCGAATGTGATTCGGATGTGGGCTCAATTCAGATAGAGATCCGGATAGACTCCTATTGGGCCTCGGTCCACGAGGCCCAAGTGAGGAGGTCTATATATTTGGAGGCGGGGTGAGGATGGGCGCTCGTTCCTCCCGAGCAAAACCCTAGCCGCCACCTCCCGAAAGCCAAACCCTAGCCGCTCGCGAGTCTTTGGTACACTCGCGATCGCGTTCCAGCCCGGACGTGTGGATACGGTGGAGGCGCTGCGTT
Source organism: Dendrocalamus sinicus (assembly GCA_036346575.1). Classification (NCBI taxonomy): domain Eukaryota; kingdom Viridiplantae; phylum Streptophyta; class Magnoliopsida; order Poales; family Poaceae; genus Dendrocalamus; species Dendrocalamus sinicus. The sequence continues at coordinate 128,473 of JAYEVI010000273.1, forward strand.
GCGGCGTTGATCGGCATCAACAAACTACTGATTGGATCGCTCGTGGTGTGGTTGATCGCGTGGAGAGCGATCGATTCGGGACGATCGGCTACTTCCACTACTACCTCGACAGCGTGGTTGGATCGGCTTCTCCAACTCTTCTTCGCTGCATTTGCGCGTCTAGTGGTAACGATCTATGATCCCTCCTTAGCATGATGTCACGGTGTGCGCGGTAGAAATTTTTATTTTCTGCTATCGTAGCCTATCGCGCGTTCCTTGATGGTATCGAGCCATCTTGCTTAGTTTGCGATCCGGATCGCGCATATGTTGATATGCGGTTGTAGTAGATTGGATCTATTACAGTCTAGATCAATCGGTTCATGTGATGAATCGATGGTAGCACGGGTTGATGAGATCAATCGGTGAATCGGGGTTAGATGAGGCACAGACTTTATTACTACTAGTGCCCTAGAGATTGTCTCGGATCGACATAAGGTGGTTATGTCGAATACTAGTAGGATATGAATCTGATAGCCTCGGGCCAATGAAAAAAACTAGTGTCCTAGAGAATGTCTCGGATCGGCATAAGGTGGTTATGTCGAATACTAGTAGGTTACGGATCTGATGGCCTCGGCCCAGTGGAAAAACTAGCTTCCTAGAGAATGTCTCGGATCGGCATAAGGTGGTTGTGCCGAATAGTTTTTCCATTGAGATTTCATAGATTGGATAGCGTCATGGGTTCACATCGTTAGGTAGAATACGATTCTACGTCTAACTTGTTTTTGCAGAGAATGATGTGAATAGTATGGCCCTATATCTTATTGGAATGTATGAGATGTATGTGATGCATGTAACATTCGTTCATGGCCTGCGTGTCATGATTATTTCAGCTATTGTTAGCTGTCTATATTGTATTTAACGACCTGCGTGTCGACCTTAATGCTTGAATCTATCTTTGTAATATTCAATTTCTAGCTATTATAGGTAGTAGCCTAGTTTTGAGGTTACAAGCTTTCAAGCATGGTGGCCTAAAGGAGTGATGTGGAGGATGGAGATCGTCTACACCTACATGGAGATGGAGATCACCATTTTTGGGCCATACTACTTGATAGTTAAATGTGTTTATACGTGATATTATCTATCTTATTCTTATGCAATGTTTTTGTGATATGTTGCTTTGGTAGGATAGAATCCCTCATAAAATTAGGTGTTCATGCCCTTCCATATGTTGCACCAAAGATAATGATCACCGCATGGCAGGTCTACCAAAGTAGAGTGCCGTCGGTTATCATCATTATTTGGGGTAGATGTTGGACATCTACATGCGGAAGCATTTGGTTTACTTAACAAGGTTATCAAAACAGTTTTGGACCTTGGGGCATAGGTTGGGGCAGGGCATATTGATGTCACCCAACAAGCAAGAGTCACATAGAGATGTGATTAGCAAGGTGTTGCTTACCCATGTCACTAGTTTTCTAGCCGTGATGCCAAAGCTCACTAGGAATTAGTGAAATGAGGATCTTGACCCACTATGTAACTTAGAGGAGTTTTGTTGCAAAACACATAGTGGGAGTCTTTTGTTAAATAGTTTAATAAAAGATGAACATAAACATAGTGCTAAACTTTGCATATTCTTTGTTGTAGATCATGTCAACTAATGCCGCATCCAGTTCTTTTAATTTGCGATCTATTCTTGAGAAGAAAAACTCAATGGAGCGAACTTTATGGATTGGTATCGCAACTTGAGAATTGTTCTCAAGCAAGAGCGCAAGGAGTATGTCCTTGAGTCTCATTATCCCGATGACTTGCGATAATGCTCTGCGGTCTGCACGAAGAGCTTATGAGAAGCAAGCGAATGATTACCTTGATGTGAGCTGTCTCATGCTTGCCACAATGTCCTCTCGAGCTTGAAGCAATATGAGAACACGGATGCCTACAATATCATTGTGGGGTTGCGTGGTATGTTTGAGAACCAAGCAAGGGTGAGAGGTTCAACACTTCAAAGTCCTTGTTTGCGTGCGAGCTTGTAGAAGGAATCCCGTCACCCTCATGTGATTAAGATGATTGGCTACATTGAGAGTATGGAAAAGCTTGGTTTTCCCTTAGCCAAGAGTTGGCTACGATGTGATTCTCCAATCGCTCCCCGAGCTTTGAGCCATTCATCTGAACTATCACATGAACAACATGGATAAGACCTTGGCGAGTTGCATGGGATGCTAAAAGCTACCGAGGAAAGCATTAAGAAAAGCAGCAATCATGTGATGATGATGCAGAAAGGCAAGGGCAAGCCCAATGTCAAGAAAGGCGCGGTCAAAAGAAAGTTAGCTCCCGATGAGATCGCGAGCAGTTCTAAGGCCAAGCAAGTCAAGAAGGGCGCTGCTCCTAATGCAGATTGTTACTACTGTAAGCAATCAGGTCATTGGAAAAGGCGCCCAAAGTACTTGGAGGATCTTGAGAAGAAGAAGGAAGTACGACTTCCTCTGAGGTATAAATGTTATAGAGATCAATCTTGCTACTTCATCCACTTGATTCTTGGGTATTTGATACCGGATCGGTTGCTCACCTTTGCAAATCGTTGCGGGGGCTAAGAAGAAGTAGAAGTTTGAGGAGGAGCGAAGTGGATCTTCGCGTTGGCAATGGAGCAAAAGTTGCTGCGGTGCATTGTTGGCACCATGCCATTGTCTTTACCTTGAGATTAGTTTTGGAATTGAATAATTGTTATTGTGTTCCATCTCTTTCCAAGAACATTATTTCGCTTCATGTTTGCAAGCGAGAAGGTTATGACTTTAGATCTGTGAACAATGGTTGTTCTCTTTATTTCAAAGATATGTTCTATTGTCATACTCCATTGGTGAATGGGTTATATGTTATTACTCTTGAAGAGTCACCGGTCTATAACATTAATGCAAAGAGGCAACGTTCGAATGATTTGAATCCCACGTTTATTTGGCATCGCCGCTTAGGTCACATAAATGAGAAACGCATGGAGAAGCTCCATAGAGATGGTATTCTGCACTCATTTGATTTTGAATCATTTGAGATATGCGAATCTTGTTTACTTGGCAAGATGACAAAGGCACCTTTCACGGTCAAGGTGAGCGGGCAAGTGACTTATTGGCACTCGTACATTCGATGTATGTGGACCAATGAGCTCAATAGCCGAGAGGGTTTTCGATACTTCATAACTTTTATCGATGACTTTAGTAGATATGGGTATATCTACCTGATGAAGCATAAGTCTGAATCCTTTGAAACGTTCAAAGAATTGCAGAATGAAGTACAAAATCATTTAGGCAAGACAATCAAGTTCCTATGATCTGATCGTGGAGGCGAGTATTTGAGCCATGAGTTTGGCAATCATCTGAAGGATTGTGGAATTGTTCCACAATTGACTCCGCCAGGAACACCTCAATGGAATGGGGTATCTGAACGGAGAAATCGCACCTTATTAGATATGGTGCGCTCCATGATGAGCCAAAGTGATCTTCCGTTGTCTTTTTGGGGGTACGTGTCACATCCCAAAATTTGCTTGTTGGAAAAAATTTAAATTCAAATAAAGTATTTTAAAGTAATTGGATTTTATTTGGTTTTCCTGAATTTTCTGGAATTTAAAACCTATTTTTAAAAATTAAAAGGTAATTCAAACTATGAAAATAATTTACCAACAGTAGTTGGAAATAATTTTGCTTAGTCCAAAATATGTCCAGAAGCTTCTCTGAATTTTTCTAGAATTTTTGGAGGTATTTTCATATTTTTCTGAGGCCTAAATAATTTCCTAGCCTTTTCTGAAATTGTAAAATCAAAATAAAAATCCAACCTCCTTGGTGACACTTGGACGGACGGATGTCGTCCACGTCGCCGCCTGGTCCATCCCGGCCGCTTCTCTCTCCTTTCTCTTCTTTCCGAGAACCCCGGCAATCGACTCCTACCCGAATTCTATCTCTTCATTCGATTCGTTCGGGAATTTGAATTCCGAAGAGATGAGCTCCTTATCTCTTTGATTTTCAAACTCTGTGCCGCTCCGTTGCCTTATTCCCGTGTTAATAGGATCTCAAGCCGTGGTCTTCGGTGATGAATCCCGCCGCCTCACCCCTTCCCCGAGTCCTATAAATATACCCCCTCAGCCTCCTCTTCCTCCCGCCCCATCTCCACGGTTGTCGTGGCCACCGTTCCGACCTCGCCGTGCCCCGTCGACCTCGCCTTCGTCTTCGCCGTGGTCATGTGCCCGGAGCCCCATCACCGCTTGGACTCGAGTCGCGCCGCCTCTTCTTCTCGTCGCCGACCGTCTCCGCTCATCGCCGAACCCCTCCGACCCGTCTTCGACTTTGACTCTGCATCGGGATCGCGTCTTCGACCATCTCCATTCCCCTCCGACCACCCCGCTGCCAACCAATTTCCGAAGGTAAACCTTCCGTGTGGTCGTAGATCCGTATGGTCGTAGATCTGTGTAGTCGTAGAGTCTTACGACCACCCTAGATTGTTTACGATCAAATCCAAACCCTTAGAATCCTGTACGACCATGTTAGAGTCCTTTTCGACCGTCTGCAATACCATACGACCGCTTAAACTCGTTGTCGATCACTTTGAGTCATGGTCGTAAGACCTATAGCAGCTCTCGGTTTCAGTCGCTCAATTCACCGTGGTCGTTAGCGTCAGGTGGTCGCATACGATTGCGTAGTCGTAAATGTCTCACGTTGTCGAAAGCGACTTCCTAGTCGTAACCCGATTGCGTTGTCGTAGATGGCCGTGTCGTAAGTCTTCTTCGAAGTCGTAAGTCTTCTCCGTAGTCGTAGGTTCTCTGTGTAGTCGTAGTCGTAGACCAGTCTATGGCCGTAGTCGTAATTTCCCTGCGTGGTCGTAAACTATTCTGCGTGGTCGATGGCTCGACTACGTGGTCTTAGCCCCTTCCGATCACGTTTGCCGTGGTCGTAACCCCTGTTGATCGTGTTTGCCGTGGTCGTAGCTCTTCCCGATTACGTTTGCCGTGGTCGTAACCTCGACTACGTGGTCGTAAGCCATTCTCTGTGGTCGTAATCAACTTCGTGAACGTAATTTCGGCTACGTGTTCATAAATTCTACTGCATAGTCGTAAATTTGACCGTGGTCGTAAACAACCGGGTAGTCGTCAGTTCAACTGTGGTCGTAGGCTCGACTACGTAGTCGTAATACCGCTCGGTCGTCTTTTCGACTGCATTGTTGTAGCCGAAGTTTCTTCCGATCACGTCTACAGTAGTCGTAACCCTCCCGATCACGATAGCCGTGGTCGTATCTTCCTCTCCGACCACGTTGATTCCCGAAGACAATCTTTTTCTCCGATTTAAAACTTCCTAAGGTCATAACTTTCTCATTTTAACTCCGATTTCAGCCATTCAAATTTCTAAATTCGTCTAAAATCATAATCTATCCAAATATGGTCTCTTTTGAATTTTTGGATTTTGTTTGGATTTTGTTTGTATTTATTTGCTTTGTTTGCTTCGTCTTTTATCGCGTAGATTCCAACATTGTCGACGATCACTCCACCCAATAGCAAGAAGACCCAGAGAATCTGCAAGAAGGCAAGTCTCCTTTGATCATCTTGAACCCATGATTTGAAATGTTTTCAAATTATTTTAAATTATGTGCATTGCTATTTACATAAAATATTAGTTCAAATCTTTAGGAACTAGTTATTCCAACTTGCTATGCCCTCCATTGAAATTGAATGTCATGTACTCTTGTCACCATAGAATTTCCTTTGTCTCATTAATGAGAGTATTATAATTACTTGTTGATGTTAGTATGGTAGTATAATGCTTAGTCCTGCTATTCAATACTTTAGAAATCTTGAAAATGGGAAAGGATGATTTATTGCAATAGCCTTGTTTCAGAAATTTAGTGGTAATTGCAGTTGCCACTGTTGTTTTAAAATAAAATAAAATGTGAAAGATGATTTAGATTAGGGTGGATGGTTGGTTTGGCTTGGTGCAGTTAGCACGAGATCTTGTTAAGGGTATGTTCCACCCTAGTCAATTAAGGACCGACGCTTGTGTTTGTCCAGACTGAGCACTACCGTACAACCACAAGTCTATATGGGTACGACCTAGCTGACTAACTTATGATAGTCTAGTTTAGGTGCCACCAGATGGAAAGTGGGTGCAGGATGGGTGGTTATCCACAGTGAGGGACAGGATTTCTGTACTCATATGGCGCAAGAGAGGGCTTGGTTGGGCAGTTAGCCTACTGCGGTGAAACCTCGTGGGTGGTATCTAGCTAGATTAGAGTAAGGTAAGGCTTTGTGATATTTTATCGGGTCTCATGCCAAAGGAAGCGTGTTGACTTTTAGGATAATTTATCTCTTGTGGGTAAAGTTGTTCAACCTCTGCAGAGTGTAAAACTATTCGAATAGCTGTGCCCACAGTCAAGGGCGGGCAAGGAATGCATTCACATGGTAGATTTCTGGTTTTGGTTTTAAAATTGCAAGTTTTGTATTCCAAGAGTGGAGGGAACTCTCGGAAGGGAATCCTGGAGGATGGAGCCAGAGAGGGTGGATGGAACCCGCAGTTTTAAACTTGGTCAGATAGACTTGATTAATTGGTGTAGGTGGATGGAACCTTCACTATAGAATTATTGATAATTCTGCTAAAACAATTACATTATTAAATTGATGCCTTCGAAAATAATTAGTAGTAATTGAATTTAAAATATTGCTTTGTGCAAAAGAACCATATAGCCTTCCTTTGTCAAGCCTTGCATCTATGCATTTTTCCCAAGACTTGCGGAGTACTTTATGTACTCACATGCTACACTCAAAAATAAATCTCAGAGGAAGTTGAAGCTCAAGAAGGTGACTACGACTCTTCGCCGCTTGTGGATGTGATGGATTCTTCCGGAGAACTAGGTCGCGCTTCCCGATCAATTGCACGTGGCGTATTGATGGGTCGTCATCGAGTTATCTTTTGCTTCCGCTGTGTTTTATGTGTGCAAGGTCTTAAACCTCTATTGTAATAATGAGACCTTTCGGTCGGTACTCTCAACTATTGTAATAAATCGCTGTTGGTGATGTTTATCCATTCATTTAGCTGTGTGCACTAGCTTTGATGCGGGACTAGTGCGGTAATACACTGAGGGTCCGGGTTCGAAATCTGGGTCCGACGATGACGCTCTTGAAACACCGCTTTCACACTAAACAGGTTCCATCAAAATTAGTAGAAATGACACCATATGAGATGTGGACGGGACAACGTCCTAGCTTGTCTTTTCTTAAGATTTGGGGATGTGAGGCTTATGTAAAATGTTTACAATCTGATAAGCTCGGTCCTAAATCGATAAATGCTTCTTTATCGGGTATCCTAAGGAAACAAAAGGATATTACTTCTATAATCAAGGAGAAGGCAAAGTGTTTGTCGCTTGGCATGGTGTCTTCTTAGAGAAAGAGTTTCTCTCAAGAAGGGATAGTGGGAGCATGGTGAAACTTGAAGAAATTCGGAAACACTGAAAGCGTTTCAGCTCCTCTGAGAACCACAACAGGATGAACAAACTGTTGAAGAAACTGTTGTGGACACACCGCACCACGTAGGTCGAGAGGTCACGTCGTGCACTGAGAGGTACATGTTCTTGACTACTCAACAACGGGACATATTGTTGTTAGACAACGATGAGCCTAAGACCTATGAAGAAGCGATGGTGGGACCGGACTCGAGAAATGGCTTGAAGCCATGAGATCTGAAATTGAATCCATGCACAATAATCAAGTTTGGAACTTGGTTGATCCACCTGATGGTGTTAAAACCATTGAGTGCAAATGGATTTTCAAGAAAAAGATAGACATAGATGGAAATGTTCACATCTATAAAGCGCGATTGGTGGCCAAAGGTTTCAAACAAAATCAAGGTGTTGATTATGATGAAACTTTTTCGCCCGTGTAACACCCCAGGACCCACATTACCCTGGGATGCTACTAAAACTGCTCTACAACGAGCCAATTTACAAGATAAATAAACTGGCAACAATTACTAAACAAGATAGTATAAGCGGAAGCATAAGCAACTAAGGAATAACAGGATAGTGATAGCAATTCACTATTTAAAACATCCTCCAACATTTTAATCTAAAACATAGTTCACAAATTTAACATTATTAAGATAATGTAAACAAAGCTATGCAAGGTCTAGAATCCTTTCAACTTTATTACAGCATAAAAATATGATTCACGTGCATCAGTGTGATGCCGTTCTACCCTTCCACGCATGCTCAAAGTCCACTGCAGGAGGAGGAAACAAGGGTGAGATAAAAATCTCAGCAAGCAAACTGTTTAACAGGCTATTCAAACTACAAACAATTATACATCATCATTTATAATTCCATACAACTACAACCATAATTCATGTCCACAATTATTAAACCACCACAAATTTTCATGAATCATACCTCTTCAATTTCAGATTTAATTGGCATATGAATGCAGTCATTTTATCCACAATTAAATGCAAATGAAACATTTAATCTTCCACAAACCACAATGGGTTAATCATCAACATTCTTCCACAATTAAATGCAAATGAAACATTTAATCTTCCACAAACCACAATAGGTTAATCATCAACATTCTTCCATAATTAAATGCAAATGAAACATTTAATCTTCCACAAACCACAATAGGTTAATCATCAACATTCTTCCACAATTACAATGTTATTATCCTCAACCTCAAATCACCATCAATGACGTTAAAGCATTAACAAATAAATCTTGTTTGACTACTTTAAATTCTCAACCACTACCACTAGTAAAAGCAATAAAACATATGTATGTTTTACTTCAACACTTTATTATTTCTCACATCCACAATTGTTATCAACAATTAATACAAGAGAAAAGAATCTCATGCCACAATCACAACCCTTACTGTACACAAGGGATGAACCCCATTCCACGTCCACAACCATAATCCTCATACCACAAATAGCTCACATGAGCCAATTCCACATTACAACTATGAAGTTGTATAATCCACATTACAACTATGAGTTGAATATTCCACAAAATAACTTCACCACAACATATTGCATATGTATGCAAATGAATCTTTCCACAATGCAATGCATATGAATGCTATGCTCCACATCACTCTTTCAGGGCAGGATTTGAGGTGCATCGTATTACGGCAATATACGATCTTTGTCTGCAGTGCGATCGCGGCTATGTCTTGGCGACATCCACATATGCATATGACATAATATGATATGATAATCACAAATCACATTAATCCATCCTCAAAGGAGCATCAACATGCTCACGACATATCCACATCCACCACATGTTATTTTCATGTTCCACATTATAACATTAAGCAAGATTTCCACATGGCTACTAGCAGATTATCAACATATCAATGGATAAGTACTTGCTACCATCTCCACAATTAAATTATCATGCAATCATGGCATAATGTATCAAATTACGATAATAATGTAAACTGCAAGTAGAAGGAATAACAAGTTAAGCGGTAGCAACCACCGCCACGTTTACTTGCCTCAAACCGACGAAGCGAAGTAAAATCAAGAGCGTTCAGGGACAAGACCACCTGTCCAAAAGGCAACTCTCAGCACACAGCTACAGCATACAAACATGACATTAATAATTAAAAACGTCGCTAGAACCCCGAACCCGCAAAACTCCTCTCCGCTCAACAATTCAGCAAATTGCCCTCTGCTGCAGCGCTACTTAACATTTTCGTAACTTTAAAAATATTGATTCATTTACAGCAAACGATATATCTCTGGATTCATCACTTAAAAGCCTACATTTTTCATGTAGAACATCTATTTTTATTTTGATCACAGCTAGGTGTAATTTAATGCCCCAAAACAGAGGAAGAACTCTGTTCGGGCAGATTGGACAGCAATAAACAAATGCGTCCCAACATCAGTAAAAGGGTCTAAAAATTATGAATTTTATACATCAGCTAGACCTCTAAATTATCTACAACTTTCTCAATTACGGACATGGTCATAAAAATCATTTACGACCTCTAATTCCCAGATTACCGTCGGTCTGTACCAATCTGCTCGCCTGACGAACAGCAGTATTCCCGACCCTGTAACTCCCACATAACAAGGCATAAAATTCCGAAACAAATACAGGATATGCATCTGGAAGTCCTCTACAACTTTACTTTTGGGAAGGTCCGCAGGAAAATTCGTTTACTAGGTCAAAACCTCGCGAACAGACACGCTGCGCGAATCAATCTACAGGCAGACATCAGCTAATCTCTAATCGGGCAATTAATCTATTAACTACCTTCAAAATCCGTGCCAAGAACCCTAATTATTCCATAGAACAGAGGGTTTGGGATGAGGAAAAATTACCTAGATGATGGATCACCCCTTTTTTTCCTCCTCCTCCTCTTCTTCTTCCTTCTCCTTCCTTCTTCTCCTTCTCCTTCCTCTCCTTGGCTCCAATGGCAGCAGCACTGTGGGGGGCTGATGGAGGGGGAAAGAGGGCTGCGCCCAGGGGGTGGAGGAAGGGGGTGGCGCTGCAAAGGGATGGGAGAGGGGAGAAAAGGGCTAGGGTTTTGGGAGGGAGGGAGGTGCGGCCACCCCTTGGGCCTCGGCCCAAGGCGGTCGACCCACTCCCAGCAGCCCATTCAGAGGTTTTAATTTAATTTTTAATTTATTTTATTCATTTTACACTGTTCTACAATTTTTATTTTTTCCTTCCCGCGATTTACCGAAAAACCGGCGACTCCGCGATTATTTTAAAAACTTACGCCGTAAAGACGTTCAGGATATTACAGCCCGTCGCAATGCTAAAGTCTATTCGGATCATTCTAGCGATTGCTGCATATTTCGACTATGAAATATGGCAAATGGATGTCAAAACAGCTTTCCTTAATGGAAATCTGAGTGAGGATGTGTACATGACACAGCCCACGGGTTTTGTCGATCTGCAATCAGCTGGAAAGATATGCAAGCTACAAAGATCCATTTATGGATTAAAGCAGACATCTCGGAGTTGGAACATTCGTTTTGATGAAGTAATCAAAGGGTTTGGTTTCATCAAGAACAAAGAAGAGCCTTGTGTTTACAAAAAGGCTAGTGGGAGCGCACTCGTGTTTCTGGTCTTATATGTGGATGACATATTACTGATCGGAAATGACATTCCTATGCTCGAATCTGTTAAGTCTTCATTGAAAAATAGTTTCTCTATTAAAGACTTAGGAGAGGCGGCATATATTCTGGGCATCAAGATCTATAGGGATAGATCAAGAAGGCTAATTGGATTAAGCCAAGATCATTACATTGACAAGGTGTTGAAAAGGTTCAACATGCAGGATTCCAAGAAAGGCTTCCTACCTATGTCACATGGTATAAATCTTAGCAAGAGTCGGTGTCCTAGTACACGATGGCGGGATAAAATGAATGCGATTCCATATGCTTGGCTATAGGATCCATTATGTATGCCATGCTTTGTACACGTCCGGATGTCTCGTATGCTTTAAGTGCTACAAGTAGATACGATCAGATCGGTGAAAGTCACTGGATTGCCGTAAAGAACATCTTGAAGTACTTGAAAAGAACTAAAGATGTGTTCCTCGTCTATGGGGGTGAGGAAGAGCTCGTTGTAAATGGTTACACCGATGCTAGCTTCCAAACGGCAAAGATGATTTTAGATCGCAACTGGATTTGTGTTCTGCCTGAATGGCGGTGCGGTGGTGGAAGAGTTCCAAGCGGGAGGCGGTTCTGATTCTACAATAGAAGCCGAGTACATAGCAGCTTTGAAGGCTGCTAAAGAGGCTGTTTGGATCAAGAAATTTGTTTCGAGCTTGGTGTGGTGGCTAGTGCCTCGGCCCAATGGACCTCTTTGTGACAATAGTGGGGCCATTGCGCAAGCCAAGGAGCCCAGATCGCACTGAAGTCCAAGCACATTCTCGGCGATTTCATCTCATCCGCGAGATTGTGAGAGAGGCGATGTGAAGATATGCAAAGTACAACGGATTTGAACATTGCAGATCCGTTGACAAAGCCGCTTCCCGACCAAAGCATGAGGCTCACACTAGGGCAATGGGTATTAGATACCTACATGGTTGACTCTAGTGCAAGTGAGAGACTGTTGGTGATATGCCCTAGAGGCAACAAGGAGATGTTGAATATATCACATACTATGTTTATGATACATTGCTTTGTTCCTTGAAATAGACATTATCATTATTGATCAATGAGTATGTGACTTATTCATGAGACTCTTAATGCCAAAATTTTGCTATTTCTAAATGATCCCTGATCATATATCATATGAGGAACAAATATGATTCAAAGATCAGCATATGTATTGATTGATGATCATGTCTCATGGATCATGGTATGGAGATACCAATCAATAATATGGACATGTGTTAGTGAACATATGTTGGATAGACCCGCCATGAGACACTGCAGAGATTCCATGTGTCATTAGTTGGTCTCAAGTAGTGTTTATGTAGAATCCTTAGACTTGAGATCATCATGGTTCCCAACATGCGTAGTATCCTATTTTGGGACTACTAACCACTACTCCGTGAATCGGGTAGTCATAAAAGTAGTCTTCGGGTTTGCTATGAAACATGTAGTGGGATGTGAATGATCAAGATAGAATTTGCCCCTCCTTTTGGGAGAGATATCTCTGGGCCTCGATGTAATGGATTATGAAAGTGCATGGCCATGCCAATGTGATTGAGGAGTCAATCACAAGTTTATAATCCATCACGGAATCGAGAGAGTGATTGAGCTATTAAGAGGATGACACAGTCTCGCTTGAGCTTAATCTATATCGTGAGGCAAAGGGATTCGTACATGAGAACATTACGAGTTCAGTGATATGATCTTTACGTATACTTTGGGGTTAATATGTCTTGCTAGAAGCCGCTATTAACAGTGGTGACCGGAAAGGTGTTTCCGGTCGCGACCAAGTATACGTGAACCTCTGGTCGCACACTTAATGGGTTGGAACACTAATTCGAATGTGATTCGGATGTGGGCTCAATTCGGATAGAGATCGGATAGACTCCTATTGGGCCTCGGTCCACGAGGCCCAAGTGAGGAGGTCTATATATTTGGAGGCGGGGTGAGGATGGGCGCTTACGTTCCTCCCGAGCAAAACCCTAGCTGCCACCTCCCGACCCAAACCCTAGCCGCTCGCGAGTCTTTGGTACACTCGCGATCGGCGTTCCAGCCGGACGTGTGGATACGGTGGAGGCGCTGCTCGTTGCGGCGTTGATCGGCATCAACAAACTATAGATTGGATCGCTCGTGGTGTGGTTGATCGCGTGGAGAGCGATCGTTCGGGACGATCGGCTACTTCCACTACTACCTCGGCGCGTGGTTGATCGGCTTCTCCAACTCTTCTTCACGCTGCGCTGGCGTCTAGTGGTAACGATCTATGATCCCTCCTTAGCAAGATGTCCTGGTGTGCGCGGTAGAAATTTTTATTTTCGCTATCATAGCCTAAAGCGAGGCACTCCCTAGTGTCTCGGCCGTGTCGCAATTTACGACTTAATTTATAGTCCGTAGACTTGCGCGTGCAGAGGTGGACCTCGATGCTACGTCTTAATTTATAGTCCGTAGACTGGTGCGTGACGAGGCGGACCTCGATGCTACGTCTTATTTAAAGTCTGTAGACTGGTGTGTGCGGAGGCGGACCTCGACGCTACGTCTTATTTAAAGTCCGTAGACTGGTGCGTGCGGAGGCATACCTCGGCGCTACGTCTTAATTTATAGTCCGTAGACTGGTGCGTGCGGAGGCGGACCTCGACGCTACGTCTTAATGTATAGTCCGTAGACTCGCGCGTGCGGAGGCGGACCACGATGCTACGTCTTATTTAAACTCCGTAGACTGGTGCGTGCGGAGGCGGACCTCGACGCTACGTCTTATTTAAAGTCTGTAGACTGGTGCGTGCGGAGGCATACCTCGACGCTACGTCTTAATTTATAGTCCGTATACTGGTGCATGCGGAGGTGGACCTCGACGCTACGTCTTAATTTATAGTCTGTAGACTCGCGCGTGCGGAGGCAGACCTTGACGCTATGTCTTAATTTAAAGTCCAGGCGAGTGCGTGCGGAGCGGACCTCGGCGCCACGTCTTATTTAAAGTCCCAGGTAGTGCGTGCGGCGGACCTCGGCGCTACGTCTTATTTAAAGTCCGTGGCCGTGCGTGCGGAGGCGGACCTCGACGCTACGTCTTATTTAAAGTCCGTAGACTGGTGCGTGCGGAGGCATATCTTGACGCTACCTCTAAATTTATAGTCCGTGGAGATCGCGTGCGTGCGCCACGAGGTGAACCTCGACCTCGCGCACGTCTTAATTTATAGTTCGCGGACCTCGGGCTTATTTAAAGTGCGTGCGAGGCGGACCTCGGCGCTACGTCTTAATTTAAACTCCGTAGATCGGTGCGTGCGGGCGGACCTCGGCGCGCAGCGGACGTCTTATTTAAAGTCCGTGGCGGTGCATGCGAGGCATACCTCGGCGCTCACGTCTTAATTTATAGTCCGTAGGCGAGTGCGTGCGGAGGCATAAACCTGCGCCTACCGTCTTAATTTATAGTCCGTGGACCTCGGCGCTACGTCTTAATTTATAGCGTGTCGCGGAGGCGGACCTCGGCGCTACATCTTAATTTATAGTCCGAGACTCGGCGCGAGGCGTGCGCTTCGAGTCCGGCGGACCTCGGCCTCGTCTTATTTAAAGTCCGCATGACCGGTTTGGAAATAACAAATCGAAAGTCAAGACGCGATGGGGAGAAATCGAAGTCGAAATTGAGACCGAGTTCTAGGCGCATACAAAGTTTGGAAGTAATCAAGTCGAGATTGAGTCCGGTCAGAGTCCGGAAAGACGATAGAAGTCGTAGTCGAATTAGAGTCGGAGTCGAATTGTAATCGTAGTCGAACCCGTAGAACGGGTATATAAGGAGGCTTAGAGCCATGTATTCGTCGAACCAAGCAATTGAGAAAAGATCAAAAGAGGAGAAACACGAGCATTGTTTTGTCGTGTGTTTGCGCAAGACGTGGTCGGAAGGACTCACGATCACCGCAAGCGTGATTGGGAGGAGTTACGACCATGGCAAAGTTCCAGCGGCGTAGTCGGGGCGCTACGACCACGGCAAAGGCGGTGATTTTACGACTACGGCTAAGGAAGCGAACAACGTGGTCGTAAGGGGATCGACTACGCAAGGAAGGCTACGACCACGGTGAATGTGGTTGTAAGGAGTCGAAGGTGGTCGTAACGAGCTACGACTACACCGGGAAGGCGAGCGTGGTGGGCGACTCGACCACGTTGAAGGAAGTGAGCGTGGTCGTGCGGGTGTTCGACCACGGTGAGCGATGATCGCCGGCATCAACTGCGTGATCGTGAGAAGGCCGATCACGGTATCTTGGCGGTGAAGGAAGGCACCGCAACGAGATCGCGGAGCGATCGTAAATTGCTCTGATAAATTTACGACCACGTTGAAAAAGCGATCGGAGGAGATTGAAGCGTTGAATTGGTCGTAAGTACTACGAACCGATCGTATTTGATTCTCACGGTCGAAAGCGACTCTAACCGGTCGTAAAAGATCACGGGAGGTCGTAAGACCTTACAACGATTGGTATCGAGCCTTGGTGAACCATGGCGGAGGCTTCAAAGATGAAGGAAAGCGTGTCGCTGCGATTCGATCCTCGGTTCGGACAATTACCCGATCGGGCGATGAAGGTGAAGGTCAACATGATCGCGCAGGTGTCCGGGGCCCGATTGAACCGAAAGAGAAAGACAAGGTCGTTGATGAGCGACTAGACAAGATGGCGATGGCGGCGATCTATCAAGCGTTCGATTCAATGATGCGACAATTGATTGGGAAGGAGGCGCTCGAGATATGCGGACTACTCGAAAACCATGCATGAAGGGTAGACCGAGTGAAGGAAGTTCGACTCAAACATTAAGGAGTGAATTTGAAGCCATGAAGATGGGAAAGAATCAAGCAGAGAGAAGAGTTCTCAGTCGATTCAACGAAGTAAATAAACGAGATCAAATCTCTCGCGGCGACTTGAAAGACGCAGGTGGCGGTGAAGAAGTATCTGCAGTCTTGCAGAGAAGTTTCTCGGTCGTAACCACACTTATGTACTCGCAAGACCTCTCGAAGATGAAGATTGAGGAGGTAACCGGAGCGCTCAAAGCACACGAGCAGCTCCTGAAGAGTTACCAAGCCGACAACGAAGGACAAGGATCTTACAATCAACAAGCCTTGCTCGTGAGAGAACACATGAGGAACCAATACAAGCCGGACCAGACAGATTCATATGGCCAGCAAGGTCGTGGAACTGGTCGAGGTAGAAGATCTCAAGATAAATCTCATATTCAATGCTCCGAATGTGAAAAATTCGGGCATGACGCTGCTGAATGCAAAAGCCACATCCAGTGCCATACCGCAAGAAGTATGGTCACTATCTTCTGGAATGTCGAAGCCACATTCAATGCCATAACTGCAAGAAGTATGGGCACTATGCTGCAAAATGCGGGAGCAAGAAGAAAGTCGAAGAAGTCAACATAGCTCAAACCTCGAACTCACGGAACCAACGCTGCTTGTTGTCGCATTGCACTATTGAAGAACCGACAATGGTGCTCTTGAATGAAGGAAGGTGTTTCCTAGTTTGATGGAGAAGGGAGAGGAGTCTCAGAGCAGTGATTGGTACCTCGACAATGGAGCTAGCAATCATATGACAGAACATATTCAATGTTTCATAAGCTAGATGAGAAAGTGCTCGGCAAAGTGAAATTTGGAGACGGCTCAACCGCATGCAGATCGAGGAAAGGGGACAATTGTTGAAGTGCAAGGATGGAAGTCGAAGACCATTGTCAGATGTATATTACATACCAAGTCTTTACAGCAATGTCATAAGTCTTGGACAATCGACAGAAGGAGGTTGCGGATCGAGCTAAAAGGTAATCACACGAGAGTTTTCGACAACGAGAGCGGCTGCTAATGAAGGTGCAAAAGTCGACAAATCGGTTGTACAAGCTACCATTGAAAATCTGGAAACCGGATGGCATGCAAAGGGTTACGGAGGAACGAGAATATGAACGACTTCATCTTCGGTAGTGAAGGCCACCTGAAGTCATAACAAGCAAGTCGGGAGAAAAACAAGTCGTGGCAGACGGCAGAAAAAAGCCTGAAGTCGTAACGAACAAGTCGGCTGAAGTGATTGGACGTGGTCGAGAGGACAATTGACTACGGCAAACGGTGATTGAACACGGTCGAGAAATCATACGACCATGGCAAACAAGATTTGAACGTGGTCGAAACACATTACGACCACATCAAACCAGGGGTGCACGAGTAGTCGATTTCGAACGACTACCTGCATGAACAGGTCCCAGGACCGACCTGAGCGGTCGAAGCATCGGCCCGAGTGGTCGACACGGACCACATGTAGCAACCGCAGCCGAGAAAAGAAGGGGTGGCCCAGGTGGTCGACATCGACGACACGCAGCAGGCGAACTTGTAGCAAACGAGACAGGAAGTGCTTACTCGCATGCAGATGGAGGGAAGCAAGCTAAAGTCGTACTAGGTGCAACTGGCGCAAAGGAAGGTCGAAGCAACAAGAGCTTGAGTGGTGGCGTAGATCACATGAAGTCTCAAGAGGAGCTCCCACAAGACCAAAAGAAGGCGGTCAAAAGCACGGAGCTTGGATCCCGAGGTGGTGGGAGAAAGCACAGCGTGAAGGGCGATGGTCGAAAGCAAGGCCACACTCGGTGAAACGAGTTCTTTGGTGGAGGAAGCGCGAACAGAGTTGCGGGAAGAAAAGCGACGCGAGCAAAGGTCGTGAGAGCAGTGCTCCAGCCCGTAAAGACCGGTCAAGGAAGAAGCGAAGGGGAGAACGTCAAAGTGATCAAGGAAGAAGATCGACATGATGGAAGTTACTAAAACAAGATTAGGGAGAGAATGTTGGAAATAATCTAGTTTTAGAAGACGCATACAAAGTTTGGAAGTAATCGAAGTCAAGACGGAGGAGAAATCAGAAGTCGAAATTGAGACCGAGTTCTAGACGAAGTCGGATTGGAGTCCCGTCCGACCGAAAGACGAGAGAAGTCGTAGTCGAATTAGAGTCGGAGTCGGAATTGTAATCGTAGTCGAACCCGTAGAACCGGGTATATAAGGAGGCTTAGAGCCATGTATTCGTCGAACCAAGCAATTGAGAAAAGACCAAAAAGAGGGAGAAACACAGAGCATTGTTTTGTCGTGTGTTTGCGCAAGACGTGGTCGGAAGGACTCACGATCACCGCAAGCGTGATCGGGAGGAGTTACGACCACGGCAAAGTTCCAGCGGCGTAGTCGGGGCGCACGACCACGGCAAAGGCGGTGATTTTACGACTACGGCTAAGGAAGCGAACAACGTGGTCGTAAGGGGATCGACTACGCAAGGAAGGCTACGACCACGGTGAATGTGGTTGTAAGGAGTCGAAGGTGGTCGTAACGAGCTACGACTACACCGGGAAGGCCAGAACGTGGTGGGAAGCGACTCCGACCACGTTGAAGGAAGTGAACGTGGTCGTACGGGTGTTCGACCACGGTGAACAGTGATCGCCAGCATCACTGCGTGATCGTAGAAGGCTTCGATCACGGTATCTTGGCGGTGAAGGAAGGCGCGCAGCGAGATCGCGAGCGGTCGTAAATTGCTCTGATAAATTTACGACCACGTTGAAAAGGCGATCGGAGGAGATTGAAGCGTTGGAATTGGTCGTAAGTACTGCGAACCGATCGTATTTGATTCTCACGGTCGAAACGACTCTAACCGGTCGTAAAAGATCACGGGAGGTCGTAAGACCTTACAACGATTGGTATCGAGCCTTGGTGAACCATGGCGGGGCTTCAAAGATGAAGGAAAGCGTGTCGCAAGATACGATCCTCGGTTCGGACAATTACCCGATCGGGCGATGAAGGTGAAGGTCAACATGATCGCGCAGGTGTATCGGGGCCTAGTTGAACCGAAAGAGAAAGACAAGGTCGTTGATGAGCGACTAGACAAGATGGCGATGGCGGCGATCTATCAAGCGTCCCGATTCAATGATGCGACAATTGATTGGGAAGGAGAGCGCTCGAGATATACGGACTACTCGAAAACCATGCATGAAGGAGTAGACCGAGTGAAGGAAGTTCGACTCCAAACATTAAGGAGTGAATTTGAAGCCATGAAGATGGGAAAGAATCAAGCGAAGAGAAGAGTTCTCAGTCGATTCAACGAAGTCGTAAAACGAGATCAAATCTCTCGCGACGACTTGAAAGACGCAGGTGGCGGTGAAGAAGTATCTGCAGTACTGCAGAGAAGTTTCTCGGTCGTAACCACACTTATGTACTCGCAAGACCTCTCAAGATGAAGATTGAGGAGGTAACCGAGCGCTCAAAGCACACGAGCAGCTCTGAAGAGTTACCAAGCCGACAACGAAGGACAAGGATCTTACAATCAACAAGCCTTGCTCGTGAGAGAACACATGAGGAACCAATACAAGCGGACTGCATGATTCATATGGCCAGCAAGGTCGTGGAACTGGTCGAGGTAGAAGATCTCAAGATAAATCTCATATTCAATGCTCGAATGTGAAAAATTCGGGCATGACGCTGCTGAATGCAAAGCCACATCCGATTGCCATACCCGCAAGAAGTATGGTCACTATCCGCTGGAATGTCGAAGCCACATTCAATGCCATAAGCGCAAGAAGTATGGGCACTATGCTGCAAAATGCAGGAGCAAGAAGAAAGTCGAAGAAGTCAACATAGCTCAAACCTCTGAACTCACGTAACCAACGCTGCTTTGTCGCGACTTGCACTATTGAAGAACCGACAATGGTGCTCTTGAATGAAGGGAAGGTGTTTCCTAGTTTGATGGAGAAGAGAGAGGAGTCTCAGGAACAGTCAGATTGGTACCTCGACAATGGAGCTAGCAATCATATGACAGGAACATATTCAATGTTTCATAAGCTAGATGAGAAAGTGCTCGGCAAAGTGAAATTTGGAGACGGCTCAACCGCATGGATCGAGAGGAAAGGGGACAATTTCGTTGAAGTGCAAGGATGGAAGTCGAAGACCATTGTCGATGTATATTACATACCAAGTCTTTACAGCAATGTCATAAGTCTTGGACAACTGACCGAAGGAGGTTGCCGGATCGAGCTAAAAGGTAATCACCTGAGAGTTTTCGACAACAGAGAGCGGCTGCTAATGAAGGTGCAAAAGTCAGCAAATCGGTTGTACAAGCTACCATTGAAAATCTGGAAACGGATGGCATGCAAAGGGTTCGGAGGAACTGAGAATATGAACGACTTCATCTATGGTAGTGAAGGCCACTGAAGTCATAACAAGCAAGTCGGAGAAAAACAAGTCGTGGCGACGGCGGAAAAAGCTGAAGTCGTAACGAACAAGTCGGCTGAAGTGATTGGACGTGGTCGAGAGGACAATGTCATACGACCATGGCAAACTACGGCAAACGGTGATTGAACACGGTCGAGAAATCATACGACCATGGCAAACAAGATTTGAGCGTGGTGAAACACATTCGACCACATCAAACCGAGTGCGCGAGTAGTCGATTTTGAACGACTACCGCACGAACAGTCCCGGGACCGGCTGGCGGTCGAAGCATCGGCCGAGTGGTGACACGGACCACATGTAGCAACCGCGGCGAGAAAAGAAGGGGTGGCCCGGTGGTCGACATCGACCACACGCAGCAGCGAACTTGTAGCAAGCGAGGCAGAAGTGCTTACTCGCATGCGGATGGAGGAAGCAAGGTAAAGTCGTACTAGGTGCAAGCGGCGCAAAGGAAGGTCGAAGCAACAAGAGCTTGAGTGGTCGGCGTAGATCACATGAAGTCTCGGAGGAGCTCCCACAAGACCAAAAGAAGGCGGTCAAAGCACGGAGCTTGGATCCCGAGGTGGTGGGAGAAAGGACGGCGTGAAGGACGATGGTCGAAAGCAAGGCCACACATCGGTGAAGCGAGTTCTTTGGTGGAGGAAGCGCGAACGAGTTGCAGGGAAGAAAGCAGCGAGCAAAGTGTGAGAGCAGTGCTCCGGCCCGTAAAGACCGATCAAGGAAGAAGCGAAGCGGAGAACATCAAAGTGATCAAGCAAGAAGATCGACATGATGGAAGTTACTAAAACAAGATTAGGAGAGAATGTTGGAAATAATCTAGTTTTAGAAGACGATACAAAGTTTGGAAGTAATCGAAGTCAAGACGGAGGAGAAATCGAAGTCGAATTGAGACCGAAGTTCTAGGCGAAGTCGGATTGAGTCCGATCCGACCGAAAGACGATAGAAGTCGTAGTCGAATTAGAGTCGGAGTCGGAATTGTAATCATAGTCGAACCCGTAGAACCGGGTATATAAGGAGGCTTAGAGCCATGTATTCGTCGAACCAAGCAATTGAGAAAAGACCAAAAGAGGGAGAAACACGAGCATTGTTTTGTCGTGTGTTTGCGCAAGGCGTGGTCGGAAGGACTCACGATCACCGCAAGCGTGATCGGGAGGAGTTACGACCACGGCAAAGTTCCAGCGGCGTAGTCGGAGGCGCCACGACCACGGCAAAGGCGGTGATTTTACGACTACGGCTAAGAAGCGAACAGCGTGGTCGTGGGGATCGACTACGCAAGGAAGGCTACGACCACGGTGAATGTGGTTGTAAGGAGTCGAAGGTGGTCGTAACGAGCCACGACTACACCGGGAAGGCGAGCGTGGTGGGCGACCGACCACGTTGAAGGAAGTGAGCGTGGTCATGCGGGTGTTCGACCACGGTGAAGCGTGATCGCCGGCATCGCTGCGTGATCGTAGAAGGCTTCGACACGGTATCTTGGCGGTGAAGGAAGGCGGCGCATCGAGATCGCGAGTGGTCGTAAATTGCTCTGATAAATTTCGACCACGTTGAAAAGGCGATCGGAGGCGATTGAAGCGTTCGGAATTGGTCGTAAGTACTCTGAACCGATCGTATTTGATTCTCACCGGTCGTAAACGACTCTAACCGGTTGTAAAAGATCCTGGGAGGTCGTAAGACCTTACAACATGCACAACCGTCTCTTGCAAAGATTATTAAAGCCTCGCGGTACCCACACACAGTACGTACCGGACGGGATGTCTGCACGACGCTAGCGGAGGCCTCATCGCGAGGTGGGCACCGCTGGTGCGATGCTGCAGCCTGCAAGCGGAGTCCATGTTGGTGCGCGGAGCTCCCCCGTTGAAGGCCAACACGGAGTGGAGTCTACGTGCGGGGGCAGGGGCTGATGTGCGTATGCTCGAGGCCGGCGAGGGCCGACGGAGGTGGAGCCCGACGGCCGCGCATGGGCGAGCGAGCGGCGTACGTGCTCGCCGCCCGACGTACTTGCCGGCCGCGCGTGTTCGCCAGTGGTTGTAGCTGGAAGAGGCACCGCGCGGCGAGCTCGACGAGCCCCACGTCGCACGTTGCCGTAGAGGGCGAAGCTCCTTGGTGCATGGGATGCTAACAAGCTGCTGTTAGGTCTCCGTCTGGAGCACCACGGCGCCGTCGCCAGCCGCCGTTGTCGCCGAGGGTGGCCGCGAGCGGTCGCCCGGAGTCGTCGTTGCCAAGCTCACCGACGAACACCGCCCTGCCGCGAAGCCGCGCGACTGTGATGGCGACGTTGATCGGCGTGGTGCAGGATGGGGGCTTGCGTGAAGTTGGCTTTGCCGGGAAGACGCCGTCGTCAAGCCACCCTGGGTGCCTGGATGGAGACGTGTGCCTTGGTCCGTCGTCGTGTGTAGTCACCGGACATCGCCCCTGCGAAGTCCGTCGCGCAGAGTCGGAGCTCGGTCGCGGTCGAATTCAGGTCGCGGGCGCCGGCGGCGCCGACCGCCCTGCGAAGTGTGTCGCGCGGAGTCGGAACTCAGGTCGCGGATGCACTCAGGTCGCGGACGTCGTGCAGAGGCCGACGCTGCTCCTACGGAGTCCGGAGAGCGGAGTCAGAGCTCAGGTCGTGGGCTCCGTGCAGAGGCCGACCTCGCCCCTGCGAAGTCTGTCGCGCGGAGTCGGAACTCGGGTCGCGGACGCCGTGCGGAGGCCGACCTCGCCCTGCGAGTGCGCCGCGTGAGTCGGAACTTCGCGTCGCGACGCCGTCGCGAGGCCGGCGCTAGTCTTGCGAGTCCGAGAGCGAGTCGAGCTCAGTCACGGACTCCGTCGCGGGCCGACCTCGCCGCGCGAAGTCCGCCGCGCGAGTCGAACTCGGGTCGCGGACGCCGTGCGGAGGCCGACGCTGCTCTTGCGCAGTCCGGAGAGCGGAGTCGGAGCTCAGGTCACGGACTCCGTGCGGAGGCCGAAGCTGACGGGCGTGCGTCTTGCGCCCGGATTGACGCCTGCAGGATGTAAACTTCGAGTGCACGGATGGATGGACATCCTCTGTCGCGGTGGCAAAGTGGGCGTAGTTTCTTGCGCAGGTGAGGCCGCGCCATAGACCCTGCCCGCGACGTTGAGGCTGGCACGAAGACCTTGGGGCGCAGACACGCTTGGCCTCATGCGCTCGTCTTAGAGCTAAGAGGTCACCGAAGTCACCGTGCGAAGGTCGTCCTCCGTCCTGGCGGCCTTCCACCGAGAGATGTAGGAGCACGCCTGTCACACTAGGCTAATTGCTCTCCTGATTTCGCCGGCGTCGATGGACCCATCGCCGGCGTAGCCGAAGATACAGAGCGCCGACGTGGCTAGCGAGCTCCTGATTTTGGCTTCCTCGAACACTCTGACGGGGCGCGTGCGGGATGCGAGGCCAGCTTCTGTGCGCCTTGGCGATGTTGTAAAGGGTCTTACGACCTCCCGGGACCTTTACGACCGGTTAGAGTCGTTCGACCGTGAGAATCAAATCGATCGGTTGAGTACTTACGACCAATTCGAGCGCTTCAATCTCCTCCGATCGCCTTTTCAGCGTGGTCGTAAATTTCTTGTAGCAATTTACGATCGCTCGCGATCTCGCTGCGCTTGCCTTCCTTGGCCGCTCAAGATACCGTGATCGAAGCCTTCACGATCACGCAGTGATCTTGGCGATCATCATTCGCGTGGTCGAACACCGCATGCGACCACGTTCACTTCCTTCAGCGTGGTGGTCATTTTCGACCACGTTCGCCTTCGGTGTAGTCGTAGCTCGTTACGACCACCTTGACTCCTTAGCCGTAGTCGTAAAATCATCGTTTGCCGTGGTCGTAACTCCTCCCGATCACGCTTGCGGTGATCGTGAGTCCTTTCGACCACGTCTTACACAAACACACGACAAAACAATGCTCGTGTTTCTCCCTCTTTTGGTCTTTTCTCAATTGCTTGGTACAATGAATACATGGCTCTAAGCCTCTTTTTATACCGGTTGTCCTACTTTAACTCGGGTTCTCAACACCTACTCCGACTCCGAGTCTTATCGACTTCGACTTCGATTCGACTTCATCTAGGACTCGGTTTTAGACTTACGATTTCTTACTCGTTTTGGATTCGATTACTTCCAAAACTTGTATACGACTTCTAGACAAGATTATTTACAACATTCTCTCCTAATCTTGTTTCTCGACTTCAATCATGCGATCTTTCTCCTCATCTCCGAGAACTTTATCCGCCCCGACTTTGTCAATATATGCGCTACGCTTCTTGATTCGATATAGTTGATAGCGATCTTCCCTCTTCGACACAATCTACGATATAATGATATCTTGTGTCTATGTGTTTGCTTCTATCATGTAGAACTGGATTCTTGCTCGATGAAATAGCGATTTGTTATCAACCTGGCGTTACCTTCTGAATTTCTTCATCGACAATTCACTCAACAATCGGCGAGCGATTCCTTGGCAAGATGCTGCGCTTGCTGCGATGTACTCGGCTTCACGAAGATAATGCAACTACCTTTTGCTTCGAGATTGCCGGCTGATCGGACTCTCCCCAAGCACAAACATTATGCAATCGTGCTCTTTCGATCGTCGACATCTCCGCCATGTCGCTATCATCAGAGTCCGTCACCGCAACGACTTTCCACCTCCTTTCTGTCTTGAATCCCGAGATTCAAAGTACCTTTGATGTATCTCGGGATGTGCTTCACGGCATTCATATGCTCTGAGTCGGTTTCTCCATGAAAGCGACTTACGTATCCGACCGCAAAGCGAGATGTCGGTGGGGTGTGCACCGAGATATCGTAGACTTCCGACAATGCTCCTATAAGTCGTGGCATCAGCGGTGATCTGGGCTGTCTTGCTCAACTTCGGATGATTCTCCATTGGGGTTTGACATGGATTGCACTCTTCCATACGACTTCTCGAGAATCTTTGAGCATATCCCGATCGATAAAGTGTTATGCCGTTGTCGGTTTGATTTACTTCAATGCCGAGGTAGTAGCACGAAGTCCCAAATCGGTCATTTTGAACAGCCTCTTCATCTCTTCTTTAAACCTCATAATCTCCTTGAACTCGATCGATGTGACCAAGTCGCCCACGAAACGCCACGATCATCTGTTTCTTCGCATCTCCCTTGAGTATACCGCATGTTGAGTTGCTTCTCCGAACCCGAGTGCCGTTAGACTTTTGTCAAGCTTCAAATTCCATGCTCGTGGTGCTTGTTTAAGTCCGTAGAGAGCTTTGTTCAGCTTCAAGACTTTCTCGGCTTGCTTCTTGGATTGAAAACCCGGCGGTTGAGAGACATAAACTTCCTCCTTAATGTCTCCGTTCAAGAACGCCGTTTTCACATCCATGTGGTGAATCTCCCATCCACCGCTTTCTGCCAATGCAAGAAGTAGTCGTATAGTCTCTATAATGAGCTCTTTGGGGCAAAAACTTCTTCATAGTCGACGCCTTGTTTTTGAACATACCCTTTCGCCACAAGTCGTGCTTTGTGTTTCTGACTTCTCCCTTGGAATCCTTTTTACCTTGAAGACCCACTTTAACCCGATCGCTCGATGACCTTTTGGCAAATCGGTGAGTTCCCAAGTGTTGTTGTCTTCAATAGATTTTAGCTCTTCTGCATAGCGATTCTCCACTATTCATCTCCGTCGCTTCTTCATAGCTTTCTGTGTTCTTGGTGTTGTGTCTGAATGACTCATTCATCTGTATTAGCTCGGTTTGAGCATAGATCTCATCGATGCTCCTCATCTTGACACCTGCCATCTTCTTCATCTTGATGCTCGGTGAGGCTTCACGATCATTTGCTTCAATCGTGTCAGAGCTTTGAGGTGTGATTGTAGCTCCTTCCTCCATTGTCGTATTGTCGGTGTCGACCTCTTCGACATCGAAAGTTATCCACTTTGACTTATCTTTCTCAATGTCTTGATGTTCTTCCCACTCCTAATGTTTGTCTTCTTGGAAGACCACATCTCTGCTCACATGTAGCTTGTTTCGATTGGATTATAGCACCTATATGCCTTGGTACGATTCGAGCCGGGATCTTTTACGATCGGTTAAGTCGTTTTAACGGTGAGAATCAAATACGATCGGTTCAGTACTTACGACCAATTTGAACGCTTCAATCTCCTCCGATCGCCTTTTCAGCGTGGTCGTAATTTCATTGTAGCAATTTACGACCGCTCGCGATATCGCTGCATTGCCTTCCTTGACGCTCAAGATACCGTGATCGAAGCCTTCTCGATCACGCAGTTGATCTTGGCGATCATCGTTCACCGTGGTCGAACACCCGTCGACCACGTTCACTTCCTTCAGCGTGGTCGAGTCGCCGACCGCGTTACGTCTTCGGTGTAGTCGTAGCTCGTTACGACCACCCGACTCCTTAGCCGTAGTCGTAAAATCATCGTTCCTTTGCGTGGTCGTAACTCCTCCCGATCACGCTTGCGGTGATCGTGAGTCCTTTCGACCACGTCTTACGCAAACACACGACAAAACAATGCTCTCGTGTTTCTACCTCTTTTTGGTCTTTTCTCAATTGCTTGGTACAATGAATACATGGCTCTAAGCCTCTTTTTATACCGGTTGTCCTACTTTAACACGGGTTCTCAACACCTCTCCGACCGAGTCTTATCGACTTGACTCGATTCGAATTCATCTAGGACTCGGTTTTAGACTTGATTTCTTACTCGTTTTGGATTCGATTACTTCCAAAACTTGTGTACGACTTCTAGACAAGATTATTTACAACAGGCGAAGCAATGGTCGAAGTCGAGGGCGCTGTCGCGGACGCGAAGCCATGGCGAGGTAGACACGGACAGTTTGGACTTCGGCGGAGCGAATCGATGCCGTCTTCGATGTCGCCGGCCGAATCTCATAGCTTGGCCCCCCACGTTTCTCCATGACTGCGAGCTTTGGTCGCAAGTCGTCCATGCTGCTCAGCTCGCACCGGAGGAACTCGACGCCGCCGCCTACCTCCCTAGGCAATTTGTACTCATCACTGAACAGGTTGCCTCCCTCGATATGTGCATGCGATCACACATGCAATCATAGAGATAACGACGATAAGCTGCACACATGCCTGAATGGATGCTCCAATGCTTATACGTGATTGCGTGCATGGATGTAAAAATATACGTGGAAGGATGTTTCATGCATGCACTAATGGATGGATACTTCGTGTAGACATCGAGGATGCAAAGGCGTGGACGCGAAGGCACTGCGCGGGGTAGACCTCGCCGAGGACGTGCGGAGACCTGCCTTCGGCAACGCGGAGGCGGGCGAATGCGCGAGGCGCGGAGATGATGCCGCTGGTGCCGGACACGGGGTCACTGCGTACTAAGTCCCGCGTGCTTTTTCCCTGCGGCCGGCAGACGAGGTGGAGCCTTTCGACTGATACGGCGACCGGCGTTGCAGAAGTCAGCACGGCGTCGCAAGGAGGCGGAGCCTGACGCACGTGCATGTACCATGCAAGCGACGCAGCGCGATGGCTAGGCTGGTTTGTTAAGTCACCCGAGCGAACATCGCATGCTCACAACACCTTTGTAGCTTTTGTCTTAAGCAAATATCACCCAACATAATTAAAGGTGCCTTCCCTGCAGGAAACATGTCAGACAAGCAATTATATCTCTACCCGAAACGTGTTGGTGAAGGTACAGCAATCATAGCACAAAGGAACTTTGGCCATCGGAATGCAGTTCTGCGTGACCAGGAAATCGAGGGACTGCCCAGCCCGGAGATGGAACTAGCCGTGCGGAGCCGCGTAGTGCATGCTGCTTCGCGAGTTCGCGCCTGCACACGCGAAGGTTACGCCTGGATGGATGTTCGGCGCGGAGTCTTGACGTCATGCGGAGACTCGGGCGTAGAGGTCCGTCGTCGTACGGAGAGTTGGAGATAGCAGCCATATAGAAAATGGATGACTGGACTAGATCTATTCAACCCACCATCGACAAAATATGGCAAGGTATATAGACAAATCCCGTACAACTTACCCAACCAGATCTACCAGATCTGGGCTTATATGTGATGCTCATGATACGAACAACTTGAGGTACCTCCATTTCACGCTAGGAAGCTCCTTCGGTGGTAGCCACCTCTAGCACCCTTGCGCAGCTTCTCGCTCAGTCCCCACGGACGGCGCCATCTGTTGTGGCTACAGGCCAAACAGAGAAGGAGGGGACTAGTAGAAGAGGAAGAGGGAGCCTGATCTGTGGATGGTTGGTGAGAATGAGAGGATCCCCCTTTGCCCCTCCTGGGGGGTTTATATATATGAGTGGGGTAGAATGGGAATTTCCCATTCTACCCCTTAGCATTTACACAGGATGAGGGTACATTGGTATATTTACACTGGTATATTCCTCTACACTATTGGGCCTATTACATGTTAGACTAGTTGCACGGCCCAGCCACGGGGGGTTGGGCCACCCCTACAACACACCTCTTTCATTTTTGCGCTGCACTTTGTCTGTTTCCATCTCTAGGGTTTGAAGTCAAGGGAACTTGAGCTCTCGTTGAATGGCCTGGGAGAAGTGATCCTAGCTTCATATTTGCTTGTTTGAGAATGGTTTTCAGGTGTATTCCAGTATATCATAAGCGAAGGATTAAAAAATCTTGAGAAATCAGATTTCTGCTCAATTCTCGGTTTCTTGAAAATTAGCCTCACTCTCATTTCAATTTTCAGATTCGCCCCATCTCCGCTCAATTCTCGCATTCTTGATTTGTTTTGGTTAAGAGTTAGGCCACTGCCAGCCAGGCTGTTTCTTTCAGTTCTTGATCTCTTGATGAATTCTCTTGTTATCGAGGAGGGGAGGAGGAGGTCGGCGGCCGAGGTCGATTTGTTGTTTAGTTCGAGCCTTAATCAATTGACCCAAAGAGAGCAGCAATATTTGGTCAATTCATTGCACTTTAGTGAGTTTGAGTATTTTGAGCTTTGTCACTTGGGCGCCTCGGTTTACGCCAATTTTTCGATTGAAGAAATAGACACGATGATTTATTATAGCAGTTTAAAAAGATGTGTGTCAAATTGGAGGAGGCGATCTTCTTTGGGTTTGGAGGGTGCAATGGGTTTTATGCCGGGTGTGCCTAGGCGGTTAAACCGGATGGTGAAGGCGAAAATATATACCAATCAAAATAAAAATACATACTCGACCGCTAACCCTAGCGGTCGGGTGGTCTCTAATGAGCGTCTCAAATAATATAGGCACGCCTTAGAGAGCGTCTCTATATTTTTGTGGCGATTCGGCCGGCTGATGTCTCCCACGGATGTTTTGTTGTAGTGTGAGCGAGTCGGTCGCCTTAATCAATTGACCCAAAGAAGGCTTTATTCATTGCACTTTAGTGAGTTTGGTATTAGATCGGTCATGTAACCTAGCGGTCGTGACCGGCCGGTGAGGCGGTGTTAGATCGTCATGTGTCGAGGCCGTGCGGTCGAGTCGGCCCTCAGCTTTTGGCCTTGGTTTGCTCTGTTGCTCTGTGTCTCTTTTCTTTGCATGGTCTGTGTTGTTTTCAGTAGGCATGAATCCTCATTCTTCATAGCTTTTTGTAGCTATCGGAGAAAGAGTTATTGTGGATACTTGGGGGCATTTTTAAAGGCACCATTCACCCCCCTCTATTGCCATTTCCGATCCTACAATTGGTATCAGAGCCGGTTAGCCCTTCTCGATAGATCTTAACCGGTCTATGACCCATGGCAACAGACAAGTATTCCATCAAGCCCCCGATCTTCGATGGGATCGACTATCCCTTCTGGAAGAGTCGGATGGAGACCTTCATTCAGGCTTAGGGCTATGCTATCTGAGAGACCATGTGGAGTTTTCCCCATGTTGGTGATGAGTAATTGACGGTTGGCTTAGCGGGTTTGAGTTTGTTTTGGGTATTCTAAGGTTGAGTACCTTTACTTATGCTTATATTGATTATGCTGTTTCGTGCGGTGCTATGTGATAGTTTGCTTGTCTGTGTGACTGCAGGACTTCGGAGCTAGGTCATGGTGAGGCGAGGAGGACCGGGACTAGGCACAGGAGGTGTTGAGGTCCAGACTGTCGGTGATGCCGAAGATGATCGAGGCTGGTGAGGTGGTTGCGAGTCGGGAAACGAGGAACCGGAGCTGGATCTACCGGTGACGAACACGACGGGCGACGACGAGAAAACCGGGACTAGACTCAGGAGGAGTCGGAGGTCCAGACGGTTTGGAGGTCGATTGCGGTCGTGCATGACAGAACTTACCAGGACTAGACTCAGGTGGAGTCAGAGGTCTCGATCGGTGTTGGGTGGACATGACGGGCAGCGACAAGAGGATCGGGACTAGACTCATACAGGAGTTGAGGTCCAGACGGTCGGGATGTCGGGTGCGATCGTGTGCAGCGAAGCGGACCGGACTAGGCTCAGGGAGGAGTCGAGGTCCAGTCGGTCAAAGGTGCCGGTTGCGGGAAGCTTCCGGAAAGGTAGTTGAGGGGTAAATTGGTAATTTGACTCAAGCAATGGAGGTGGAGGTAGATTTCCCTCCAAAAATCTGGTTTGAGCCATGCCTGATATGTGGATGTGAGGTTGGAGTGGGCATTGTATGGCACTTCTTGATTTCCCTCTTCAGGATGGACCTTGGCCTTCATATGTAGGGGAGGAGGCAGCAAGAAAGGCATCCATTCCTCGAGAGAATATTCAGGAGAGAAAAGGAGTGAGCTCTGTGTTGTGTTCCAATGAGAGCTCCTGCGTGTGTTCTGATGGCTTGAGTTTCAGTGTGTGTGTTGTCAAGCATGTAGTGTATATGTCTTGTATCAATCGCGTATGGGGACGTAGTTGATTGTATCTCCTGTGTAATCTTTAATGGAAATGAATCAATTTGGGAAGTTCAGTCTGCCTTCAGCTCTATGTTGACTCTCTGCTCATTTCTGCTTTTTGTGTTTGAGTTGATTTCTCTCTTGAGTAGCAGTATTCCTTGGCTCTCTTTGGTGGGATATAGCCTCCAGGCCATTTGGCCAAGATTTCCCTGAGAGCTTTTCTTGGATTCAATGAATATTTGCTTGAGGCACATTTGCTCTGTTTAGATTCCCTAGGATTTGATGTCAGGGGATATTGGATTCTTGTGATTTCTCTTCAAGGGTTGGTTTGAGATTTGTGCCTCTGTGCTGTGATATCATTTCCAGATGAAATGCAAGGCCACATGAGCAAAGAATCAAAGTTTGGAAAGAATTTGGGAAATTTGCTCTAGTTTTCAGCATGTTGCCATATTCCTTGATCTCTAGATGATTTTCTTTGATTCCTGAGGTCTTGATGTTATTTAGAAGATGATCTTGTTCTGTTGGCATGAAAAGAACAGAGGTATTTCTTAGAATTACTTGAAACCTGCAAGTTCTAGAATTTCTAATTTTTCAGTCTGAATCTCTGCTCTGTCTGCGCAGCCCTGGTCAGACCTAGCGGTCAGACCGCCTCTTTGCCGCCGGTCTGACCGGTCAGGCAATGCCGGTTAGACCGGGTCTCTTTAGGAGGTCAGACCAGTGAAGGGGGTGGTCAGACCGGCATTGGGAGGGCAGTTAGACCGGCCTATGCATTGCGGTCTGACCGACCCCTTTGATCTGCTTCCAGTTTTAGTTGTTCTTCTTGTCCTGCCTCTTCATTTTCTGAGTGTCTTTCTTCTTGTCTTTCCAGTAGGCTTGAGCATATGTTTTCTCCTTGATAGTTCTGTAGCTATCGGAGGAGAGCACCTTTTTAGTGGATACTTTTGAGGGGCGAATTTTAAAGAGGCACCATTCACCCCCCTCTTCTTGATAGATCTTTAACCGGTCTGTGAGCCATGGCAACCGATAAGTATTCCACCAAGCCCCTGATCTTCGATGGGATTGACTATCCCTTTTGGAAGAGTCGGATGGAGACCTACATTCAGGCCCAGGGCTATGCGATTTGGCGCAAGGTCAAAGTTCGCTTTGTTGTTACTGCCGACGAGAACATCAATGCCGGAAACATGGCTGATGTTGAGGCGAATGCTAAGGCAAGGAACATTATCATCTAAGGTTTGAGCCAAAATGAGTTTGATCGAATTTCTCATTGTCGTGGCTACGGACCAGATAGGATGAGAATATGGTAGTGGAGAGTTAGGTGAGTAATGGCTTAGGGTTCTTCCCCCATGGCCTGTGCTGTATATATATATCCACATGGGGAGTGCTTTTACAATTATACCCTTACATCCAAGTATTCCCTACAAGGGCGCTTATGTCATTACATATGTCCCATTTTGGGCCTTACATTCCTTTAACAGGCCTGTTGGGCTTAGGTGGGGGCCACCCCTACAAGAGGAGCCTCTCATGGTGAAGGGCTTCACGGGCCGAAGCCATATTGCCGAGCCCTTTGGCCCCCTCTGTCCCTGCGGCCTGTGAGCTTAATATAATGTTTTGTGGAGCCTTATTGCTTGGTGTAGCATCCGCCCTGGTGCGTCAGTATGGCGCTGGGCGGGTTAGCGAAGTTTTCGCCGTCCCTAGGGCCCCAGGTTATTGGGGTCGAGGTCGCCCATCGGGCCGAAAGGCGAAGTCGAATTCGACGTCGAGATCGGGGTCGGAGTCGCGTAGAAGTCCGAGCCAAAGTTGCGTCTGCCTTGGCGAGGTTGCTAGCTACCCGAGTTGCCCTCAACTGCGGGTTCTTTTGGCTGCGAAGTCATAGTCAGAGCGGAGGCAACCTTCGCGCCACAAATGCCCCTAGGCGCGGGGTGGTTGGGGCTCCGCGGTCCGCTAGTGCGTTTTTAACGATGGCCGGCATCGCGCTGGTCCCTGGTTTGTCAGGGGCAAGCGCGACGCCGTGCAGTCTATCTAGCCTTGAGTAGGACACACGGCGTGCTGTGATTGGGGCACCGTGGGATGTGAGCGGTTGCGTGACCGCGGCCGTTCGCCCTTCCCTAGGGAAGCGGGACGCATGGCCTGCGCGTATTGGCGCGTTGTGCGCTGGCCGGCCACCTTCCGCCGCCCACCACGGCCATCGGCGGTTGCGTTCCCTGGCCGTGGGTGGCCGCACCGCTGTACTCCTGCCGGTTGGTCTTCTGCTTGCGGGTGGGTCGAGGGAGCTTTATAATGTGTCATTGCAGGTACGCAAGCGCTGCCCTTTGTTGCTTGCTGGCGCTTCTGTTTCTTCTTCCTCAGCTTCCTGCGTATGTTGCTTCTGCTTCTGCTCCTGGTTCCGCGCGTAAAGTGGCAAGGTCCGACCTGTTCTCGTAGACAGATATGCTTGAGTTCATCCACATCCTCTGGCTGCGCTGATGGGCGTTGCCATTAGAGTATGTTGGTGTATTGAAGCAGATCTGTCTACCAGAACAAGTCTGTGCTTGCCATAAGCCAGCGCCTGGTAGCCGCCTGTACCATCCTGCACTCTTCGAACAGAGGTCCTAAGGCGGGGCTAGCATCAATGGACCTGGTCCCAGATCGCTTTGCAGAAAGAATGCGCGAGAATTAGTTTCGAGAAAAAACTTATCTTCGACCCTACGTCGGGCCCTGTGATTCGACGGGCGCCTTTTGCCATTCTGTGCTGTTATTCCTTCGCGAAGAGGCTTTTCGCTGTTCATCTGTGCTTAATGAGCGCGCTCTGTCGCTGGTGCCAGCGAGCGTGGACGAATGATATGCGGAGGTATGGCCCGAAGCAGGGGTCGAGCCTTGTGGAGCCATCATGGTCGGGGTGAGCTTGGGCTCTGCCCGAGGAGGCTGCGATGGTGCAACGAGGTATTCGCTCGCGGAGGCCTGCTGTCTGGCGAAGCCGGGGTATCTCTGCTAGAGCGGAGATCTTGTCGACGTTGCTGCTGGGGTTGACTGGCTCGTGGCCTTATGCTGTCGTGTCCCGGCACGATTCTAGGTCCAGGCCAAAAGTGAGCTACGCAAACTCCGCTGTGGGGGCTGGTTAGGTTTGCTGGTCCTTGCCTTGTGGATGTGGCAGCGGAGCTGGCGCCTAGTCGAAGTAGGCGCGCGAGCGCTCCGTCCCCTACCGTTCGAAGGGGTGGCAGCGGAGCTGGCACCTAGCCGAAGTAGGCGCGCGAGTGCTCCATCCCCTACCGTTCGAAGGGGTGGCAGCGGAGCTGGCGCCTAGTCGAAGTAGACGCACGAGCGGACCTTTGCGACTTCTGTTGGCCGCGTTGGACTTGTCGGCGGACGACTCCTTGTGCTGGATGTCCTTGCGTTCGGAGGCATCCTTCGACGGCTCCGGCTTGCGCTTGCCTTTCGAGTAGCCGTCTTTCGACAGATCTTCACTCTTGGGCAGGCCTTCCTGATTGGTGTCGGAGTCGTCATCTTGTCTTCGACGCACGTCCTCTTCTACCCTGGCGTATTCCTCCATTTTGTCAAAGAGCTTCGCCACTGTCTTGATTGGCTTTCATGCGTTGTATTCGGCTATCGGGCCGGGGCGAAGGCCCTGTATGGCTGCATTGATAATGGTTGTTTCGTTAATGTCCTTGACTTGGCAGCATACCTTCGCAAAGCGTTTGAAGTAATCCCGAAGCTTCTCTGAAGGTTTTTGCTTCACTGCGAAGAGCTGATCAGCGTCTACTCGCTCGACGTAGTTCCCTTGGAAGTTATTATAGAGGCGGTCGCGGATCTTCTCCCACGCGCAGATGGAGTTTGGCTTTATGGTAAAAAACCAAGAGAGCGCCACGCCTTGCAATGCGAGGGGGAGTCCCTTCGCCTTCGTGGTGTCGTCTCCGCCAGCGGCTTCGATGGCGGTTTCGTACACGCGCACGAATTCTCGCGGGTCCGTGTCGCCCTTGTACGATTCGATAGCACTGGGGAACTTGAAGTCTTCCAGCCACGCCGCTGCTGCAGGCCCGCGGAGAGTGGGGACTCCGAATCCACACGTCGTAGCGGGACACGGCTGGATGTGGGGGCGTCGCGGCTGTCCGCCCTCTCCGGCGTGGGCTCCAACGCGACCACTGGCGGGGTCTGTTGGCTTCGAGCGTCCTGCATGTCCCGCACGGCCCCGCGGAGATCCGTTAGCCCTCGCTGGAACGCGTTGAGGGCCGCCAGCAGGGTGTTTTCCGCTACCGACGTGGGTGGGACTGCCGGCACTCCTGGCGGTACTGTCGGAGCGGTGGTGACCACATCCTGCGTTCCCGGATTACCCGTCGCGCTGGCGCGAAGGGCTCCGGAACCGGTGACGAAGCCCCCGTTACCACTGGAGCCGCTCGCCATTCCTGCTCTAGGTGGGAGGGCAGACGCTGCGCCAGTGTGCGCGCCGGCATTACCAGCTCCAAACGCCTGGGCGGCACTGCCGGCGGCCACCGTGGTACCTCCGATGGGGTTACGTGCGACGCGTGTGGCGATTTCGACGGTCGTCGCGGCGATGGTGGCGGGGTTAACCGTCGTGGCGATGGTGGCGGGGTCGGTCGTTGCGGCGACGGTGACGGGGTCGGCCGTCGCGGCGATGGTGGCAGGGTCGGTCGTCGCGTCATGAACGCCGGTGCCGTCGGCCACCACGCTCACGTTGCCATCCATGCCTACAACTACCGACGCCGAAGCCCGGGTACTAACGCGATGCTTCGCCGCGTCCGCCTTCCTCTTTGCCGCCGTCGACGAAGCTTTCTTTGGTGCCATCCTCCTCCGGATTTTGCGGCTTGCTCCTGTCCTCCCCACGAACGGCGCCAACTGTCGTGGCTACGGACCAGATAGGATGAGAATATGGTAGTGGAGAGTTAAGGTGAGTAATGGCTTAGGGTTCTTCCTCCATGGCTGTCTATATATATATATATATCCACATGGGGAGTGCTTTTACAATTATATCCTTACTTCCAAGTATTCCCTACAAGGGCGCTTATGTCATTACACATGTCCCATTTTGGGCCTTACATTCCTTTAACAGGCCTGCTGGGCTTAGGTGGGGGCCACCCCTACAACACTCATCTTTCGTCGCCCTTCAACATTTGGGAGACCCTCGATGCTTACCATGAGGGCACCACCCAAATTAAGACGGTTCGACAAGACCAATTCAAGCAAGATTACAACAAATTTGAAATGCTCGCAGGAGAGTCTCTTGATGAATGCTTTGCGAGATTCCACAAGATCTTGAGCAACCTCCGAGCAGTCGGTCTCACATACCCCGACTTGGACAACGCTCGTCAGATGCTTGCGGCCTTGGACTTGCGTTTGGGAGATGAAGGTGACCACCATCAAGGACACCACGAACCTCTCGACTTTGACTCATGATGCGTTGTACTCACGCCTCAAGACTCACGAGATTGACATTGTCTCTCGCAAGTCGAAGTTACAATCGATGGCATTGGTCACTGATCCCAATTCGACTTCTGAGTTTCCCTCCGATGGTGTTTCTGGTTTTTCTCTTACTGCTGCTTGTGAGATGAATGATGACCTATTAGAACAGCTTCCAGAAAACCAGCTAGCCCTCTTAGCCAGAAAATTTTCCCATGCTTACAAGAGGGTTAGAGAGAGAAAGAGAGGAGGAGGACGAGTGATTTGCTTCGAGTCTGGTGGCCCCAACCACATTCGGGCAAACTGCCCCAAGCTGGAGGGCAAAAATGACTTCGGCAATTCGAGCAAGAATGTCTACACCAACAAGAACCGCAACAAGAAGCTGCCAAGCAAAGACAAGAAGTTTCGCAACCTTGGCAAAGCCAAAAAGCTCTTCCATCGTGTCCTCACCGCTTTCGATGACCTCGACCTCAGCGAGGTGGAGGGGTCGAGCGACGACGATGGGAAGGACGAGAAAGACCCCAAGGGTGGCGATGACTTCTCCGGCATGTGCTTCATGGCCCTTGAGGGCGACGTGAGCGACAGCGAGCTTTGCTCCGACTCCGACGAGGTATACCCCTCATACGACCAGCTTAATGATGCTTTTCTTAAGCTAGGTAAATTTCATGCTAGATCTAGAGCTAGGTGTAGCGAGTTGGAGAAGGAAGTAGATAGATTATCACGGGAGCTTACTTCACTTATATCTGCTCCCTCCCGTGACTACTGTGATGTTTGTTCTGCTTTGTTGGAGACATGGAGAAGCTAAGGACTTTACATGATAGTGTGACCTCTGAGCTTGACATGATTAAGGTGGAGATATTAGTCTTCTTGCTGAACTAGAGATGAGTAGGGTAGCTGCTCTTTCATCTACCACTGTCGAGACTATTTCTTGCACCTCATGTGAGGATAAGGATAATGCATTTAGAGGTCTTTATACCATGCTTTTGATCTGACCGAGACTTGTGAAAATTGTAATAATTTAAAGATGAATTTAAAAAGGGCAGATCATAAAATTGTTGAACTACAAGCTTCATTACTTGAGCCCATTGATTCTTGTATTAACTGTCCCAAATGAACTGCTGAACTTGAATTTGTTTCTAAGAAATTCCAAGAAGTAGTTGATCATGATAAGAATATGGCTCAGTATGCTTCTAAGGATCCTGTTAGCTCACCATGCAATAATTGTGAAAAACTAAAATCTGATTTGATTGCATTGGATGAAAAATGTGTGAAGCTAACTAAGGACCTTCTAGAGAAGCCATCATTTGCTTGTAATGTGTTTGTTGATGTTGGGAAGGAGCCCAAGGGTAAGGTAGAGATGCTTAGCGACGTGAACCAAATAGCTAGCAGTAGGACTGTCCCTTCTGAGTCGGCTGTGCGTGCACAAGCCATTCACTCTTCTGCTATTGGTTCTTCTTCTACTCCCTTACCTTCTGCTGTCTCTTCTTCCCCCTGCTCTTCTTGCACGTCTCTCTTTCGGGAGTGTCAGTATCTTATGAACACTCTCGAGAGGTTTGTAGGAGGCAAGAAGAAGCTAAATCTTATTCTAGACCAATCGAAGATTTGCAAATTCAATCAAGGTCTAGGATACGATTTTTCTGAGGATATGAGGAAGCATCCACCTGCTGTTCTTAGACCCATAGCAGCAGGTGTGATCGAGATTGAGCCCATATATGAGAAAGTTCATTTCAAATCAGCGGGCTTTGTCCAAGGGATTTCTGGCAGCAAGGTGATTCCACCTGTTGCTTCGACCTCTCAGAAGGCGAAGCCTCATCATGCTAATTCTACCTCTCAAAAGGTGAAGTACCATTGTACCTTCTGTCAGAAGGATGGACACTCGGTCGAGAGATGCTTCAGGCACGCCAAGATCGCATGTAGAGACCGTGTTAAGGCTCTTAGGCGTATTCAGGGTCAGCTCCAGACCATGAGTGCACCTAAGACCAACACGAGGTCCAAAGTTGCTTCTAATGGGTTTGGGCAGCATCGAGGACTTGGCTTTTCTGATTTTACTGATTTTCATCCTCGATACGCCTTTGGTCGTGACTTTCGCCGTTCTGAGGGTAGATCTCGTTTCCCCCGTCAAGATGGCTACCCACGGCGTGATCAGCATGTTGTTGGTACTCCAACTCGCTCTCCCGTAGCAGTCGGACCCAGCAACAGTTTCAGGTCTACACATAGACATTCTTCTTCTTTGAGCGACAGAGAGCGTAGGGTAGTAAGAGGTCAGTCGTGTGTGACTACTTCTGCTTGACGTGTCACTCAGTATTGGGTGCCAAAATCACTCTTGATTTATCCCAGTACCGAGCCTTCACTCTCTGTTTGACTCAGGTTCGCCGGGCTGGGAAGGGAGAGGTTTGGCTTGTGGACTCCGGTTGTTCTCTTCAGATGACCGGAGACTCTCGTTGGTTCTCTTCCTTAGCCTGTGCTCCAGGTGATAAGACGATCACCTTTGGAGACGCTTCGTCTGGGCGCGTCATCGCGAAAGGTACTGTGCGTGTTAATGATTTAT
The DNA here is from genome assembly GCA_036346575.1 of Dendrocalamus sinicus. Classification (NCBI taxonomy): domain Eukaryota; kingdom Viridiplantae; phylum Streptophyta; class Magnoliopsida; order Poales; family Poaceae; genus Dendrocalamus; species Dendrocalamus sinicus. The sequence continues at coordinate 167,487 of JAYEVI010000273.1, forward strand.
TTATTTTGAAAGATGTTGTTTTAGTGAGTAAGCTGCAGTATAATTTGCTTTCAGTCTCTTGGCTTACCGATGATGGTTATGAGCTGAGCTTTAAGAAAAACAATTGCAAAATTCTTGATTCTTCGGGTGGTCTGGTTTGCGGGATTTCTCATTGTGGGAGGATCTTTCGTGCTGATTTTGTTGAGTCTTCTGGAGATCCTCTCAGGTGTTTAGTTGCTTCTGAGTCCCACGACCTTACCTTATGGCATAGGAGACTTGGTCATATTGGATTTGACCATTTGACCCGAGTTAGCGGTCATGATATTATTCATGGTCTGCCTAAACTCAAGATGGTCAAGGATCTTGTCTGCGCTCCATGCCGGCACCGCAAGATGGTTGCCACTTCTCACCCTCCGGTCAAAGTGACTATGACCGATGCACCAGGACAGCTGCTCCATATGGACACAGTTGGACCAGCTCGAGTGCAGTCAGCAGGAGGGAAGTGGTATGTTCTTGTCGTGGTCGACGACTTCTCGAGGTACTCTTGGGTGTTTTTCTTAGCCTCGAAGGATGAGACGTTTACCCACTTTCAGGGTTTGTTTAGTAGGCTTTCTGTTGAGCTCCCGGGTGCCTTACGAGTGATCCGCAGTGACAATGGCACGGAGTTCAAGAATTCCTACTTTGAGAGGTTCTGCGATGAGACAGGTGTAGAGCATCAGTTCTCTTCTCCGCACGTCCCACAGCAGAATGGCGTAGTGGAGAGAAAGAACCATACCTTGGTCGAGATGGCCAGGATGATGCTTGATGAGTACTCTACACCGCGGAAGTTTTGGGCTGAGGCTATACCCACCGTGTGCCATGTCTCAAATCGAATTTTTCTTCGGTCACACTTGCACGGCACTTCTTATGAGCTGAGTGTCTCCTATTTTCATGTGTTTGGTTGCAAGTGTTTTATTCTAAAGTCCGGGAACCTAGACAAGTTCGAGTCACGTTCTTGTGATGGGATCTTTCTAGGTTACTCGACTTCTTCGTGGGCTTATCGGGTTTGGAACTGCGAGTCTAGCAAAATGGTAGAGACCTGTGAGGTGACCTTTGACGAGGCCAGTCCGGGGACTAGGCCTGATATCTCAGGTTCTTTAGAGCAGTCCGAGCCCATCTTTGTGGATGATGAGGACAATGGAGATGATGATTGCCTACCCGATCCAGTCCCTCATCCACCCCTTGAGGTGCCTTCTTCCACTGCACCTCGAGGTGATCAGCCCATGCCTTCTGCCTCTTCTGGAGCTAGTGGCTCTGTTCCTACCTCTTCAGCTCATGAGGTAGAGGCCACTTCTTCATCTCATCCTGGACCTCCTAGACATATCTAGAAAGACCATCCTTCCGAGCAGATAATTGGAGACCTCTTTGAGCGAGTCACTCGTTCAAAATCTGGCATGTCTCAATTCTGTCTCCATTCTGCCTTTGTTGCCTCCTTTGAGCCCAAGTACGTTTGTCATGCTCTCTCTGACGAGTCTTGGGTCAATGCCATGCATGAGGAGTTGGAAAATTTCGAGAGAAACAAGGTCTGGACGCTTGTTGAGCTCCCTTGTGGTCACAATGTCATTGGGACCAAGTGGGTGTTCAAAAACAAGCAGAGTGAGGATGGGGTAGTTGTTCGAAACAAGGCTAGACTGGTAGCTCAGGGGTTCTCCCAGGTTGGGGGCCTCGATTTCGAGGAAACCTTTGCCCCTGTAGCTAGACTTGAGGCCATTAGAATCCTACTTGCCTTTGCAGCTTCTAAGGGTTTCAAGCTTTACCAAATGGACGTCAAGAGTGCCTTTCTTAATGGCTTCATTGAGGAAGAAGTCTATGTCCGACAGCCTCCAGGTTTCGAGAACCCCAAATACTCAAACCATGTCTTCAAGCTTTCCAAAGCTTTGTATGGACTCAAGCAGGCCCCTAGAGCTTGGTATGAGAGGCTTAAGTCCTACCTGTTGAGTCATGGGTTTGAGATGGGTAAGGTAGATAAGACCTTGTTCATTCGCCGGCATGGCACTGATCTTCTGCTCATCCAGATTTATGTTGACGACATCATCTTTGGCGGCTCTTCCCATGCTCTCGTTTCACAGTTCTCGGATGTCATGAGCACCAAGTTTGAGATGAGCATGATGGGTGAGTTGACCTTCTTCCTTGGCTTCCAGATCAAGCAGACTCGGGAGGGTACCTTCTTGCATCAATGCAAGTACACTCGTGACCTCCTGAGATGCTTTGACATGAGTGATGGTAAGCCCGTGTCAAGTCCCATGGCATCTTCCGCCACACTTGACCCAGATGAGGACGGCGAGCCAGTTGATCAGAAGGAGTATCGTAGTATGATCGGCTCTCTCTTGTACCTCACTGCCTCGAGACCGGACATACACTTCGCTGTGTGTCTTTGTGCCCGGTTTCAGGCTTCTCCTCGTGTATCTCATCACCAGGCGGTGAAGCGTATTCTTCGGTACCTTCAAGCTACCATTGACTATGGTATCTGGTACTCTTCCTCATCCTGTCTTTCCTTGAGAGCCTATTCGGATGCAGACTTTGCTGGTTGTAGGATAGATAGGAAGAGCACTTGAGCACTGCGGTTCATTGGCACTTCTCGCTTCCTAGTCTTGAGGAAGCGATCGGTGTTACCTGACCCACCGCAGAGGCCGAATGCGTTGCTGCGCAGCCGATTCTTTGTAGCAGTGCTTGGATGGTCTCGACCTTACGGGATTTTGGGTTAGTTATCGACAGTGTTCCACTCTTTTGCGATAACTGTTGTAGGGGTGGCCCCCACCAAAACCCAGCAGGCCTGGTAGGAGGTTATAAGGTTCAGAATGGGCCATGTGTAATGACGTAAGTGCCCCTAGAAAGGATACTCAAATGTAAGGGTATAATTGTGAAAACACTCCCTATGTATATATATAGAATACGGGCCATGGGGAGGACCCAGGCCATTACTCATCTCCCTCACTCTCCACTACCATCTCTCTCTCTGTTTGGTCTGTAACCACAACAGTTGGCGCCGTCCGTGGGGAGGACAGGAGTAAGCCTGAAGTTCGAAGGAGGATGGCACCGGAAAAGGCTTCGTCGACGGCGGCGAAGGGAAAGAAGACGGCTGGGGCGGAGCGTCGCGTGAGCTCCAGGGCTTCGACGTCGGCTGTCGCGGGCGCGGTGGTGGCGTGGGCGCGGCGATCGGGCGTCGGCGCCCCGCTGCGACGACTAACCCCGCCATCGGCACCGCGGCGACCAACCCGCCCGTCGGCGCTGCGGCGACCAACCCGCCATCGGCACCGCGACGACCGACCCCGCCGTCGGCACCGCGACGACCGACCCCGCCGTCGGCACCGCGGCGACCAATCCCGAGGTTATAGTACCCGCGCCGACCCACCCGCGGGGTGCACCGGCGGTCCCGCCTGCACCGGCAGTAGAAAGCGCGCTACTGGCGGCCCTCATCGCGTTCCAGCGGGAGCTAGGGGACCTTCGCGGGGCTGTCCGTGACATGCAAGAGGCTCGAAGTCAGCAGGCCGCGCCAGTGGCCACGCCAGAGCCCGCGCCGGAAAGGGCGGACAGCCGCGACGCGCCCATGTCCAGCCGTGTGCCGCTGCGACGCGTCGATCCAGAGTCCCCGCTTTCGGCAGGATTGCAGCAGGCGGCGTGGCCCGAAGACTTCAAGTTCCCCAGGGTCATCGAGCCATACAAAGGTGATACGGATCCCCGCAAGTTCATGCGCGTGTACGAAACCACGATCGAGGCCGCGGGCGGAGATGATACCACAAAGGCGAAGGGGCTCCCCCTCGCGCTGCAAGGAGTGGCACTTTCTTGGTTTTTTACCATAGAGCCAAACTCCATCTATGCGTGGGAGCAGCTCCGCCATTTCCTTCACAACAACTTCCAAGGAAGCTATGTCGAGCGAGTTGATGCGGGCTAGCTCTTCGCCGCGAGGCAAAAACCCTCAGAAAATCTCTGGGACTACTTCAAGCGTTTCGCGAAGATACGCTGCCAGATCAAGGATGTTAATGAGACAACCGTCATTAACGCGGCCACACAGGGCCTTCATCCGGGCTCCTTGGCCGAATACAACGCACGTAAGCCTATCAAGACGATCGCTGAGCTCTTCGACAAGATGGAGGGGTATGCGTAGGCTGAGGAAGATGCGCGGAGACGCGACGCTTCCACCCTCGATCTTGTTCAAGTGGCGCGCTCGACATACGACGAGGGGGTGGGTGACGACCCCTCGAAGCAGGCTCGCAGCCGACAGCCCCGGGAGGACCCCCCTGAGAGCAACAGCACCAGGGAGCCAGAAGGCTGTCCAAAGAGCAGACGCAAGCCCCGGCGTCACTAGCACATACCACAAAAGGCCCACCATACCTTCGTCATCAAGAATGCCCTTCGAGGATGCGAAGGCGAGCTCGGCCGCGATGAGCGACCCAGAGCGGAGCAAGAGCAACTCTATTACGGCAAATGGTGCGAGGTGCACGGTTATGGTCATCACTATATGAAGACGTGCACCGCGGTCGTGGAGTTGCGACGAGCGATGGCGCATCTCGAGACTCGCCTCTCGGCTCCCTACCGAGGTCGGGAGCGGCATCGAGGCAGCCCTCGCAAGCTTCAGCCAGGGAAGACGCACGGTGCCGCGCTGTCAACGTCATCACCGGAGGCTCCTTATCAGGGGCCCCCTTGGAGCAGCCACAATTGTGGCTGACGCCCCGCAACATCACCTTCACCATGAATGACGCTAGGGGCGTGGAGTTCCCTCATCAAGATCCTCTGGTCATCCGGGCCCACATCGCGGGTTGCGACGTCAGGCGCATCCTTGTCGACGGGGGGAGCTCTGCGAACATCCTGTTCACAGGGGCCCTCGATCGTATGGGAACCCACCGAAGTCGCATGGAGCAGGCAGGAGCTCCGCTTCAGGGCATCGGAGGTCAACCGCTGCAGGCCATAGGGCAGGTGTCCCTCCCCGTTACGCTCCACTAGGAGAGTAACATCCGGACCCACCATGTCATCTTCGACATTGTGGACATCGCACACCCCTACAACATCATATTGGGACGACCCGCCATCAACTCCTTTGAGGTGGTCCCGCACCACGCCTTCTTATGTATGAAGCTCCCGGGCCCGGAGGGTGTCATCACCGTCTTCGGCGACCAAGACCTTGCCAGGCGCATCGAAGTCGGCAGCCAGGATCCGCATCACCTGGTGCACGCCCTACCGGACGTGCTTGGTGATGCGCCCACCGCCCCGGGGTGGACGCCTAAGCCTCGGCCCGAGGGCGGAGTCAAAAGGGTGCCGCTCCAGGCGGAGGGGCAGTTTGTCTCTATTGGTGAGGGGCTCCCCCCGAGGTCGAGCAAGATTTACTCCAAGTGCTTCGAAACAACACCGACATCTTTGCATGGTCACCAGAAGATATCAAGGGCGTGGACCGCGCAGTAATCGACCACCGCTTGGCGGTCCGCCCCGACACCAAGCCGGTCAAGAAGAAGCTTCGCCGCATGTCCATGGATCGGCAGCAGGCGGCCAAGGAGGAGGTGGCAAAGCTTCTTCGAGCTGGGGTCATCTGCGAGGTCCACGACCCAGAGTGGCTCGCCAACCCAGTATTGGTCAAGAAGGCTAGTGGGGTCTGGCGCATGTGCATCGACTTTACGGCACTCAACAAGGTGTGCCCAAAGGACAATTACCCTTTGCCGCGCATCGATCAATTGGTCGACGCTACCGCAGGGTGCGAGCTAATGAGTTTCTTAGATGCCTACTCCGGCTATCATCAGGTATACATGGCGGAAGACGACGAGAGCAAGACTAGCTTCATCACACCAGTCAGCACCTTCTGCTTCATCAAGATGCCCTTTGGCTTGAAGAACGCGGGCGCTACCTTTACCCGCCTCGTCGCCATTGCCCTGGCCGCCCAGCTCGGGAGGAATGTCGAGGCCTACGTCGATGACGTGGTAGTCAAAACTCGGCAGCTCGCTTTGCATGGCCGGGACCTCCAGGAGACCTTCGACAACCTCAGGAAAGCGACATCAAGCTCAACCCCGACAAGTGCGTCTTCGGCGTGCAGGCGGGCAAACTTCTGGGCTTCCTCGTGTCCGGGCGGGGCATCCAGGCGAACCCTGATAAGGTTGACGCTATCTTGGGTATGGAGCCGCCCAAGACGACGAGGGAAGTCCAGAGACTGGCGGGCCGCATGGCAGCCTTGAGCCACTTCCTTTCCAGGGCAGCGGAGAGAGGTTTGCCATTTTTTAAGACACTCCGTGGGTGCGACGGATTTCGTTGGGATGGTGACTGTGCGGAGGCCTTCAACACGCTCAAGAAACACCTGGCGAGTCTCCCCACTCTGGTCGCCCCAGCACCAGAGGCTCCCCGCTGCTATATCGGCGCGTCCACCACACGGCCGCATGCCGTCCTCGTCCTAGAGGAGGCGCCGCATAACGGCTGTATACTTCGTCTCCGAAGCCCTTCAAGGCGCCAAGATGAGATATACAGAGCTTGAAAAGCTTGCTTAAGCATTGGTCATGGCCTCCAGGAAGCTCCGGCATTATTTTTTGGCCCATCCAATCACAGTGCCTTCCTCGTTCCCGCTGGCGGAGATGCTGCACAACAAGGAATCCACAGGGCGCATTGGCAAGTGGGCGGCCGAGCTCGCCCCGTTCTCCCTGACATATGCCTCAAGGACGGCAATCAAATCTCAAGTTCTCGCCGACTTCCTTGCGGAGTGGACTCCGTTGGCCCAGCCTGCCCAGCAGCATAACGACCCGGTTTGGACACTCACCATCGACGGAGCCTACGGCGTCGCGGGCGCGGGCGTAGGCGCGGTAATCGTCACGCCCGAGGGGCAGCGCCTGCTATACGCGGCGCGCCTTGCCTTTCCAGCTACCAATAACATAGCTGAATATGAGGCACTGCTCTTCGGCCTGGCAAAGCTCAAGGCAGTCGGCGCACGGTGGGTGCTCGCCCGTACAGACTCGTGTTTGGTGGCAGGCCACGTCGACAAGTCCTATCAAGCCAAGGACCCTGAGCTGGCCAAGTACCTCGCCGCGGTTAGGGCAAGGGAAAGGCACTTCTTGGGCATCACAGTCAAGGCCATCCCTCGCGCGGAAAATGAGCAAGCCGACGCCCTCGCAAAGGCGGCCAGCCAACAACTGCCACCCCCTGATGGGGCATTTTATAAAGTACTATCGCAGGCGGCCATCGCGCAGGACAATCGGGACGCTGCTCTCGTTCACCACATCGTCCAGCAGGGCGACTGGCGAGAGCCCATCTTCAACTTTCTGCAGGGCATCGCCGAGCCGGAGGACCCCACAGAGCTCCGACGGCTGCAACACCGTGCCAGGTCCTTCCGGGTGTTCGAAGGGATACATTACAAGAAGAGGGTTTGCGCACCGCTCCTGCGCTGCCGCTCGGGCCAAGAAGGGAAGAACCTCCTTGTGGAGATCCACGCGGGCATGTGCGGGTCCCATCTGGCACCGAGGTCGTTGGTCGGCAAGGCATTCAGCCAGGGTTTCTACTGGCCGACTGCCATCACTGATGCCCAGGACCTCGTGCGTCGGTGTCAGGGGTGCCAGTGGATGGCACGGATCATCCGCAGACCCCCGACGACCCTTAACCCCATTCCCCCGGTGTGGCCGCTGGCGCGCTGGGGTGTCGACATAGTAGGACCACTTCCACGAGCCCCAGGAGACCTGCGATTTGTGGTAGTCGCCCTGGAATATTTTTCCAGATGGCCGGAGGCGGTGGCCCTGGCTAAAATAACCTCGGCGGCCATGCAGCGTTTCCTCTGGCAAAACATCATATGTCGCTTCGACGTGCCCAGGGAGCTCACCGTGGACAACGGCCTGCAGTTCGACGCCACCCTCTTCAAAGAATTCTGCGAAGGCATGGGCATCACACTTCGGTTCGCCTCAGTCGGGCACCCCGAGTCCAACGGAGCGGTTGAGAGGGTGACGACGCCATTTCCGCCGCCATCAAAAAGCGCTTGGTCGGGTGGCCGAAGGGCAAGTGGCCTGCGAGCTTCTGGCGCCCTCGGTCCTTCGCACGGCGATAACCGCCCAGCGGGTTCACGCCTTTCAAGCTTCTTTTCGGCGATGAAGCAGGGACGCCCGACGAAATCAAGGCTGGTTCGTGGAGGGTCCTCGTCCAGGCGCCTTGGATCTCCTCGACGGAGCGCGGGCAAGTGCAACTCAACACGTTGAAAAGTACGCACGGCAGACAGTGCGTACCCTAGACCGGTCCAAATACCCGCGAGGCTTCAAGCCTGGAGATCTCGTCCTCAGAACGGCGCTCAATGCGGAGACCGTCGACAAGCTGGAGTCCAAGTGGGAAGGTCCATTCATCGTGACGGAGGCATTGCAGAAGGGAGCATACCGCCTCGCCACGCTCGAGGGACAGACTCTCCGCCACACGTGGAACGCAGACAAGTTACGGCGATATTACGCCTAGAGGCAGGACAAAAGTTATAGCGGCATCTGCCCCCTATTGTATGATGCTCGCCCGCGCAAACGGGAGTTCAATAAAACTCGCTGTTCACACAAAGTACCATTGTCTGGCCGCAATATGCAGAGGACTATAAACAAGACGTAGCGTAGAGGTCCGCCTCCGCACGCGAGAGTCCATGGACTATAAATAAGACGTAGCATCGAGGTCCGCCCCCGCACGCACCAGTCTACGGACTCTAAATAAGACGTTGCGTCGAGGTCGCCTCGCACGCGAGTCCACGGACTATAAATAAGGCGAGCGTCGAGGTCCGCCTCCGCGCGCGCGATCACGGACTCTAAATAAGACGTAGCGTCGAGGTCCTCCTCCGCACACACCAGTCTACGGGCTCTAAATAAGATGTAGCATCGAGGTCCTCCTCCGCACGCACCAGTCTACGGAATCTAAATAAGACATAGCGTCGAGGTCCGCCTCCGCACGTGAGAGTCCACGGACTATAAATAAGACGTAGCGTCGAGATCCGCCTCCTCACGCACCAGTCTACGGACTCTAAATAAGACGTAGCGTCGAGGTCCGCCTCTGCACGCGAGAGTCCACGGACTATAAATAAGACGTAGCACCGAGGTCCGCCGCACGCGCGCGATCTACAGACTCTAAATAAGGCGTGGCGTCGAGGTCCACCTCCGCACGTGAGAGTCCACGGACTATAAATAAGACGTAGCGTCGAGGTCGCCTCCACACGCACCGATCACGGAGTCTAAATAAGGCGTAGCCGAGGTCGCCTCGCACACACGAGTCTACGGACTCTAAATAAGACATAGCGTCGAGGTCGCCTCGCGCGCGAGTGTCTCTGGACTCTAAATAAGGCGTAGCATCGAGGTCGCCTCGCACGCACGCGATCACGGACTCTAAATAAGACGTAGCATCGAGGTCCGCCTCTGCACGCACCAGTCGACGGACTCTAAATAAGACGTAGCGTCGAGGTCCGCCTCTGCACGCGAGAGTCCACGGACTCTAAATAAGACGTAGCGTCGAGGTCCGCCTCCGCACGCACCAGTCCACAGACTCTAAATAAGATGTAGCGTCGAGGTTCGCCTCCGCTCGTGACAGTCTACGGACTATAAATAAGGCGTCGTCGGCCCAACACACAGCTTACAACAGTAAGAATAAATAGTGCATCGTCCCATTGCAAAAATGTGAGGTCAAATGATTACAGGTATGGGCGCGCAAGTGTGAACCCCCCCTCTCTGCCTGATATGATCAACACCTCAATCTTCGCGCGGCGTCGAGGGGCCCGTGCCGCTGCCATGGCCTCAGGAAACTTCTTCGAGCCAACGGAGGAAGTCCCCTCCCCCGCGCAGCGTATGCTGCACTGCAACCCTCGCCGCATCCTCCCCGACACGACTCCAGATCCGCCGGTGGAAGTTCCGGAGGCTAGGCTCGATGGAGCGAATAGCGTCCGGTAGTGCCTCCGGCCGGCCAGGAAGATCCAGGTGAGGGTTCGCCAGCTCCTGCATGTGCCTACACCAACGGGTGTGAAGCATGCCGAGGGCAAGGCACGCGCCAAGATAGCCGCAGTGCTCCCCAAAGGTCTTGGCGTTGTGAAGCGCGACGCCCGCCCCCTCCTCGATCAGCCCAAGCGTCTCCATCAGGTCCTCCGGCCCGTGGGTGGTGTCGGGCACGTCAACGCACAGATCGCGGAGGGCCCGGTTCAGAGACTCCATTGCCCCCCAGGCTGACGTGGACGCATCGCCCAAGGCGCGGGTCTTCCCTACAAGAGTCTCGGCCAGCTGGGTCTTCTCCCCCTCCAAGGCGGCAATCTGCCGCAGGAAGGAGGCACGTTCCTCTGCAGCGCGCGTTTGGCTTCCTCGGCCTCGGCTTGTATGGATGACAAGGCACGCTCCAGCGCGCGGAGCTCTTCGTCCTTTGTCACGTGAGCGTCATCCGCTTCACGAAGCCTGGCTTCTAGGGCCCTCCGCTCCCGGATACGGGCCTCGTCTAGCGTGTCACTGATGACAAGCGTCTGAAAGCAGCAATGAAAGTCACCAGCCACCCGGTAGCACCATACAAAACACGCGGCGCACGTACTCACCCTTATTTCCGAGGCCCGCAGCGCCAGCGCTAGGTGGTCACCCTCGCATGATGGCAGCATCCGCCGGTCAAGGCTGCCGCTGGCGCGTTCTGCGGCCACGGTGAGAGCACGGAGTATCTCCAGCCGCGGGAGGTAGTCGGACAAGACAGGTTCGGACCCCACCGCGTCGAGGGCTGTGGAGGCTTCGGCCGCTTCGATAGTGGCAGATGCCGGCGCGACACCTTGCACAAGGTTTTGGACTTCGCGCACTCCCCCGTTGCTCGATCCTTCACCTCGACCGGGAGACCTCGTCTCGCGATCTTGATGGAATGGCGGCGGATCGAGAGAGTTTCGCGGTCGAGCGGATAGAGAGCCACGCTACCTTCTACACCCCTCACTGCGGTAGAATGTGGTGTCTGTTCGCCACCGATCGGGCGTGGCGCCTCGGTGGTCGGTGCGAGGCCCCTCGGCGACATCGGGTGCCACAATTCCAAGCATGGGTGCGCAGCGTTGTAGCGACCCTTGAGGCGGGAGGCGCATCGAGGATGTTTGGTGAGGAACCGAGGGCGATTCCTCCGTGACGTTAGCGGCCACAGCTCCTACTCCACCTTCGGTCTCCGCCGTGCCGAACGCGTCCCTGGTATTAGCAGTACCATCGGCCACGGCCCTCTCATCAGGCGTAACATTCCTTTCCGGGTTGGTGGGCTCCGGCCTAGTGAAGGCCATGCCCGTACGCCAGCAGCGTCTCCGGATAGTGCGGCCGAGGGAATCGAGGCGGCGCGCCCCGCCGAACTGGTCCGACCGGGCGCATCACCGGTCGAGCGTCCTCCCCCAGTGGCGCCAGCTGCTGAGGTGGCTGGCAGGCTGGGTATGGCAGCCTCGGAGCGAGCCCGACGCCGCGAAGACGAGGCGTCTGCACGGCCGCCACCGCCATGATGACCTGAAGTCCCCGCGGGAGTCTCCGCTAGTATCGGGCGTTCCGGCACAGCAATACCCAAAACCTCGCATGTGCGGTTCACCCGCCCTTGCTTCGCCGTTTGGGTCGCGGCCTCGCATAGCTTGTGCTCCTCGAGTGTGTATGGGCCGAGGAACACCTCAGTCGCGTGCTCCGCATCTTCTAGCCTAGCCACTGCACAAAAGACAGCACGGCAATCATGTGAGAACAAGTGCGGATACGTCAAGAGATGCCTGCTGCACTTTGAACAACTTACAAGGGGTGGAGGGCGAAAGCAGGTGGGACACTGGCGGGCAGATCCCGTCCGCTCGGTCATTACCCCGGCCCATGTATTTCCACCGGGAGGACAGTGGCGCCACCCCGTACATCATGAACTCTTCGGCCAGGTCGCGCATACTTAGCCGGCGGGCGACGCCGGCAAGCCTCGAGTCTCTGGCGTCGTCGACCTCGGCTTCACGCTGGTGAAGTATTGAACGAGATGGGCTCGCCTCGGCATAGCAGGCCACTCGGGCCGGTCACGTGGTAATAAAACCACCACCGCGTCCAGCCGGACTCCCACTTCCCCAGGGCGGCCGACGCAGGGAACAGCGTCGTGCAGGACGATCGTAGCACGAAGTCCACGCTGCCAAAATTGGAAATAGCTCCATCTCCAGCCTTCTTGGGGCTGCAGCAAGCGTCGTGTAGGGTGGCGAACAGGTTCGCGCTGGGACGCCGGCCTTCTGTCCGCGTCGCCCATGTGAAGACAGCCAGGCGGACTATTGCGCTCGGCGTCAGCTGCGCTAACTCCAACCCATAGGTCCGCAAGACTTCGCCCACAAACATCTTTGAGGGCATGCGAAGGCCGGCGTCAAAGAACGCGATGAAAACGATCGTCTCTGTCTCCCGGGGCTTCGGCTCCATTTCGTTGCGACGGGGTAGGCGAGCCCCATCCCAATCCTCGATCTTCCCATCACGAACAAGCCGCTGCAGCGTCTCCTCGGTCACGCGGCTCTTTCCCAACACGCGGGAATAGCGGCCCCCCGAGTATTCCATGGCGTCCCATCGCCCGTCGGCACGCGAGCGCCCCACAAAGACCGACTTGTAATCCCGAAGGAAGGACAGATTGTCCCAACTAGACGAGGAGCCGCCGCTGGGAGGGCGAGACGTGTCGCCATGGCTGGCCATTGTCTTCTGAAGGTAGGGCAAAAGAAACCAAGGCAGGAAGTCACGCTAGTACCGGCACGGAATAAGCCAGAACTAAGCGGCAAGCGGGACAAAGTGCTCCCATCGCGGTGAGGGCACCTTATAAAGCCCGCTCGCCTCCCCCGCGGCCAGAAAGCGCAGTTAGGTCAGAACACCAGTGGTTCGACTATGCACGACCTGGAAAAAAGAACCGTCGGTACCTGGCGGGGTGCGCCTGGTAGGTGGCCAGGCAGCGCACAACCCCAGCGAGCGCTTGACACGCGTCCCGCTTCCCTGGGGAAGCAGCGAACAGCCGCGAGCACGCAACCGCTCACATCCCACGACGCGCCAGTTGCAAGCCACCGCATGCCCCACCCACGCGCAAGCAGACTGCATAACGCGATAGCCTGCCCTCTGACAGGCCAGGCGTCGGCATGATTCCAGCCGTCATTTAAAGCGCACTATCAAGTCGCGAGGCCGTGGCAGCTGCGGCGCGGAAGCGGCGGTGCAGCACCCGCTTCACCATCTGCATCACCACGATTCCGGCCCGCCCCAACATGGACCCCGGGCCAAGAAGTTTAAGCCCGCCCGACAGCCCGGCTACGCGCGGGGGTGGAGCGCGCGCCTTGCCGGCTGGCGCTAGCTCGCTGCCACCCATTCGAAGGTAGGGGACGGGCGCGCGTCTGCCGGCTGGCGCCAGCTCGCTGCCACCCGCTCGAAGGTAGGGGATGGAGCGCGCGCGTCTCGCCGGCTAGGCACCGGCCCACCGCCACCCGTTTGAAGGGTAGGGGACGAGCGCGCGCTGTGTCACGCCGACCAGGGCCAGCCCGCCGCCACCCATGCGAAGGGTAGGGGACGGGCGCGCGCGTCTCGCCGGCCAGGCGCCCGCCCGCCGCCACCCGTTCGAAGGGTAGGGGACGGAGCGCGCGCTCTACTCGCCAGGCGCCGCTCTGCGCCACCCGCTCAAGGGTAGGAGATGGAGCGCGCGCGTCTCGCCGGCTAGGCGCCAGCTCGCTTCCACCCATCCGAATGGTAGGGGACGGAGCGCGCGCGTCTACGCCGGCCACGGCCTCCCCGGACAAGTCGGAAAAGTTCACAGCCGCAGGACGGAGGGCGAAGGACTCGGCAACATGGCTTCGGCCCTGTGAAGCCCTTCTCCATGAGAGGCTCCTGTTGTAGGGGTGACCCCCACCTAAACCCAGCAGGCCTAGTAGGAGGTTATAAGGTCCAGAATGAGCCATGTGCAACGACGTAAGTGCCCCTAGAAAGGATACTCAAATGTAAGGGTATAATTTTGAAAACACTCCCCATGTATATATATAGAATACGGGCCATGGGGAGGACCCAGGCCATTACTCATCTCCCTCACTCTCCACTACCATCTCTCTCTCTCTCTGTTTGGTCTGTAACCACAACAATAACACTTCTACGATTAACATGGCTAAGAACCCAGTGCAGCACTCCCGGACCAAGCATATTGATATTCGCTATCACTTCCTTAGAGACCATGTAGAGAAGGGTGACATCGCGCTCCAGTTTGTGGAGAGTGACCACCAGTTGGCTGACATCTTTACCAAGCCATTGAATAGCTCTAGGTTTTCAGCTCTGAGGGGAGAGCTTGGGGTGGTCTGTCCTTATGGACTGTTGTGAGGGGGAGCTTTGTGCTTTACTGCTTTATTATATTAATTATGCTCTTTCTCCTTTCTGTTGCATTGCATTTTGGGTGCATTCGGGATAGTCCTTCTAGCATAGGTTAGAGTGGTCTTCTTATCTAGCGTTTAGACTTCTTGCTCTTATCTTGTGACTCCAGGATGCTGCTTGTTAGCTGTCTCTCTTCTCTCTAGGTTGAGCTTACTCACTTCTTGTGGGTTCTAGCGAGGGTTGGGCCACCCTCGGGTAGACAGGGTACGTGTTTGCTCCCTAGGTTGTTAGTAGACCAGCTGATAGTCCTCGAGTCATGTGGGGTAGATGAGAGTTAGTCTGAGGTATAGTATCCTCTATATCTTATTTATGCTTTAAGGGCTGCCCTTTCGATTTTTCTTGCCAGCTTCTCGTATTTGCTGCTTTGGTTCAGGGGGAGTTCATTTGAGAGCTTCTGGACCTTAATTTTGACATAACTCAACTTGAACTAAAAGTTGCATCACATGTTGAGGGGGAGCTGGATTTCTTGCATATCATTCTGCATTGTAAATACCTACATTGAGCCTTGATTATTATCCTTTCATGACATGTTTACATCGTTTTACATCCTGCCATGATTTGTGCTTCATTGCTAGATTGATCATGACTTCATATGTGTAGACTAGCTTTTTGCCATGATAAGTTTATTAAAATTGCTCAACTTGAATTAAAACATGTCATGTTAGCTTTTGAGATTAGTCTTTCTTGAGTTATCCTTTTATGATTCATGCCATGTCAAATAGGCTGAGTTGAGCGCTGAATATCTATTGAGCCTTAGATCGAGCTATTTTAGTCTCTTGATGATGCATAAGTTAGTACAATCTTCTATGGATGCTAAAAAGATCTCTTTTGTGCGAAAAACTGATCTCACCATTTCCTCCTATGAGACTGCTTGCCATTGCACTTGGCATGAACTTAGGGGGAGTTTTGGATGACCAAGATCATTATTTTAAGCTTCTTGCTTGGCATGATCGCATAAGGCTTGAGATCTAGCATATGACTAAACAAAAATCTAGTTGGCAATGACCATGAATTTCAAAAGAAAATATGTAACTTGTGCTTTATTAGCTTAATCTACAAAAAGAACCAAGTACTTAAACAAATGTTTCACTCTTGAGCTTGTAGCACTCTAATTAGGCTCAATACTAGCTTCTTGGTTCCGCTTAGCTTATTGACATGGTTTGCATCATCCTTGGATACCTCCAACTAGACTTTAATTATGGATGACTTGACATGCTCACAAATTGCTCTAAATTTCAGATTGTCATCTATTTGGTTTAGCTGTTATATATATATATATATATCTTGTCATGATCTAGATAGCATTCTATTGAGTTATGGCTTGATGTATTACTTGTTGGTTATTTTGGATAATTCTCATGGCTCCAAATGCTTAGAATAAACAAACTTCAGCTATTTCATTCATTATCCTGCCATATTCTCTCTTCCTTGCATCCTTGATTTGTTTATTGCCAAAAGGGGAGAATAGCAGAGAAAAGGCCATATTCGTGGTTTTCTTGGAGCTTTTGAGGAAAACTTGCTCTTTCTTGTGCTCCTGTGTCGACATGGTCATTAGCTTCATTTGCCTTCCTTTGGACCATGTTGGACTTTTCAAAACAAAGTCAACTTTATGCTTTTTCTGGGTTTGTCAATATACTCATTAAGGGGGAGATTGATAGACCATGTGGAGGTGACCCCGGTTGTGTGATGAGTAATTGACATCTGTTTTAGGAAAGTCGAGTTTGGTTTGTGTGGTTCGGACCATGTCGTTGCACAGTGCAATCGGTTTCGGTCGGACCTTGTCGAACTAGATCGAACGTGCTTAAGACGTTTATTTTTCGTTTCGATCGGTTTGGGCTTTGAGCTTTTCTTCTGTTGGTATTGTATGGTTACAATATTTCGAGCGGTGCTATGTGATTTTTTTCTTGTCTGTGATGGCTGCAGGACGTCGAGGTGGAGTCGTGGCGAGGCACGGGATGACCGGACTAGGTGCGGGCGGTGCCGAGGTCGAACGGTCGAGGTGTGCCGAAGATGGCAAGGACTCGAGGTAGCTGCGTGGCTTGGAGGGCAAGGAATAAGGAAGCTTCCTGGAAGGTGCGCGAGGGGCGTTTTGATGAATACACAAAGTTGCACTAAAGGAAGTGGATCATGGGTAAAGCACTAGGGTAGTTGGTGGCTTAATGGGCAAAGCATGTTGCAAACCAATTAGTGGAGGTTATAAATAGAGAGGGTGCTCTCTAGTAGTCTTTAAGAATTCAGCATGTATGAAATGTGAGTGCAGATTTTTGGGGAGATGGCTTGAGAGAGTGTGTGTGAGTTTGTCTCCTACATGTGTGCTATGAGTTCTTGAATCTCAAGCATGTATGGAGACTTAGTTAGGGTGAGTTTGAGAGAGATATGAGCTGAGAGCAACCCCTTGTAATCTTGTATGTCTCCGTATCAATTTCATTATGAGAGATTTTCTTTTGAGTTGCTCTACTGTTTGAGGTGCAGCAGATTAATCTCTCATTTTATTTCTTTTTGGAGAGGAGTTCTTGTTGCCTGCTTATCCTTTTGGTAGTAGCTCTTCCCTGCAGCATGTGTTCTTTTTGGTTTGTCTAATTTACTCCTTAAAGCTTCTTCTCTCCTTGGTTTATCTCAGTTTTATGCAGTTCTTTTGGTCTGTGTTTTCAAGCTTGTATTTGCTGCCAAAATAGCTAATTTCTCAATTTTAGAGCCTTCTTTTTGGCCTTGGCAAAATTTCTTCATTTCCTGCAGTGACTTTTGTTCCGAGAGAAGCTCTTTAATCCTTTAATGTTGCTGTTGGCTGCAGTCTTTATGCAGTTTTTGGTGTTCGGCTGGAGCAAGAGGATGGGTCCTTAATCCCTTTTGGCTGCAGTTTCTTTTCATCTTTTGCTGCAGTTTGTATGGTGCTTTTGACCTGCTCTCGGCTTGCATTTGGACTGCAATGTCTAGTCTTTTTATTTTGTGTCTCTTTTGGCCGAGCAGGTGTATGGTCTGAGATATCAAAAGGCAAATGGTTTTTATTTCTCTGTTGGTTTGTTCCCCTCGGATGCTATATTGTGCAGGATGCTTTGTTAGCTTTGACTAGTAGTTTATCTCTCTTTTATGCTCCTTTTAGGCTGCACTAAGTGTATGGTTACATTGAGACCAACTGGAAGTTGAGACCTACTACTCGTAGTCATTTAGTTCGGCTGCACTGCATTTCTTCTTTTGTTCGGTGTGTCAGTAGAAATATTGCTCAATCCTTTTTATATTTACTGCTCACCTTCTTCATAGCTTTTTAGCTATTGGAGAATCGAGATTTATTGTGGATAATTTGGGGGCGATTTTTAAAAGACGACATTCACCCCCCTCTGTCACCAACTCCGATCCATCACAATGTCATTGGGACTAAGTGGGTGTTCAAGAACAAGCAGAGTGAGGATGGAGTTGTTATTCGGAACAAGGCTAGACTGGTAGCTCAGGGTTTCTCCTAGGTTGAGGGTCTAGATTTTGAGGAGACCTTTGTGTTGGATCGAAATCGGCAACAGAGGGGCGGTGAATGGTGCCATTTTAAAAAATCGCCCCCAAAATATTCACAAAAAACTCAATTTCTCCGATAGCTATAAAAGCTACAAAGATGATATTCAAGCTTTCTGGAACCAAAAAGAGCTTTGCCGAGAAGCAAGGAAATAACACTCAGGAGGCCCCCAAAAGAAAAAACAGAAAACTGTTCACTAAGACTGCTGACTGAAATTTTAATGCTCTGCAAGCTGCAAGTCTGCAGATCAACCTAAGGGAAATAGAGCAGCAAATACCCCACAAAGATCAATTAACTGTTGTCCTTCTCGGGATAAAAGAAATTAGTTTGACTACAGAATTACTACCAATTCAGCTGCAGGAACTAAATCAGACAAACCGCCAACATTAACCCAAACAAAATGAAGACAAGCAGACACTTGAAGCCGACCGAAAGTTGACATCCAAAGAAATGAATACAAGCCGAAATCACAACCAGATTTAATGCAGTAAAATGCCTTGTATTTACTGCAGTCTACAGAGGAGAAATCACAATTGGAGCTTTAGAGCAAAAAGTACAGAAATAAAGCCTGCGGTGCAGCCAAACAAAAAAACAGCAAGAACCTTCACCTGACTGGTTCTGGACTTCCCAAAGGAACAGCAGAGTACAAAGTATAAACCGAAACTGGACTGTTCACTAAAAATAGATCAGCCGAAAGCTGAGAAAAATAAGATATGCAGTTCGGATAGAGAACAGGCAAGATCAAATAGCTGGAAAACTAATTCGGCCAGGGCAGCCGGACTGAGAGTACTCAAGAGAATGGATTAATTAGCAGTCGGTTTTGACTATATGATTAAATTTAAGGACTCAAGACCGAGTGCTGCCAAGACTACAAAACAAAGAAACAGACAGCAGAAAATGCTATCTGAAGACCGAAATAGAGAAACAAGAGAACTCTTCAAGTTAACATCTTGCTCTTTTGGGAACATAATGGTCACTTGACCTTAAGATTCATCCACGTCTAGAGCAACTCAAGTAAAATCTCTCATATTGAAATTGATACGGAGAGATACGCGATTACAAAGAGTTGATTTACAACCTTCTCAACCCAAATAAGAACACACACTCAAGAACACACCCTCAACATCCCCATACGCAATTAGGATTTGAGAAACTCACTCATACATGGAGGGCAAACACACCAAAACCCTCTCTCAAGCCATCTCTCTAAAAATCTGCATCTAGCACTAGAGAGTACCTCTCTATTTATAGCCCTTCATAATGGGTTCACATTTGCTTTTTCTCCGCTATTCTCCCCCTTTTGGCAATAAAATCATCAAGGATGCAAAAGAGAGAATAAGGCATGATGTTGGATGAAATGGCTGAAGTTTGTTTATTTTAAGCATTTAGAGCCATGAAGATTATCCAGAATGACCATATGAGAATTACACTAAGCCATAACACATAAGTATGCTATCAAGATCGTGATAAGACACGTATAATCAAGTTAGGCCAAATAAGCTATAATCTAAATTTTAGTCGAATTTCTTAGCATGTCAAGTCATCCATGATTATAGTCTAGCTAGAGGTCTCCAAGGATGATGCAGGTCATGTTAATAATCTAAGTGGAACCAAGAAGCTAGTATTGAGTCAATTTAAAGTGCTACAAGTTCAAGAATGAGACTGAGAGACCATGTGGAGGTGATCCCATGTGTGTGATGAGTAATTGATATCGGTTTAGGGAAGTCAAGTTTGATTTGGTTGGTTCGGACCTTGACGTTGCATGGTGCAATCGGGCTCGGTCGGACTTGGTCAAACCTGGTCAAAATGGTTAGAATGTATATTATGTCGACTTGTCAGGTTTAGGCTATTTCATTAATGCATTTATGCCTTCATGTATCGAGCGGTGCTATTTGATGTGTTTCTTGTCTGTGTTGGCTGCAGGACGTCGAGGCGGAGTCGTGGCGAGACACGAGGTGACCGGACTAGACACGGGCGGTGTCGAGGTCAGAACGGTCGAGATGTGTCGAAGACGGCGGAGACTCGAGGTGGTTGCAAGGTTGGAGGACAAGACACGAGGAAGCTTCCCGGAAGGTGCAGAAGGGGTGTTTCGGGAAAAATGCAAGGCTGCACAAGCGGGAGACGGTTCCGTTTGGGTTTAGCAGGCGTAATGGGTTGGAGACCTGTTGGCCAAGGGATATAAATAGGAGGGAGTGGCTGCATACCCCTCATGCATTCCTAGGGTTTTAGAGGTTGGTAGGGCCTGCTTTAGTCAAAATGAGCTTTGGAGAGTTTGTTTTGGCTTTAGGCTTTAGTGGTTGAGAGCAGGAGAGGTAGTGGGGGGTGTCTCCATCGTAGCTTCTCTGTTGCTTGTCTCCTCTTCAAGAAACATGTAGTGGGTGTGTTCTTGAATTTGGGAGAGGTAGAGGATGGATTGATGAGCTTGTAATCATTCCTCTATCAATCATGTATCTCCTTTCCTCTTTATCAATATGAGATGGTGTTTGTTTTAGTTCTTGAACAAATAAATGTTCTAGTCACATGATGAGGCAGAAGACTAAAACTCCAACCAATCCCATGTTCTCCAACATGATAGGAACGGGGTCCCGATCTTCCAACAGGTTCTGGATAGGTTCGATTTGGTGGAGGCGCGACACAATTCGATCCGGCTTCCGAACAACACGTTCCGAACCCCGCAATCGCAGCACCACATCTCCTCATGTTATCAACCGTGCGCAGCCGGTTGACCTCGCCAAGAAGGCTAATCCTTGCCTACGAATTGAAGAACACAAGCAAGAACAAGGAAGAACACAACTGAATTGCAGATGTATTGATTTAGCACTCGAAAGTTGGGGTCTCACAAACCGATGAATGACGAAACTGTTCAAAGACAGAATTAATCTAAGCAAAACCCAAACCCTAATGGTGGGGGTGGCGGCTGGATATAAAGGAGAGAGGGGCATGCAAAACCCCTGGATGCACCCTAATGGGCTCCAACACGATACAAAGCCGAACGGCCCAAAAGACGGTGATGCAGCACCCTGACAGATTCTGAATGCCCACTTGTTGCGATGATTCCTGTTGACTCAGAAGGAATTTTTACATGGGACTAGAGCCATTGGAAAGGTTGTCTTCTCAGATTTCCATCCATATGTAGAACGTCCAAAACGGAGCCCGGATACGATCTGGGTGTCTGTTTTAGTGTGGCCTGGTCATGGACTCCGAATTGGATTCGACCACCCTTGCTGGACTTGTGCGTCTCGTAGTCCTTCTCCAAATACTTCCAGGTCCTCTCCATGGTTCCTAATCATAATTAAATCATTAGGTAGCAATCGATTCTCAAATGAACAAAAAGAATTACTTAGGAACGAGCTCACCTGTAAATTCAATTGTCGAGCGCGAGCTCTAGTGATTGGTCCTTGAATGTCAAGTGGAGGAGTGTTGTGTGTATCCGAAGAAGTGATGTCCTCATCATCCTCCCCTTCTTGAAGCGGAGGTGTCCTCAACTCAGGCTCATCTTCTTCTCCCAAGTATGGCTTCAAATCTGAAATGTTAAAGGTGGGACTAACCCCAAACTCGGGAGGCAACTCAAGTTTATATGCATTATCATTTATCTTCTCAACTATCTTAAAAGGATCAGCAGCTCTAGGCATCAATTTTGACTTTCTTAACTCAGGAAATCTGTCCTTTCTCAAGTGCAACCAAACAAAATCACCCGGTTCAAGTTTAGCTTCTTTTGTACCTTTACTACCAGTAATCCTATATTTTTCATTCATCTTTTCAATGTTTGCCTTAGTAGTCTCATGCATTTTGACAATAAAATCAGCACGCTCCTTAGCATCATTATGAACTCTCTCACTAGTAGGCAAAGGTAAAATATCAATAGGGGCACGTGGATTGAATCCACACACTACCTGAAAAGGACTTACCTTGGTGGTGGAGTGTTCCGCTCGATTATATGCGAACTCAACATGCGGCAAACACTCTTCCCACAGCTTCAAATTATTCTTCAAAACAGCTCTCAACATGGTAGACAATGTGCGGTTCACCACCTCAGTTTGGCCATCAGTTTGTGGGTGACATGTTGTAGAGAATAACAATTTTGTACCCAACTTGTTCCATAGAGTACGCCAAAAGTGACTCAAGAACTTGGCATCACGATCGGAAACAATAGTAGAAGGCATACCATGCAAACGAACTATCTCTTTGAAAAAAAGGTAAGCAATATGAACGGCATCATCGGTTTTATGACATGGTATAAAGTGAGCCATCTTAGAAAAGTGATCCACAACAACAAAAATGCTATCCCTCCCCCTCTTAGTCCTGGGCAATCCTAAAACAAAGTCCATAGAAATATCTGCCCACGGAATAGAAGGAACAGGAAGAGGCATATATAAACCATGTGGATTCAAGCGAGATTTAGCTTTTTGACATGTAGTGCAGCGAGCCACAAACCGCTCAACATCTCGCCTCATCTTTGGCCAAAAGAAATGTGTTGCCAGAATATCCTCCATCTTCTTAGCACCAAAATGTCCCATCAAACCGCCTCCATGCGCCTCCTGCAACAACAAAAGACGAACGGATCCAACTGGAATGCATAGGCGGTTAGCTCTTAACAAAAACCCATCATTGATCACGAATTTATTCCATGCTTGTCCCTCTTTACAATGCAACAACACATCCTTAAAATCAGCATCAAAAGCATATTGTGCTTTAATAGGTTCAAGACCGAAAATGCGACAATCAAGTTGAGACAACATGGTATAGCGTCGAGACAAAGCATCAGCAATCACATTATTTTCCCTTTCTTGTGTTTAATGACATAAGGAAAAGATTCAATAAATTCAACCCACTTAGCATGTCTACAATTCAAATTGGTTTGACTACGAATATGCTTAAGTGATTCATGATCGGAATGAATGACAAATTCTTTAGGCCATAAATAGTGTTGCCATGTCTCTAAAGAACGAACAAGAGCATGCAATTCTTTATCATACGTGGAATAATTAAGAGTAGGACCATTCAATTTTTCACTAAAGTAGGCAACAGGTTTGCCTTCTTGCATCAAAACACCACCAATACCAATTCCGCTAGCATCACATTCCAGCTCAAAAGTCTTACCAAAATCCGGAAGTTGGAGCAATGGTGCGTGTGCAAGCTTGTCCTTCAAAAGATTAAATGACTCCTCTTGTGATGGCCCCCAATGGAACACAACACCCTTCTTTGTCAACTCAAGCAACGGTGTCGCAATGGTGCTGAATTCGTTGACAAAGCGGTGATAAAATCCTGCAAGGCCAAGAAAACTCCGCACTTGGGAGACTGTCGTGGGCGTGGGCCAACTCCATCTCGCCTCCACCTTGGCTCTATCAACCTCAATTCCCTGTAGAGTCACAACATAGCCAAGAAAAGAGACTCGATCCGTGCAAAAGGTGCACTTCTCAAGGTTACCAAACAAACGTGCATCTCTCAAAGCATTAAAAACAGTATGTAAATGATTCAAATGTTCATCCATGGACTTGCTATAAATCAAGATATCATCAAAATAAACGACCACAAATTTGCCAATGAAAGGACGTAAAACCTCGTTCATTAATCTCATGAAAGTGCTAGGTGCATTAGTTAAACCAAAAGGCATGACTAACCACTCATACAAGCCGAACTTAGTTTTAAAAGCAGTTTTCCATTCATCGCCAAGTTTCATTCTTATTTGGTGGTATCCACTACGCAAGTCAATCTTTGTGAAAATTATAGCACCACACAACTCATCAAGCATGTCGTCTAGCCTAGGAATAGGATGATGATACCTTATAGTAATGTTGTTAATGGCTCTACAATCTACACACATACGCCAAGAACCATCTTTTTTGGAAACCAAAAGAACAGGAACAGCACAAGGACTAAGGCTGTACGTACCCACGGTCCAAAAGGTCTTGGACTTGTCGCTGAACCGTATGTACGCCGCACGGTTTGGCAAACTCGCTCCAGGGATCAAGTCAATCTGGTGCTCAATCCCTCGAATGGGTGGAAGTCCTGGAGGTATCTCATCAGGGAAAACATCTCTAAACTCCTGCAAAAGGTTAGTGACAGGAGCAGGCAAAGTGCAAGGCATATTATCAAGAGAAAATAAAGCATCTTTGCACACAAAAGCATAGCATGTATCATTAACATCATCAATTTCAGCAAGGTCTGATTTTGTGGCAAGCATAACAGAATTTTTCAAATGGATTACTTGATGTTTTCAGATTTATCATGTTCGTTTGTATCATTAGCAGCAGCAACTCTCTCTCTCTCTCTATCGGTTTCTATAATCTCAGCTGGGGTCAAAGGCAGTAAAGTAACTTTATTTCCCTTATGCATAAAAGTGTATTTGTTACTACTACCATGGTGGAAAGCATCATTATCAAATTCCCAAGGTTGACCTAATAAAAGAGAGCATGCTTGCATGGGAACCACATCACAATCAACATGATCAACATAAGCACCAATGGAAAAATGGACTCGGCATATTTGCATTACCTTAGCTTTTCCAGAGTCATTTAACCACTGAATATGGTATGGATGTGGATGCGGTCGCGTGGTCAAGCCAAGCTTCTTGACCAAATCAGAACTCACCAAGTTATTGCAGCTTCCTCCATCAATGATGACACGTGCTCGCCGGTTCTTGATTGCGAAGAAAGTCTGAAACAAATTATGGCGTTGAAGCTTATCGGGTTGTTGTACCTGTGTGCTGAGGACTCGCCGCACAATGATGCTCCGTAGCGCCGCCGTGGACGCCTCACCAGGACCGTGTCGTCATCACCACCGCCATTGGCGCCCGAGGTAGCAGCAACATCATCATCCTCCTCGACATCCGAAGTGCTGATGTAGCCTCCATCTTACGTGGCGATGTATGCCCGCTGGCTAGGGCAATTCTTCGCACATGACCAAGCCCATGGCAGCGGTGGCAGAATGTCGGAGGAGCGGCCCGTTGAAGCCACGGAAGAAGAACTCTTAGCTGGACCACGCAAAGAATTTTTGTAGAATCTGCAAGGCGTGTTGTGGAAGGTGGCTTTGGCGCTGCTGCAAACTTGTTCACAGGTGGTGGAGGAGAACGGAAACTCGAAGAAGACTTGGGCAATCCCGTCGATGTAGTCGTTCGCGGTGTGTAGAAGGGTCATCCGGTGCTTGCCTTCGCTGATTCCTTGCGTCCCTGCAATTCTTTTTCTACAAGCATAGCAAGCTAGAACAACTAGTTGACAGTAGTAAAATCTTTATAATCAACAATATCCTGAATTTCAGGCCGTAACCCCCCGTAAAAATGACAGATCTTATCCTTTGTTTCCTCAACAACCCCACAACGCACCATACCCTTTTGAAGCTCAGCATAATAGTCCTGAACAGAACTATCACCCTGTTCTAAGCGCTGCAATTTTTTTCTCAAATCACATTTATATGAGGGAGGAACAAAACGATTACGCATAGCTTCTTTTAATCGCTCCCATGTATCAGGTTGTACGCGCATGGTACCCAGTTCATTCCACCAGATAATAGCAAAGTCCTTAAACTCACTAGTAGCTTGTCTAACTCTATGTTGTTCAGGAACCAAGTGAGAATTAAACTTCTGCTCTACCGTCATCTCCCAATCAAGATATTTTTCAGCATCATAAAGACTAGAAAAAGATGGAATGGTAAACTTGACTTTAGCAAAAGGGTCGTCGTTACCATGACGGTTCTGGTTATTACCTCCCAAACCATGTCGGTTTTGCTGAAGACGCCGACGTAGTCGTGCATCTTGTGTCGCCCGCTGATCAATGTTGTCGTCCGCATCATACACTGTGTCATCATCATGATGATGGCCGTCATTGATAGGTGGCAAGCGTGCCTCCAATGTGTCCATCCAACCAGTCAGGTCAGCCATCCGTTGCTCCACCCGCTCAATGCCTTCTGTGGTGTTCAACTGGGCAATGGCGGCGACGATGGTGTCCATTCTCGCGCCGAGTTCAGTGAATGAAGCATTTTTTTTGTCGAGCGCAGCTTGTAGCTGGCCGCGACTAACTCACTCATTGAAATCAACCGGTGTCCCGTCCTCGTCGTCTCCTGCCATGGTTAGTGGAAAAAACAGGGAAACAAAAGGATTATCCCTATCAACTACAAAGTAAGGACAGTGGGAACCCGCAAAGGAAGTGGCTTACCAAGCTCTTACAAGTGTTCTTACCAAAGCAGCAGGTGGTACAACCGGTGGCTGGTTCGTGATACCATGTCGAGCGTGGGTACGATTGCTAGAGTCAAAAATTGTGCTATCCGGAAGTAGGTATATGGAGCTTGGTGGGCCAAATATGTTAGTGGAACACAAATCAATAACAGATAGTAATGCTGAATAAATGTCCAAAGCACTGGTCCTAGTTGCTGGTCTAAATGTGTCCTATAGCAGGTATGATAAAGAACAAGACTAGAATATGAAGCAAAGACAGCAACAAAGATGGCTAGGCAATGAGGAAGCTTAATTCAGCATAAGCACAAAACAAATGAAGCTCTTTCACCTAAAACTGTGCTCTTCCTTTTTTTTAGGGATGGATAGCACGCTCGCTATAAGCCCTAGGTGCCGAAATTTTTTTCTTTTTTTTCTTTTTTCTTATATTTTTTTCACAGAGCAGAGCATAGAAATAGGAACCACACAAAGTTTCACCTCAATCTGATGTAAGGTGTGGCCTACAGAAAATGATGAATGTGCTGTAAATTCGGTAATGAAATTTCGGAGCTCGAGTACTGCACTTTCCAGGCCGAATTTGGGCAAAATAAATTCACCGAACCCAACAAAGTTCGGGAGTTTCGGATGCAAAATTTAATTTCACCCAATTTCAAAAAAAATCACCTGATTTCGAGTTTGTATGCGAAAGTTACGGCCGTTTGAAGAAGAGACTCCGAGTTATGGATGCTGTGGAGGCCGAAACGAAATCGGGTGGAGGAAATTGGTGGAAACTGGGGGCGGAAGCACGAGGAAAAGTGGGGGATGGTGCTGGGTGATCACGGGATGCGATGAATGTCTCAAAACAGAGGGTGGGATATGGGTGGGAAAACAAAAATTGATGGCTAGGGTTTGTATGAGAGGTAGCGGAAGCAAGACAACCCGAAACAAAACACGATCTAAACCAGCAACATAACTCGACTAAGGACACAAACTCAACACTACGGACTCTAAAATCAAATTGTGCAAAAGGCTAAACGAGATCTGGGACAGGAAACAACCTATGACTACAAAGTTTTTTAGGGCTTTTTCTTGGACTCTAGGATGAAACTGAAAACAACAAAGGTAGGGTAAACTCGAACCTGAAGAACCACCCGAAGCTCTGATTACCACTTGCTAGGAATGGGGTCCCGATCTTCCAATAGGTTCTGGATAGGTTCGATTTGGTGGAGGCGCGACACAATTCGATCCGGCTTCCGAACAACACGTTACGAACCCCGCAATCGCAGCACCACGTCTCCTATGACCACTCACTAGGCTGCTACGACTGCCAAGACACAAGCTACAACCATCGCAAGCTTGCAACGAATACCACACAGTGGCGACGACTACCGACTACCAAGACTGGTCGCTATGATCACAAAGTCAAATCAACTCCTACGACTACCAAGTCGTAGAGCCAGACATCAAGTCACGAGCCTTTATGACCACCAAGTCATAAAGCTCAGCCGACCACCAAATTGATCCCACGACTACCAAGCCAGTCACCAAGTCGAACGGCCTCAGCCGACCACTAATCAATCGCCTAGGATCACCGATCACACAGGCTTCGACTTCTGCACCCGATCGCGACAACTACCAAGTCGTAAGGCAGATCACCAAGTCATACTGAGCTTACGACCGCACACAACATTGCTACGACCACCAACCAGAAGTCCATACGACCGGTTTCCAAGTGTTACGACCGCTTCGGGGCACTTCCGACCGCTGCCGACTTCTTCCCGAGCACGTCCGACCGCTTACAGGCCCTTTCGACCACAACCGACCGCATTACGACCGCTTTACAATGTGGTCGAAGTCTGCCGACTATTCAACGTGGTCGTAAACCTTCCAGCTGGCCTTCGACTTTCAACAAAGTGGTCGTAAACTTGCCTGATGGCCTTCAACCATGGCCAACGTGATCGTAAAGCTTCCTGGGACCTTTGACCATGACCAGAGTGGTCGTAAACCCTTCTGATGTTCTCCGATCACACCCAATGTGGTCGTACACCTTCCTGATGAACTCCGACCACAGCCAAAGTGGTCGTAAATTGTCCTGGTGGCCTTCGACCACGCCCAAAGTGGTTGTAAATGCCACAACGTGGTCGTAAACAGTGCGAACAACTTCTGACCACGACCAATGTGGTCGTAAAGCCTTCCGACCACTCAAAAATGCATCTACTAGGTTCCGACCATGGACAACGTGATCGTAAGTAGTCTGCCGATCATTCTTAAGGCTTACGACTTTGCAGAGTCAGCTCAAACCTCAAAACCCAAACTCAATCTTCCTAGATCAAGAGTCAATTACTCATCACAACCATGGGGTGACCTTGGTCAAGATGGCCAGGACGATGCTCGATGAGTACTCTACACCGCGGAAGTTTTGGGCTGAGGCTATAGCTACCGCGTGCCATGTCTCAAATCGAGTTTTTATTCGGGCTCACTTGCACCGCACTTCTTATGAGTTGAGATATGGGCAAAAGCCCAGAGTATCTCATTTTTGTGTGTTTGGTTGCAAGTGCTTTATTCTAAAGTCCGGGAACCTAGACAAGTTCGAGCCACATTCTTGTGATGGAATCTTTCTAGGTTACTTGACTTCTTCGTGGGCTTATCGGGTTTCGAACTGCGAGTCTAGTAAATTGGTAGAGACCTGTGAGGTGACCTTCGATGAGGCAAGTCCGGAGACTAGGCCCGATATCTCAGGTTCTTTAGAGCAGTCCAAGCCCATCTTTGTGGATGATGAGAACGATGGAGATGAGGGTTGTCTACTCGATCCAGTTCCTCATCGACCCCTTGAGGTGCCTTCTTCCACTGCACCTCGAGGTGATCAGCCCATGCCTTCTGCCTCTTCTGGAGCTAGTGGCTCTGTTCCTACCTCTTCAGCTCACGAGGTAGAGGCCATTTCTTCTTCTCATCCTGGACCTCCTCGACATATCCGGAAAGCTCACCTTCTGAGTAGATTATTGGAGACCTCTTTGAGAGAGTCACACGTTCGAAGTTTGGCATGTCACATTTCTGTCACCATTTTGCTTTCGTCGCCACCTTTGAGCCCAAGGATGTTAGTCATGCTCTTTTCGACGAGTCTTGGGTCAATGCCATGCATGAAGAGCTAGAGAATTTCGAGAGAAACAAGGTCTGATCGCTTGTTGAGCCCCCTCGAGGTCACAAGTCATTGGGACCAAGTGGGTGTTCAAGAACAAGTAGAGTGAGGATGGGGTGGTTGTTTGAAACAAGGCTAGACTGGTAGCTCAGGGGTTCTCCTAGGTTGAGGGTCTAGATTTCGAGGAGACCTTTGCCCCTGTAGCTAGACTTGAAGCCATTAGAATCCTGCTGGCCTTTGCAGCTTCTAAGGGTTTCAAGTTTTACCAGATGGATGTCAAGAGTGCATTCCTCAATGGCTTTATTGAGGAAGAAGTCTATGTGAGACAGCCTCCAGGTTTCGAGAACCCCAAGTACCCAAACCATCTCTACATGCTTTCCAAAGCTTTGTATGGACTTAAGCAGGCCCCTAGAGCTTGGTATGAGAGGCTTAAATCCTACTTGTTGAGTCATGGTTTCGAGATGGGTAAAGTAGATAAAACCTTGTTCATCTGCTGGCATGGCACTGATCTTCTGCTCATCCAGATTTATGTGGATGACATCATCTTTGGCGGCTCTTCTCATGCTCTCGTTTCCCAGTTCTCGGATGTCATGAGCACCGAGTTTGAGATGAGCATGATGGGTGAGTTGACCTTCTTCCTTGGCTTCCAGATCAAGCAGACTCGGGAGGGTACTTTTTTTGCATCAGGGCAAGTACACTCGTGACCTACTGAGATGCTTTGACATGAGTGATGGTAAGCCCGTGTCAACTCCCATGGCATCTTCCGCCACACTTGACCCAGATGAGGACGGCGAGCCAATTGATCAGAAGGAGTATCGTAGCATGATAGGCTCCCTTTTGTACCTCACTGCCTCGAGACCGGACATACACTTTGCTGTGTGTCTATGTGCTCGATTTCAGGCTTCTACTTGCGTATCTCACCGCCAGGCGGTGAAGCGCATTCTTCGGTACCTTCGAGCTACCATTGACTATGGTATCTCGTACTCTTCCTCTTCCTGTCTTTCCTTGAGAGCTTATTCGGATGCAGACTTTACCGGCTGTAGGATAGATAGGAAGAGCACTTCTGGCACCTGCCAATTCATTGGCACTTCTCTCATTTCCTGATCTTCTAGGAAGCAGTCCGGTGTTGCACAGTCCACCGCAGAGGCCGAGTACGTTGCTGCAGCCAGTTGCTGTAGCCAGGTGCTCTGGATGGTCTCGACCCTGCGGGACTTTGGGCTAGTTATCGATAGTGTTCCACTCTTTTGTGATAACACTTCTGCGATTAACATTGCTAAGAACCCAGTGCAGCATTCTCGGACCAAGCATATCGATATTCGCTATCACTTCCTTAGAGACCTTGTAGAGAAGGGTGACATCGTGCTCCAGTTTGTGGAGAGTGACCACTAGTTGGCTGATATCTTCACCAAGCCTTTGGATAGCTCTAGGTTTTCAGCTCTGCGGGGAGAGCTTAGGGTTGTTTGTCCTTATGGACTGTTGTGAGGGGGAGCTTTGTACTTTACTTCTTTATCATATTGTATTGGGTTTAGTCCGTCTAGCATAAGCTAGAGCGGTTCTCTTGTCTAGCTGCTTAGACTTCTTGCTCGTATCTTGTGATTCTAGGATGCTGCTTATTAACTGTTTCTCTTCTCACTAGGTTGAGCTCACTTACTGCTTATAGGTTCTAGCGAGGGTCGGGCCACCCTCGGGTAGACAGGGTACGTGTTTGCTCTGATACCAACTGATGTGACGATGGCCCGATCTTCCGAGAGGTACCGATAAGTCGATTGTGGAGATCTCAATGTTGATGATCCAAAGGCTCCGACCAAAACAGATCGAACCCCTCGCAATCACTACACCAATGCTCCGTTGGTTATCAACCGTGCCGAACACGATTGACCTCGCCAAGAAGGCTATCTCCTGCAAGCGAATCGAGAACACAAGCAAGACAGTACAAGATGCAATCTGAAATTGCGAATAAAGATTAAGTTCACAAGTTGGGGTTTCTCAACCGAATATGCGGCGAAACTGCTAAGCAGAATAATCTCTTAAGAAAAACCCAAGGAAAACTAAAGGGGTGCGGTCTCCTTAAATAGGGGAGGGGAAAGCCGCACTTATCTAATGACAAGGGATATGGTACTATTCATGGTTACTATTCATGCGGCCATGGTACTGTTCATATGAACAGTACCGGCCCAAATAGCCCAGGTTACAAGGCCCTCGGCCCACTTTGACTCGGACTGGAAAAGTGATGTGACTTGTTTCACAGTTTCTGATCTGCTCGGATGTAGTTTGGAGGTGAGACTAGATCCATCTGAAAGTAGACTCCAAGAGCTTTCCAACGAGTACTCACGGGCCCTGAGAAGCCTTCTGGATCAAAAGTTATGGCCGTTTGAAATTGGCCTGTCAGGCTAAATCCGAATTGATCTGGAGGCCGAATTGGATTCCAAAACCTGTCCAACTTGAACCCTTTCTTCAATTGGTTCCAAAGTGATGTGGTGCTACAAATATATATATTTTCATCATTAGGTAGCATCATATTCTCATTTAAAATGTGTTGAAGTTGAAGAAACGAATTCACCTTTAGTTCAATCTTGATATTGACCGCTATGGTCGTATATGTTGGTGGTGTGGTCACATCATCCTCCCCTTCTTAACAGAAAACCGTCCTCGGTTTTAACATAGGTGTAGCATCACGTATTGCATGATCTTGATCATAAATCTCATAATTTAAGTGATGTGTAGGAGCTCTTATAATTAAAACAACAAGTATAGCAAATATGGTTGTATCCATAGGGTACATGTTCTTATCAGGAGCTTAATATTGTCATAACTCAACTTGAACTAAAAGTTGCATCTCATGTTGCGGGAGCTGGATTTTCTTGCATTTTCAGTATTCTACATTATAATATAACTACATTGAGCCTTGATTATTATCCTGTTATGACATGTTTACAATGCTCAACACCTTGCCATGACTTGTGCTTATTTGCTAGATTTATCATGACTTCATGTGTGTAGACTAGCTTTTGCCATGATAAGTTAATTAAACTTGCTCAAATTGAACTAAAACTTGTCATGTTACCACTCGAGACTAGTCTTTCTTGAGTTATCCTTTTATGATTCATGACATGTCAAATAGGCTGAGTTGAGCATTGAATCTTTATTGAGCCTTAGATTGAG
This sequence comes from Dendrocalamus sinicus, assembly GCA_036346575.1. Classification (NCBI taxonomy): domain Eukaryota; kingdom Viridiplantae; phylum Streptophyta; class Magnoliopsida; order Poales; family Poaceae; genus Dendrocalamus; species Dendrocalamus sinicus. The sequence continues at coordinate 199,730 of JAYEVI010000273.1, forward strand.
CTATTTTAGTCTCTTGATGTAGCATGAGTTAGTACAACTTGTTTAAAAAGCAAAAAGATCTCTTTTGTGTGAAAAAACTGATCTCACCAATTCTTTCTCATGAGATAGCTTGCCATTGCACTAGGCATGAAATCAGGGGGAGTTTTGGATGACCTAGACTATCTTCTTAAGCTTCTTGCTTGGAGTGGTCGCACAAGGCTTGAGATCTAGCACATGATAAAAATTTTGGTTAGAATCAACCATGAGCTTTAAAAGAAAATTCATGACAAATGTGCTCAATTTGCTTAATTACAAAAGAACCAAGTACTTCAACCATTGTCTCATTTTTGAACTTGTAGCACTCTATTTTGGCTCAACACTAGCTTCTTGGTTCCGCTTAGCTTATTGACATGGTTTGCATCATCCTTGGATACCTCTAGCTAGACTTTGATCATGGATGACTTGACATGCTCACAAATTGCACTAAATTTCAGATTATCATCTATTTGGTTTAGCTGGCTTATATATATATCCTATCATGATCTAGTTAACATTCTATTGAGTTATGGCTTGACGTAATACTTAATGGTCATTTTGGACAATTATCATGGCTCTAAATGCTTAGAATAATCAAACTTCAGCCATTTCATACATTTCCATGACCTGTCCTCTTCCTTGCATCCTTGATGTGTTTATTGCCAAAAGGGGGAGAATAGTGGTAGAAAAAGCTATTCGGGAGCTTTGAGGAAAACTTGTTCTTTCTTTTGCTCCTTGTGTCGACATGGTCATTAGCATCATTTTGTTCCTTTGGACAATGTTTGACTTTCATTTCAAACTCAACTTTGTGCTTTTTCGGGGTTTGTCAATATACTCATCAAGGGGAAGATTGAGAGACCTTGTGGAGGTCATCCCATGTGTGTGATGAGTAATTGACATCAGCTTAGGGAAGTCGAGTTTGATTTGGTTGGTTCGGACCTTGACGTTGCGTGGTGCAATCGGGCTCGGTCGGACTTGGTCAAACCTGGTCAAAATGGTTAGGATGTATATTATGTCGACTTATCAGGTTTGGGCTATTTCATTAATGCATTTATGCCTTCATGTATCGAGCGGTGCTATTTGATGTGTTTCTTGTCTGTGTTGGCCGCAGGACGTCGAGGCGGAGTCGTGGCGAGACACGAGGTGACCGAACTAGACACGGGCGGTGTCGAGGTCAAAACGGTCGAGATTTGTCGAAGACGACGGAGACTCGAGGTGGTTGCGAGGTTGGACAACAAGACACGTGGAAGCTTCCCGGAAGGTGCAGGAGGGGTGTTTCGGGAAAAACGCAAGGCTGCACAAGCGGGAGACAGTTCCATTCGGGTTTAGCAGGCGTAACGGGTTGGAGACCCGTTGGCCAAGGGCTATAAATAGGAGGGAGTGGCTGCATGCCCCCTCATGCATTCCTAGGGTTTTAGAGGTTGGTAGGGCTTGCTTTAGTCAAAATGAGCTTTGGAGAGTTTGTTTTGGCTTTAGGCTTTAGTTGGTGAGGCTTTAGTGGTTGAGAGCAGGAGAGGTAGTGGGGGGTGTCTCCATCGTAGCTTCTTTGTTGCTTGTCTCCTCTCCAAGAAACATGTAGTGGGTGTGTTCTTGAGTTTGGGAGAGGGAGAGGATGGATTGATGAGCTTGTAATCATTTCTCTATCAATCATGTATCTCCTTTCCTCTTTATCAATATGAGATGGTGTTTGTTTCAGTTCTTGAGCTCTCTATTGTTTATGTTCTTCGATGCCCTCTTTTGGCGATTTTTGTGTTTTTGCATTTTCTTGTTGTTTCTCGCTGAGAAGGTCCAAAATGGGTTGCTCTATGCTGGGATGATGCCCCAAGATCATTTGATCGATTTTCCCAAGAGCTAATCTCATTTAATTTCAGTTTTGCTTTTTGGGCCTCCTCTGTTCTTGTTCTTGGTTCTAGGGTTTTGGTGAGATTTTTGATTCTCTTCATGAGATGGCATGAAACTTGGTTTCTAGAATCCAGAGGCTATCTTTTAGCTATCCTCAAAGTTTCATTGCCAAAGGATCAAAGGTTAGATGGGAATTTGAATTTTGGTACTGCTCCCTGCATATTTTCAGTTTCTAGGGTTTGATGAGTTTTTCAAATTTGCTGCAAGAATCTGTGCCCATGTTGTAGTTTTTGTCTCCCAAGGTTATTCCCAAGTTATTCTCCAAGTTTTATGCTCAGACTATCTAAATCAATATGGCAATTTGACTTTTGAGGAAGTCCTCTGTGAGTTTTCAGATTTTGGGCTCAAATCTGAAATACTTGCTCTCTCTCCTTGATTTTCTTTGGCTCTTTGGTCCCTGATGTTATTTCCTTCTTGGTATTGCTCTGTTGGTCTAAAAGGTTCAGGAGATTTTCTCCATTTTCTGCGAATTGATCAAAGTCTGAAATTTCAGGGTTGCAGTAGGTTTTCTGAATTTGTCTGGGCCTGTCTGCCCGAAGAGCGGTCAGACCGCTTCCCCCACAGTGGTCATACCGGATTAAAGCAAGCGGTCAGACCGGCGGCAACTGGGCGATCTGACCGGCCCACTACAAGCGGTCAGACCGGCCCCCTGCAGTGAGGAGTGTTTCTTTGGGGTTGCTTTAGGCCTTGTTTTCTTCTCTGAGTTTTTGGGGTTTCCAGTGTGCATTTGATGTCTCCTTCATAGCTTTGTAGCTATCGGAGGAGAAGTCTTTTTGTGGGAGCATTTTTTTAAGGGTCGACATTCACCCCCCCTCTCTGTCGCCATTTCGGTCCAACAGAGACATTTGTTCAAGTACTTGTAATTTTGTAATTTTAGCAAATTGAGCACATTTGACATGTTTTGTCTTTTGAAACTCATGGTCATTTCCAACCAAAATTTTAGTCATGTGCTAGATCTCAAGCCTTATGCGACCACTCCAAGGAATAAGCTTAAGAAGATGATCTTGGTCATCCAAAACTCCCCCTGAGTTCATGTCTAGTGCAATGGCAAGCCGTCCCATGAGAAAGAATTGGTGAGATCAGTTTTTTCGCACAAAAGAGATCTTTTTTGCTTACTTAAAAATCGTACCAACTCATGTTTCATCAAGAAACTAGCATAGCTCAATTTAAAGCTCAATAAAGATTCAAGACTTAACTCAGCCTATTTGACATGGCAGGAATCATAAAGGGATAACTAAAGACAGACTAGTCTCAAGTGCTAACATGACATGAATTAATTCAAGTTGTGCATTTTCAATCAACCAATTATGGCAAAGACTTGACTACACATATATAGTCATGATATATCTAGCAAGTAAGCACAGATCATGGCAAGATGTAATGCAATGTAAACATGTCATAAACGGATAATAATCAAGGCTCCATGCAATTATATTACAATGCAGAATGACATGTAAGAAAATCCAGCTCCCCCTTAACACGTGATGCAACTTTTAGTTCAAGTTGAGTTATGACAACATTAAGATCTAGAAGCTCCCAAATGAACTCCCCCTGAACCAAAGTAATAAAATCGAGAAGCTGACAAGAAAATCAGAAGAGGCAGTCCTTAAAGCATAGACAAGATATAGAGGATACTATGGCTCAGACTGACTCTCATCTACCCCATATGACTCTAGGACTATCAGCTGATCAACTAACACACGAAGGAGCAAACACGTACTCTATCTACCCGAGGGTGGCCCAACCCTCGCTAGAACCTATAAGAAGTGAGTGAGCTCAACCTAGTGAGAAGTGAAGCAGCTAATAGCAGCATCCTAGAATCACAAGATGAGAGAAAGAAGTCTAAACAACTAGGCACGAGAACCACTCTAACCTATGCTAGAAGGACTATCCCAATCCACCCGAATGCAATGCAACAGAAAGGAGTAAGAGCATAATAAACATGATATATCAATGAAGCACAAAACTCCCCCTCACAACAGTCCATAAGGACAAACCACCCCAAGCTCTCCTCGCAAGGCTGAAAACCTAGAGCAATCCAAAGGCTTGGTAAAGATATCAGCCAACTGGTGGTCACTCTCCACAAACTGAAGCACTATGTCACCCTTCTCCACATGGTCTTGAAGGAAGTGATATCTAATATCAATGTGCTTAGTTCGAGAATGCTACACTGGGTTCTTAGCAATGCTAATCGCAGAAGTGTTATCACAAAAAAGTGGAACACTGTCGATAACTAACCCAAAGTTACGCAGGGCCGAGACCATCCAAAGCACCTGGCTGCAACAACTGGCGGCAGCAACGTACTCGGCCTCTGCGGTGGACTGTGCAACATCGGACTGCTTCCTCGAAGACCAGGAAACAAGAGAAGTGCAAATAAATTGGCAGGTGCCAGAAGTGCTCTTCCTATCTATCCTACAGCCAGCAAAGTCTACATCCGAATAGGCTCTCAAGGAAAGATAGGACGAGGAAGAGTACCAGATACCATAGTCTATGGTAGCTCGAAGGTACCGAAGGATGCGCTTCACCGCCTGGCGGTGAGATACGCGAGGAGAAGCCTAAAACCGAGCACAAAGACACAACAAAGTGTATGTCCGGTCTCGACGCAATGAGGTACAAGAGGGAGCCAATCATGCTACGATACTCCTTCTGATCAACTGGCTTGCCATCCTCATCTAGGTCAAGAGAAGCTGTGGACGCCATGGGAGTTGACACGGGCTTACCATCACTCATGTCAAAGCATCTCAGGAGGTCATGAGTGTACTTGCCCTGATGTAAGAAGGTACCCTCCCGAATCTACTTGATCTGGAAGCCAAGGAAGAAGGTCAACTCGCCCATCATGCTCATCTCAAACTCGGTGCTCATGACATCCGCGAACTGTGAAACGAGAGCATGGGAAGAGCCGCCAAAGATAATGTCATCCACATAAATCTGGACGAGCAGAAGGTCAGCGCCTTGCCGGCGAATGAACAAGGTCTTATGTACCTTACCCATCTCAAACCCATGACTCAACAGGTAGGACTTAAGCCTCTCATACCAAGCTCTAGGGGCCTGTTTAAGTCCATACAAGGCTTTGGAAAGCTTGTAGACACGGTTTGGGTATTTAGGGTTCTCGAAACCTGGAAGCTATCTCACATAGACCTCTTCCTCAATAAAGCCATTGAGGAAGGCACTCTTGACATCCATCAGGTAAAGCTTGAAACCCTTAGAAGCCGCAAAAGCAAGTAGGATTCTAATGGCCTCAAGTCTAGCTACAGGGGCAAAGGTCTCCTCAAAATCCAGACCCTCAACCTAGGAGAACCCCTGAGCTACCAATCTACCCTTGTTTCGAATAACCACCTCATCCTCACTCTACTTGTTCTTGAACACCCACTTAGTTCCAATGATATTGTGAGCTCGAGGGGGCTCAACAAGCGACCAGACCTTGTTTCTCTCGAAATTCTCTAGCACCTCATGCATGGCATTGACCCAAGACTCATCAGATAGAGCATGACTAACATCCTTGGGCTCAAAGGTGGCAACAAAGGCATAATAGAGACAGAAATATGACATGCCAGACTTTGAGCGAGTGACGCGCTCAAAGAGGTCTCCAATCATCTGCTCGGAAGGATGGTCTTTCTGGATATGTCGGGGAGGTCCTGGATGAGTTGAAGAAGTGGCCTCTACCTCATGAGCTGACGAGGTAGGAACAGAGCCACTAGCTCCAGAGGAAGAAGAAGGCATGGGCTGATCACCTGGAGGTGCAGTGGAAGAAGGCACCTCAAGGGGAGGATGACGAACTGGATCAGGTAGACAACCCTCATCTCCATCCTCCTCATCATCCACAAAGATGGGCTTGGACTGCTCTAAAGAACCTGAGATATGGGACCTAGTCCCTGGACTGGCCTCGTCGAAAGTCACCTCACAGGTCTCTACCAACTTACTAGACTCGCAGTTCCAAACGCTATACCCGTGAAGAAATCGAGTAACCTAGAAAGATCCCATCACAAGATCGTGACTCGAATTTATCTAGGTTCCTGGACTTCAGAATGAAACACTTGCAACCAAACACATGAAAATGAGAGACACTGGGCTTTCACCCATATCTCAGCTCATAGAAAGTGCGATGCAAGTGTGTCCGAAAAAAAACTCTGTTCGAAACATGGCACGCAGTCGCTATAGCCTCAGCCCAAAACTTCCTAGGTGTAGAATACTCATCAAGCATAGTCCTAGCCATCTCGACCAAAGTACGGTTCTTCCTCTCCACAATGCCATTCTGCTGTGGGACGTGCGGAGAAGAGAACTGGTGTTCTACACCTGTCTCATCGCAAAACCTCTCAAAGTAGGAATTCTTCAACTCTGTACCATTGTCACTGTGGATCGCTCGTAAGGCCCCCGGAAGCTCAACAGAAAGCCTACTGAAAAGACCTCGAAAATGTGTAAACATCTCATCCTTTGTGGCTAAGAAAAACACCTAAAAAACCTTGAGAAGTCATCGACCACGACAAGAACATACCACTTCCCTCCTGCTGGCTGCACTCGAGCTGGTCCAACTGTGTCCATATGGAGCAACTGTCCTGGTGCATCGGTCATAGTCACTGTGACCAGAGGATGAGAAGCAGCAACCATCTTGCCGTGCCGGCATGGAGCGCAAACAATATTTTTGATCATCTTGAGTTTCGACAAACCACGAATGAGATCGTGGCCGCTAACTCGGGTCAAATGGTCAAATCCAATATGACTAAGTCTCCTACGCCAGAAAGTAAGGTCACGGGACTCAGAAGCAACTAAACACCGGAGAGGATCACCAGAAGACTCAGAAAAATTAGCACGAAAGATCCTCCCATAACGAGAAATCTCGCAAACCAGACTACCCGAAGAATCAAGAATTTTGCAAGCATTTTTCTTAAAGCTCACCTCAAATCCGTCATCGGTAAGCTGAGAAACAGAAAGCAAATTATACTGCAGCTTACTAACCAAGGCAATATCTTTTAATATAAAAGACTCATTAACATGAACTGTACCTTTGGCGATGACGCGCCCAGATGAAGCGTCTCCGAAGGTGATAGTCTCATCACCTGGAGCACGAGCTAGGGAAGATAACCAATGAGAGTCTCCATTCATGTGTCGAGAACACCCAGAGTCAACAAGCCAAACCTCTCTCTTCCCTGCCCAGTGAACCTGAGTCAACGAGAGAGTAAAGTCTCAGTACTGGGGTACATCAAGAGTGATTTTGGCACCCAATACTGAGTAACACGTCGGGTAGAAGAAGTAGCCACACACGACTGACCTCTAGCTACCCTATGCTCTCCGTCGCTCAACAAGCCAGAAGGTCTATGTGCAGACCTGAAGCTGTTGTTGGGCTTGATTGCTACGGAGGAGCGAGTCAAGACACCAGCAACATGCTGATCACGCCTCGGGTAGCTATCTCGACGGGGAAACCGAGATCTACCCTCAGGACGGCGGATATCATGAGCAGAGGCAAACCGAGGACGAAAATCAAAAACACCGGAAAAGCCAAGTCCTCGATACGGCCTAAAACCCTCAGAGTGATCAACCCTAGACCTCGTGTTGGTCTTAGGTGCACTCAAGGTCTGGGGCTGACCCTGAATACGCCTAAGAGCTGCAACACGGTCTCTACGCGCGATCTTGGCGCACCTGAAGCATCGCTCGACCAAGTGTCCATCCTTCTGACAGAAGGTGCAATGATACTTCACCTTCTGAGAGGTAAAAGCATCACGATGAGGCTTCGCCTTCTGAGAGGCCGAAGCAACAGGTGGAATCACCTTACTGTCCGAAATCCCTTGGACAAAGCCCGCTGACTTGAATTGAACTTTCTCAGTTCTGGGCTTGACCTCGATCACACCTACGGCTATGGGTCTGAGCACGGCAGGTGGATGCTTCCTAACATCCTCCGAAAAATCATATCCTAGACCTTGATTGAATTTGTAAATCTTAGACTGATTTAGAATAAGATTTAGCTTCTTCTTGCCTCCTACAAACCTCTCGAGAGTGTTCATAAGATATGACACTCCCGAAAGAGAGAGGTGCAAGAAGAGCAGGGGGAAGGAGAGACAGCAGATGGTAAGGGAGTAGAAGAAGAAGAACCAGTAGCAGAAGAGTGAATGGCTTGTGCATGCATAGCCGACTCAGAAGGGACATTCCTACTGCTAGCCATTTGGTTTACGTCGCTAAGCATCTCCTCCTTACCCTTGGGCTTCTCCCCCGCACCAGCACACACATCACAACAAGATTGTGGCTTCTCTAGTAAGTTCTTAGTTAGCTTCACACACTTATCATCCAAAGCAACGAGTTCAAGTTTTAGTTTTGCACAACTATTGCAAGGTGAGCTAACAGGGTCCTTAGTCGCATAATGAGCCAATCTATTGTTTTGGTCAATCATTTCTTGAAACTGTTTTGAGACAGATTCAAGTTCAGCAGTTAATTTAGGACAGTTCAAACATGAAGCAATGGGCTCAAGTAATGAAGCATGTAGTTTAGCAATTTTATGATCTGCTCTTTTTAGATTCATCTTTAGATTGTTACAATTTTCACAAGTCTCGGGCAAATCGAGAAGCATGGAGTAAAGACCTCTAAAAGCATTGTCCTTATCCTCACATGAGGTGCAAGAAGTAGTCTCAACAGTAGGGAATGAAAGAGTGACTACCCTACTCATCTCTAGTTCAGCAAGTAGACTAACATTCTCCACCTTAACCATGTCTAACTCAGAGGACACACTATCATGCAAGGTCCTTAGCTTTTCCATGTCATCAAGCAAAGCAGTACATACATCACAATCGTCACGGGAGAAAGCAGATCTAAGTGAAGTAAGCTCATGTGACAAGCTTTCTACTTCCTTCTCCAACTCGCTAACCCTTGATCTAGATCTAGCATGGAATTTCCCTAGTTTAAGAAAAGCATCATTGAGCTGGTCGTAGGAAGGGTATACCTCATCGGAGTCGGAATAGAGCTCGCTGTCGCTGATCTCGCCCTCAAGGGCCATGAAGCACATGCCGGAGAAGTCGTCGCCGCCCATGGGGTCTTGCTCGTCCGTCCCATTGTCTTCGCTCCACCCCTCCACCTCGCTGAGGTCGAGGTCGTCGAAGGCGGTGAGAACTCGGTGGAAGAGCCTCTTGGCTTTGCCAAGGTCGCGGAACTTCTTCTTGCCTTGGACATGAGCTGAGGGCTTCTTGTTGCGATTCTTGTCAATGTAGTTGTTCTTGCTCACACCACCGTAGTCGCCCTTGCCCTTCTCCAGCTTGGGGCAGTTTGCCGAATGTGGTTGGGGCCACCACACTCGAAGCAGATCACAGGTCCTCCTCTCTTTCTGTCCCTCCTTCTCTTGTAAGCATGGGAAAATTTTCTAGCTAGCAGGGCTAACTTGTCGGGACCCGGATTTCGAACCCGGACCCTCTGTATTACTACACTAGTCCCGCATCAAAGCTAGTGCACACAGCTAAACGTAAATGAATACATAACCAGCAACGCTTTATTACAATATTAAAGAATATAGACCGAAAGGTCTCATTATTACAATTGAGGTTTCAAAACCTCGCACACACGAAACACAATGGAAGCAAAAGATAAACTTCGGTGAAGACCCATCAATACGCCACGTGCAATTGATCGGGAAGCGCGACCTAGAACTCTGGAATCCTTCATCGAAGCCACCGCGAAGTAGTCGTAGTCACCTTCTTGAGCTTCGTATTCTTCTGAGATTTATTTTTGAGTGTAGCATGTGAGTACATAAAGTACTCCGCAAGTCTTGGGAAAAATGCATAGATGCAAGGCTTGACAAAGGAAGGTTATATGATTCTTTTGCACAAAGCAATGTTTTAAATTCAATTACTACTAATTATTTTCGAAGGCATCAATTTAATAAAGTAAATGTTTTAGCAGAAACTATCATTAACTTTCTAGTGAAGGTTCCATCTACCAACACTAGCCAACCAATTACAATTGGTCAAGTTTAAAACTGCGGGTTCCATCCACCCTCTCTGCTCCAACCGCCAGATACCCTTCCGAGAGTTCCTCCACTCCCGAATACAAAACTTTGATTTTAAAACCAAAACCAGAAATCTACCATGTGCATGCATTCCTTGCCGCCCTTGACCGTGGGCACGGCTATTCGAATAGTTTTACACTGCAGAGGTTGTACAACTTTACCCACAAGAGATAAATTATCCTAAAAGTCAACACGCTTCCTTTGGCATGAGACCCAGATAACTTATCACAAAGCCTTTACCTTACTCTAATCTAGCTAGATACCACCCACGAGGTTTCACCGCAGTAGGCTAACCGCCCAACCGAAGCCCCTCTTGCGCCATATGAGTACAAGAAACTCGTCCCTCACTGTGAATAACCAGTCCATCCCTGGCATCCACTTTCCACTGGTGGCACCTAAACTAGACTATCGTAAGTTAGTCAGCTAGGTCGTACCCATATAGACTTGTGGTTGTACGGTTAATGCTCAGTCTGGACAAACACAAGCGTCGGTCCTTAATTGACTAGGGTGGAACATACACTTTACAAGATCTCGTGCTTCCTGCACCAATCCAAACTAACCATCCACCCTAATCTAAACCAATTTTCACATTTTAGTTTATTTTAAAAGAACAGTGGCAACTCCAATTACCACTAACTTTATAAAAACAAGGATATTACAATAATTCATAATTTCCCATTTTCAAGATTTCAAAGGTATTAAATAGCGAGACTAAGCATTATACTACCATTCCACTATTCACCAAGATTCAGTAATAATCTCATTATTGAGACAAATGAAATTCTAGGGTGACAAAGGTACATGGCATTCAATTTCAATGGAGGGTATAACAAGGTTGGTTTAACTAACCCTTAAGATTTGAACTAATATTTTATATAAATAGCAATGCACATAATTTAAAATAATTAAAACATTTCAAATCATAGGTTCAAGATGATCAAAGGAGACTTGCCTTCTTGCACGCTGTCGGACCTTCTTTGCGTGTCGGGAAAGTCTTCGGATTAGTCGTAGTTCTACGCGAAAAGACCGAACAAACAAAATAAACTCAAATAAAATCCAAATAAAATATAAAAATTATAAAATATATACTAAGGGATAGATTATGATTTTAGATGAATTTAGGAGAAAGAATCAACGGATTCGGAGTTCGTATGAGGAGAGCGAATATATGGAAGTTTGGACATCACATGAAATGATAACAAAATACGAGGAGTGCTTTTTGAATAGTACAAAGTGTCGGTTGGCTACAAGGTGGTGGCGAATGGGCAAAATGGAATGCGGCAATGAGGCGAAGGTGGTGACACGGTATGGCGGCGACGAACGCGGCAATCATCGGCGGTGAGGGGAAAATGCGTGATGGCGTGGTAGAGACAACGGCGAGTTCGAGACCGGTATGGAACGCGGAGATGTAAGGTGAGCGCAGGGTAGTACATGGCATGGTGAAGTTAGGAAAATTATTGGCTAAGCTGAAAATTAATTGAGATGATACAATTGACGCTTGAATGACGGCGGTGGAGAAACGGAAAAACTTGATATCTTGGTGCTCAGTGGAGCGAATCCAAAACCATTTGAAAGGTAGCTACCTGGGATGGTTTGGCACGACATGACACGAACGGATTGGGGAAAACACCACCGGATAGATGGGGACACGAGATGCCATTGGCGGCCATAGCGAGGTGTCGGAGGTGAAAATTTGTGGAGGCTTTTTGGGGAAATGGAAGAAAGCATAGCGTAGAACGCGGTGAGGCAAGTCTAAGAAAAATTACGGCATGGGCTAAGGCTTACCGGAGGCGACGAATCGACGTCGGGAGTCACAAACGGCCATTTTCACGGAAAGCTCAATTCCTGACATTTGGCTCCACGAAAAATTAAACAAAATGGTAGAAAAATTTCTTAGTGTCTAGGACACAATTTGACGCGACCAAAAATCGAAGCGCTTACCAAAAAGGGGTGTACGCGCGAAGTACAGTTTTAGTGTCTGGGCCTGATAAGGTCGACAAGGACTCGGGGAATCTTCAGGTAATCGCGATGGAAGCACGATGTAGAACGTGTCGAGGCAAACTCAACGGTGCAAACGGCTCGGCCAAAGGACATCGGATGGTGGCGGAACACGGTGGAGAAGACATTTTGCGACCGTCGGGTTGACATCGGCGTTCCGGGCAAACGGAGAGGAGTTAGCATGTGGGGTTTGCGGCGAAACGAAGAGTAGAGCGTGGGGAACATGGTGCTCACCTTGGTTTTGGTCGGGCATGCATGGACGGCCGGTGGCGACGCGAGGAATGACGACGCGCTATGGCCCATGGTGGCGATGGTGCTCCGGCAAAGTTCTGGCGAAGGCGAGGTGAGCACCGCGTAGAACGCGACGAGGCGAATCCGAGGATGTGCTCAAAAGTGGCAGGGCTCCACCGGACGAGGCGCAATAAGCCGAAGAACGCCGCTTGGAACACAAAAGAAAAACTCCGATTGCGCCCAAGAGAAGAGGAGTGGGGACTTGATATTTTCGGGGTTGAGTGAGGATGAGGAGGGGCTCACGGTGCTCCCTTTTATAGGGGCGGGGAACGTCCGAGATGGGAGATCAAGAGATCATGTCCATCAATGGCATAGGTTAATTTCTCGCGAAACGGCTCATGAATGAGGGGAAAACGGTAGGGAATTGAAAGAGTTTGATGAGAGGAGATGAATGCAATTTATTTCACTAAAAACCGTTGAGAAATTCAAAAGTTATTGAAGCTTGAAGAATGGGTCATGGCGCTCGCGCGTGCTGCTCTCTGGAGAATCTTTCGAACGGTGCAAGATGATGAATAGTGAGGAGAGAAAATAATAATAAAATAATATTTTTTTTAAAGAAAAAAAATAAATTCGAAAAATTCAGAAAAATTCTATAAAAATCCTTGGAAAACGAAAAGACTAAATAAAATAATTTCGGATTTATTTGAGGTATATTTTAGCCATTTAAAATATTTTTACTTTCTAAGCTTTAATTTAATTCAAATAAATTCGAAAATTCCAAAATTTGAAAAGAGGATAGAAATGGATAGATTGGAATTTTTGATGAGTTTAGAAATTTTAATGGGCTCATTCGGAGTTAAAATGAAGAAATACGATATTTTGGTAGTTTAAAAGGAGAAAAAGAATAAACTGATTTTTGGAATTATTTTTGAACTGAAAAATCCGATTATGACATCATCAAGGGAAATGATTTTAAGAGGAATTATAGTTCTATGGAAAAGTAATTTATGATGTTAGGGTGACGTCAGCAGAGATTTTGATTTTCTGGTCGAATTATTTTTCAACAGGAAAAGAGTTTTATTCACTGACAGGTGGGATTGGGCTGTCGGCGAGAGGGAAGAGAAAGGAGGAAGAAGTGGACGGTCGGACGAATGCCACGAGGTGAAAGAGAAATCAGGGCCACCGGATTAAAACGAAGGGGTAAGTGAAGGCAGGTGGCTGAGATTAAACCGGGGTGAGGATGGATTGAATCAAGGAACGACACGTGATGGCCGAGTAAAGAGGTTGAGGATTAAATTTGATTTAGATTTTGAAATAAAATTTAGATAAATCCAAATAAAGTTCAAATACTTTAAATTAATTAATTTGAAATTAAATTTTTCAGAGAACGAAATTTTGGGATGTTACAAACCTACCCCCCTTAGAAAGAATCTCGTCCCCGAGATTCGGACGGACTAGGAAAAAGAAAGGAGAGGAAAACTCGGCTCTTAGGTCCTCTTCACCTCCCAAGTTGCTTGACTTCAAATGGTTGCTCTATCGTACTTTGCGGAACTTTATGGTCATGCTTCTTGCGAGGCATTCAGCTTCCTTCATGATTCTATCTTGTCGTTCGATGCTCTGAAGTATTCCTTTAACTGAGAAATACGGAAGAGAATAACAAATCAGATTGGTACATCTTTAGTCGCCTGCAAGCTTCGAGTTAACTTCAATTGCCCTTATCATATCGATTAATTGAATTCCACCAAAAGGGCTTAACTTCCGCAAGTGTTCATCCGAGAAAGACATAATTATTTCAACTCTTCAAAAATTCTTGATTCCAAAATCATATACCACAAATGCACCTTATTGATTCACATTTATTTCAACAAATAATCCCATAAACTTTTATTCTCTGCTCTAATTTGAATCGACGACCAACCATAGAATTTTTCTAACAAGAATCCAATAACATTGTAATTTGTGATTTCCACCAATTGCTTTATGATCATTATCTAATTCAACAGATCCATAACTCTGATCAAATAATATAAGATTAATCCAACCGTTTAGTAATCATCAATCAAGTTTAATGTCATCTAAGTCATAATTTAATATTCATTAATCCACCAACATCAGTCTCTTGATATTCATCATTTTGGTTCCACCAAATTTGAATGAACTCAATTAATCCTTATCGGGCAATCTCTCAATTACTTCTTATCGGACAATCTTTCAATTAATTATTATCAAACAATCTCTTAATTAATTCTTATTGGATAATCTATCTCCCATAATTAATTTAAATCCTCCAAGTTATCCATTTGAACAGCCTTAAACGACCTAGTTAATCCCATTAGTTAAAATCAAATTATCTAACAATGATCTATTAAATCCACCAATTCAAATTGACATATCAAAGTCTACTTTGCAATGATAAAATTAATCCACCAAGATATCTAAGTGTATTATCTTTTACAATTCCACTAGTATCCACTTATTAATAGGTCCACCAAACTCTGATAATCAATTAACTCCACAAACTTCATCTACTCTTCATGATTCAACCAAATCACCCAAAATTGATATCATGAATTGTTTATGATAATTCAACTTCTTAATCTTTTAATCGCTCCCTTTACTTGATCAATCTCTTAATACCAATTCTCCAATAATCACAAATAATCCCTTCAACAAAAATCTTGTTTTGCATCCAATTGCTCCTTTAAATTCTAGATAATAAATCCAAGGCAAAGTTTAGACACTTCCCATGATCTAATTAGTTCCACCAAGTTTACTACTGTACTCATTCTCCATGATCTATTTAATCCACAAATATTACTTTCTTCACATTTATTCATAATCAATTGGTATCTACAAATATACCTTTGTTTTTCTCAATTCACTCGAATACTATTCAATCTTGTCAATTATAAATCCAAGATATATCACTCTAGCAACAATTCTCCAAATTACCTATCTTGACATGCACTGATTATGACAGCTTTCCCGATAAGATTACTTTCCATAAATTTGTTGTCTTCCATATACTCTAGGTCTCCAAAGATTCTCCGGACTTGGATTGCGGTGAAAGAATTGAGCTTGCACTATTATGTAATCAAGTTAGCAAAAGATAAGAGGGAAATAGCACAGATAAGAGATCAGGGGAACGACTAAACACCATCCCAAACAAACACACAAGAGAGAAACAAACAACAACTTAGCTTGAAATCAAAATAAATTTTAAGGATGACTGTACTACAAGTATTCAAAGACTTGGTACAATCCACTTAATACACAAGCAAGTAATATATAAGCGTTCTAAAATCGTAAGACTTTACTTGGGTATTACAACTAAAGAGCTAGTCCTTGCCCCTTCATGATGACGAGCTTCTCCAAGTGCTTCTTAGACGCAGCCTTACTGAGCCATCTATAGAAATTACAAAGGGAAGGGGGTACAATTACCATTCCAAAAAGGAAATAAGCAGATAGATAAGGAAGAATGCCATGACGAAGGTAAGGATAGAAAGACAAGAAAAGAAAAGGATAGCACAATATTAAATTTTTATTTTATAAAATAAATTTTGAAGTTCTTCTTTAACGACCATTCTAACTAGGTCACGTCCCTACCAAATTGGCTCGATACCACCTCTGCCGGAACCCGGATTTCAACCCGACCCTCTGTATTATCGCACTAGTCCCGCATCAAAGCTAGTGCACACAGCTAAACAGAAATGAATACATAACCAGCAACGCTTTATTACAATATTAAAGAATATAGACCGAAAGGTCTCATTATTACAATTGAGGTTTCAAAACTCGCACACACTAAACACAATGAAGCAAAAGATAAACTTCGGTGAAGACCCATCAATACGCCACGTGCAATTGATGGGAAGCGCGACCTAGAACTCCTGAATCCTTCATCGAAGCCACCGCTAAGTAGTCGTAGTCACCTTCTTGAGCTTCAGATTCTTCCGAGATTTATTTTTGAGTGTAGCATGTGAGTACATAAAGTACTCCGCAAGTCTTGGGAAAATGCATAGATGCAAGGCTTGACAAAGGAAGGTTATATGGTTCTTTTGCACAAAGCAATGTTTTAAATTCAATTACTACTAATTATTTTCGAAGGCATCAATTTAATAAAGTAAATGTTTTAGCAGAAACTATCATTAACTTTCTAGTGAAGGTTCCATCTACCAACACTAGCCAACCAATTACAATTGGTCAAGTTTAAAACTGCGGGTTCCATCCACCCTCTCTGGCTCCAACTGCCAGGATACCCTTCCGAGAGTTCCCTCCACTCCCGGAATACAAAACTTTTGATTTTAAAACCAAAACCAGAAATCTACCATGTGCATGCATTCCTTGCCCGCCCTTGACCGTGGGCACGGCTATTCGAATAGTTTTACACTCTGCAGAGGTTGTACAACTTTACCCACAAGAGATAAATTATCCTAAAAGTCAACACGCTTCCTTTGGCATGAGACCCAGATAACTTATCACAAAGCCTTTACCTTACTCTAATCTAGCTAGATACCACCACGAGGTTTCACCGCAGTAGGCTAACCGCCCAACCAAGCCCTCTTGCGCCATATGAGTACAAGATCCTCTGTCCCTCACCGTGAATAACCACCCATCCTCGGCATCCACTTTCCATCGGTGGCACCTAAACTAGACTATCGTAAGTTAGTCACCTAGGTCGCACTCCATATAGACTTGTGGTTGTACGGTTAATGCTCACTTGGACAAACACAAGCGTCGGTCCTTAATTGACTAGGGTGGAACATACACTTTACAAGATCTCGTGCTTTCTGCACCAATCCAAACTAACCATCCACCCTAATCTAAACCAATTTTCACATTTTAGTTTATTTTAAAAGAACAAAGTGGCAACTCCAATTACCACTAACTTTATAAAAACAAGGATATTACAATAATTCATAATTTCCCATTTTCAAGATTTCAAAGGTATTAAATAGCGAGACTAAGCATTATACTACCATTCCACTATTCACCAAGATTCATAATAATCTCATTATTGAGACAAATGAAATTCTAGGGTGACAAAGGTACATGGCATTCAATTTCAATGGAGGGTATAACAAGGTTGGTTTAACTAACCCTTAAGATTTGAACTAATATTTTATATAAATAGCAATGCACATAATTTAAAATAATTAAAACATTTCAAATCATAGGTTCAAGATGATCAAAGGAGACTTGCCTTCTTGCAGTTTTCGGATCTTGAGGTTTGTCATGGGAAAGTCTTCGGAAGACGGGTTCTACGCGTGAAAAGACCGAACAAACAAAATAAACTCAAATAAAATCCAAATAAAATATAAAAATTATAAAATATATACTAAGGGATAGATTATGATTTTAGATGAATTGAGGAGAAAGAATCAACGGATTCGGAGTTCGTATGAGGGAGAGCGAATATATGGAAGTTTGGACATCACATGAAATGATAACAAAATACGAGGAGTGCTTTTTGAATAGTACAGTGTCGGTTGGCTACAAGGTGGCTGGCGAATGGGCAAAATGGAATGCTGGCAATGAGGCGAAGGTGGTGACACAGGTATGGCGGCGACGAACGGCGGCAATCACTGGCGGTGAGGGGAAAATGCAGTGATGGCGTGGTAGAGACAACGGCAGGTTCGAGACCGGGTATGGAACGCGGAGATGTAAGGTGAGCGCAGGTAGTACATGGCATGGTGAAGTTAGGAAAATTATTGGCTAAGCTGAAAATTAATTGAGATGATACAATTGACGCTTGAATGACGCGGTGGAGAAACGGGAAAAACTTGATATCTTGGTGCTCGGTGGAGCGAATCCAAAACCATTTGAAAGGTAGCTACCGGGATGGTTTGGCACGACATGACACGAACGGATTGGGGAAAACACCACCGGATAGATGGGGACACGAGATGCCATTGGCGGCCATAGCGAGGTGTCTGAGGTGAAAATTTGTGGAGGCTTTTGGGGAAATGGAAGAAAGCATAGTGTAGAACGCGTGAGGCAAGTCTAAGAAAAATTACGGCATGGGCTAAGGCTTACGGAGGCGACGAATCGACGTCGGGAGTCACAAACGCCATTTTCACGGAAAGCTCAATTTCGACATTTGGCTCCACGAAAAATTAAACAAAATGGTAGAAAAATTTCTTAGAGTCTAGGACACAATTTGACGCGACCAAAAATCAAGCGCTACCAAAAAGGGTGTACGCGCAAGTACGCTTTAGTGTCCGGGCTCGATAAGGTCGACAAGGACTCGGGAATCTTGGTAATCGCGATGGAAGCACGATGTAGAACGTGTCGAGGCAAACTCAACGGTGCAAACGGCTCGCCAAAGGACATCGGATGGTGGCGAACACGGTGGAGAAGACATTTTGCGACCGTCGGGTTGACATCGGCGCTCGGGCAAACGAGAGGAGTTAGCATGTGGGGTTTGCGGCGAAACGAAGAGTAGAGCGTGGGGAACATGATGCTCACCTTGGTTTTGGTCGGGCATGCATGGACGGCGGTGGCGACGCGAGGAATGACGACGCGCTATGGCCCATGGTGGCGATGGTGCTCCGCAAAGTTCGCGGCGGCGAGGTGAGCACGTAGAACGCGACGCAGGCGAATCCGAGGATGTGCTCAAAGTGGCAGGGCTCCACCGACGAGGCGCAATAAGTCGAAGAACGCCGCTTGGAACACAAAAGAAAAACTCCGATTGCGCCCAAGAGGAGTGGGGACTTGATATTTTCGGGGTTGAGTGAGGATGAGGAGGGGCTCACGGTGCTCCCTTTTATAGGGGCGGGGAACGTCCGAGATGGGAGATCAAGAGATCATGTCCATCAATGGCATAGGTTAATTTCTCGCGAAACGGCTCATGAATGAGGGGAAAACGGTAGGGAATTGAAAGAGTTTGATGAGAGGAGATGAATGCAATTTATTTCACTAAAAACCGTTGAGAAATTCAAAAGTTATTGAAGCTTGAAGAATGGGTCATGGCGCTCGCGCGTGCTGCTCTCTGGAGAATCTTTCGAACGGTGCAAGATGATGAATAGTGAGGAGAGAGAAAATAATAATAAAATAATATTTTTTTAAAGAAAAAAAATAAATTCGAAAAATTCAGAAAAATTCTATAAAAATCCTTGGAAAACGAAAAGACTAAATAAAATAATTTCGGATTTATTTGAGGTATATTTTAGCCATTTAAAATATTTTTACTTTCTAAGCTTTAATTTAATTCAAATAAATTCGAAAATTCCAAAAATTTGAAAAGATGATAGAAATGGATAGATTGGAATTTTTGATGAGTTTAGAAATTTTAATGGGCTCATTCGGAGTTAAAATGAAGAAATACGATATTTTGGTAGTTTAAAAGGAGAGAAAAAGAATAAACTGATTTTCTGGAATTATTTTTGAACTGAAAAATCCGATTATGACATCATCAAGGGAAATGATTTTCAGAGGAATTATAGTTCTATGGAAAAGTAATTTATGATGTTAGGGTGACGTCAGCAGAGATTTTGATTTTCTGGCCGAATTATTTTTCAACAGGAAAAGAGTTTTATTCATCGACAGTGGGATTAATGTTACGAGAGGGAAGAGAAAGGAGGAAGAAGTGGACGGTCGGACGAATGCCACGAGGTGAAAGAGAAATCAGGGCCACCGGATTAAAACGAAGGGTAAGTGAAGGCGGTGGTCGAGATTAAACCGGGTGAGGATGGATTGAATCAAGGAACGACACGTGATGGCGAGTAAAGAGGTTGAGGATTAAATTTGATTTAGATTTTGAAATAAAATTTAGATAAATCCAAATAAAGTTCAAATACTTTAAATTAATTAATTTGAAATTAAATTTTTCAGAGAACGAAATTTTGGGATGTTACATAACTGGTCATCTGCAAGCTGCTCTAACTGATCATCAGTTACATCACATAGAGCAGCAAGAGAGAATCCACCAAGCGACTCGGAAGAAGATCCAGCAGCTGAAATGGGATCGGTGACTAAGGCCATCGACTGCGACTTCGACTTACGAGAGACAATGTCAATCTCGTGAGTCTTGAGGCATGAGTACAACGCGTCAAGAGTCAGGGTCGAGAGGTCGGTCGTGTCTTTAACCGTGGTCACCTTCATCTCCCAAACACGCAAATCAAGAGCAGGAAGCATCTGGCGAGCATTGTCCGAGTCGGGGTATGTGAGACCGACCGATCGGAGGTTACTCAAAATCTTGTAGAACCATGCAAAGCACTCATCGAGGGACTCACCAGCGAGCATTTCAAACTTGTTGTAATCTCGCTTGAACTGGTCCTGTCGAACTGTCCTGATCTAGGTGGTGCCCTCATGGTATGCATCGAGAGTCACCCAGATGTCGAAAGCCGACGTCAGATGAGAGATGCGATCGAACTCGCTCCGGCTCAAACCCTGAATTATGATGTTCCTTGCCTTCGCATTCGCCTCAACATCAGGCATGTTCGCCACATTGATGTTCTCATCGGCAGGAACAACATACCGGGTCTTGACCTTCCACCAGATGGCGTAGCCCTGAGCCTGGATGTTGGTCTCCATCCGACTCTTCCAGAAGGGATAGTCGATCCCATCGAAGATCGGGGGCTTGGTTGAGTACTTGTCTGTCGCCATGGCTCTAGAGACTGGTTAAGATCTATGAGGAAGAGCTAACCGGCTCTAATACCAAGTGTTGGATCGAAATCTTTAACAGAGGGGGGTGAATGGTGCCATTTTAAAAAATCGCCCCCAAAATAATCACGAAAAACTCAATTCCTCCGATAGCTATAAAAGCTACAAATATGATATTCAAGCTTTCTGGAACCAAAAAGAGCTTTGCCGAGAAGCAAGGAAATAACACTCAGGAGGCCCCCAAAAGAAAAACAGAAAACTGTTCACTAAGACTGCTGACTGAAATTTTAATGCTCTGCAAGCTGCAAGTCTGCAGATCAACCTAAGGGAAATAGAGCAGCAAATATCCCACAAAGATCAATTAACTGTTATCCTTCTCGGGATAAAAGAAATTAGTTTGACTACAGAATTACTACCAATTCAACTGCAGGAACTAAATCAGACAAACCGCCAACTATTAACCCGAACAAAATGAAGACAAGTAGAGACTTGAAGTCGACCGAAAGTTGGCATCCAAAGAAACGAATACAAGTCGAAATCACAACCAGATTTAATGCAGTAAAATGCCTTGTTTTTACTGCAGTCTACAGAGGAGAAATCACAATTGGAGGTTTAGAGCTGAAAGTACAGAAATAAAGCCTGCGGTGCAGCCAAACAAAAAAACAGCAAGAACCTTCAACTGACTGGTTCTGGACTTCCCAAAGAGACAGTAGAGTATAAAGTATAAACCGAAACTGGACTGTTCACTAAAAACAGACCAGCTGAAAGCTGAGAAAAACAAGATATGCAGTTCAGACAGAGAGTACTCAAGAGAACGGATTAATTAGCATCCGGTTTTACTAGATGATTAAATTTAAGGACTAAAGACCGAGTGCTGCCAAGACTGCAAAACAAAGAAACGGACATCAGAAAATGCTATCTGAAGACCGAAACAGTGAAACGAGAGAACTCTTCAAGTTAACATCTTGCTCTTTTGGGAACACAGTGGTCACTTGACCTTAAGATTCATCCACGTCTAGAGCAACTCAAGTAAAATCTCTCATATTGGAATTGATACGGAGAGATACGCGATTACAAAGAGTTGATTTGCAGCCTTCTCAACCCAAATAAGAACACACCCTCAACATCCCCATACGCAATTAGGATTTGAGGAACTCACTCATACATGGAGGGCAAACACACCAAAACCCTCTCTCAAGCCATCTCTCTAAAAATTTGCATCTAGCACTAGAGAGCACCTCTCTATTTATAGCCCTTCATAATGGGTTCACATTTGCTTTGCCCATTAAGCTTTTGCGCTTTACCCACTAACTCTAACCAAATCCACTTCCTTTAGTGTAGCTTTGCGTATTCACCAAAATGCCCCTCGCACACCTTCCAGGAAGCTTCCTCATTTCTTTCCCTCCAAGCTATGCAGCCATCTCGAGTCCTCGCCGTCTTGGCACACCTCGACCGCTTTGACCTCGGCACCACCTACGCCTAGTTCGGTCATCCCGTGCCTCGCCACGACTCCGTCTCGATGTCCTGCAGCCATCACAGACAAAAAACACATCACATAGCACCGCTCGACAAATGTAATCACAATTAGCATCAATTGATCATACTCAAGCATAAAATGGCCCAAAAGCTCAAATGGGAAGAGCAATACGCCTCAAGTCCAACTGACCAACCCCGACTGAGCCAAATGCCACCATGGCACGAAACAAACAAACCAAACTCAATCCTTCCAGACTACTTGTCAATTACTAATCACAAGCATGTGCTCACCTCCACATGGTCTCTCACTTTGCCCCTGTAGCTAGGCTTGAGGTCATTAGAATCCTGCTTGCTTTCACAGCTTCTAAGGGTTTCAAGCTCTACCAGATGGATGTAAGAGTGCCTTCCTCAATGGGTTTATTGAGAAAGAAGTCTATGTTAGATAGCCTCCAGGTTTCGAGAACCCCAAATATCCAAACCATGTCTATAAGCTTTCCAAAGCATTGTATGGACTTAAGCAGGCCCCTAGAGCTTGGTATGAGAGGCTTAAGTTCTACCTATTGAGTCATGGTTTTGAGATGGGTAAGGTGGATAAGACCTTGTTCATTCACTGTCATGGCACTGACCTTCTGCTCATCCAGATTTATGTGGATGACATCATCTTTGGCGGCTCTTCCCATGCTCTTGTTTCACAGTTCTTGGATGTCATGAGCACTGAGTTTGAGATGAGCATGATGGGTGAGTTGACCTTCTTCCTTGGCTTCCAGATCAAGCAAACTCAGGAGGGTACTTTCTTGCATCAAGGCAAATACACTCGTGACCTCCAGAGACACTTTGACATGAGTGATGGTAAGCCGGTGTCAACTCCCATGCCATC
Organism: Dendrocalamus sinicus; assembly: GCA_036346575.1. Lineage (NCBI taxonomy): Eukaryota > Viridiplantae > Streptophyta > Magnoliopsida > Poales > Poaceae > Dendrocalamus > Dendrocalamus sinicus. The sequence continues at coordinate 222,814 of JAYEVI010000273.1, forward strand.
CACAGCTTCACTTGACCTGGATGAGGATGGCGAGCCAGTTGATCAAAAAGAGTACAGAAGCATGGTTGGCTCCCTCTTGTACCTCACAGCCTCGAGACCGGACATACACTTCTCTTTGTGTCTTTGTGCTTGGTTTCAGGCTTCTCCTCGCGTATCTCACCGCCAGGCGGTGAGGCGCATTCTTCGGTACCTTCAAGCTACCATTGACTATGGTATCTGGTACTCCTCCTCTTCCTGTCTTTCCCTTAGAGCCTACTTGGACGCAGACTTTGCTGGCTGTAGGATAGATAGGAAGAGCACTTCTGGCACCTGCCAATTCATTGACACTTCTCTTGTCTCTTGGTCCTCTAGAAAGCAGTCCGATGCTGCACAGTCCACTGCAGAGGTCGAGTACATTGCCGTAGCCAGTTGCTGCAGCCAGGTACTTTGGATGGCTTCGAGCCTGCGGGACTTTGGGTTAGTTATAGACAGTGTTCCACTCTTTTGTGATAACACTTCTGCTATTAACATTACTAAGAACCCAGTGCAGCATTCTCGGACCAAGCACATTGATACCCGATATCACTTTCTTAGAGACCATGTGGAGAAGGGTGATATAGTGCTCCAGTTTGTGGAGAGAGACCACCAGTTGGCTGATATCTTTACCAAGCCTTTGGATAGCTCTAGGTTTTCAGCCTTGCGGGGAGAGCTTAGGGTGGTTTGTCCTTATGGACTGTAGTGAGGGGGAGTTTGTGCGTTACTACTTTATCTTGCTTATTATGCTCCTGTTCTCATTTTGTTGCATTGCATTCGGGGTGCATTTGTTAGTGATATGCCCTAGAGGCAACATGGAGATGTTATATATATCACATACTATGTTTATGATGCATTACTTTGTTCCTTGAAATAGACATTATCATTATTGATCAATGAGTATGTGACTTATTCATGAGACTCTTAATGCTAAAATGTTTCTATTTCTAAATGATCCCTGATCATATATCATATGAGGAACAAATATGATTCAAAGATCAGCATATGTATTGATTGATGATCATGTCTCATGGATCAAGGTATGGTGATACCAAATCAATAATATGGACATGTGTTAGTGAACATATGTTGGATAGATCCGCCATGAGACACTGCAGAGATTCCATGTGTCATCAGTTGGTCTCAAGTAGTGTTTATGTAGAATCCTTAGACTTGAGATCATCATGGTTCTCAACATGCGTAGTAGCTTATTTTGGGACTACTAAACACTACTCCGTGAATCGGGTAGTCATAAAAGTAGTCTTCGGGTTTGCCATGAAACATGTAGTGGGATGTCAATGATCAAGATAGAATTTGCCCTCCTTATGGGAGAGATATCTCGGCCCTCGATGTAATGGATTATGAAAGTGCATGGCCATGCCAAGGTGATTGAGGTGTCAATCACAAGTTTATAATCCATCACGGAATCGAGAGAGTGATTGAGCTATTAAGAGGATGACACGTGTCTCGCCTTGAGCTCAATCTATATCGTGAGGCAAAGGGATTCGTACATGAGAACATTACGAGTTCAATTGATATGATCTTTACGTATACTTTGGGGTTAATATGTCTTACTAGAGGCCGCTATTAACAGCGTGACCGGAAAGGCGTTTCCGGGTCGCGACCAAGTATACGTGAACCTACAGGGTGTCGCACACTTAACGGGTTGGAACACTAATTCGAATGTGATTCGGATGTGGGCTCAATTCGGATAGAGATCCGGATAGACTTCTATTGGGCCTCGGTCCACGAGGCCCAAGTGAGGAGGTCTATATATATGGAGGCGAGGGGCTGAGGGATGCATGCTTCTGTTAATCCTGAGACAAACACTAGCCGCCACCTCCCGAGCCAAACCCTAGCCGCTCGCGAGTGCTGGTACACTCGCGATCGGCGTTCCAGCCCCGGACGTGTGGATACCGGTGGAGGCGCTGCTCGTTGCGGCGTTGATCGGCATCAACAACCTACAGATTGGATCTGCTCGTGGTGTGGTTGATCGCGTGGAGGAGACGATCTGTTCGGGACGATCGGCTACTTCCACTACTACCTCGACGCGCGTGGTTGGATCAGCTTCTCCAACTCTTCTTCCGCTGCGCTGCGCGTCTAGTAGTAACGATCCATGATCCCTCCTTATGATGTCCTTGTGTGCGCGGTAGAAACATTTTGTTTTCTGCTTTCGTAGCCTTCGCGCGATCCTTTAGTGGTATCAGAGCAATCTTGCTTAGTTTGCGATCTGGATCAGCGCATATGTTGATATGCGGTTGTAGTAGATTGGATCTATTACAGTCTAGATCAGTTGATTCATATGATGAATCGGTGGTAGCACGGGTTGATGAGATCAATCGGTGAATAGGGGTTAGATGAGGCGCAGATTGTATCACTACTAGTGCCCTAGAGATTGTCTCGGATCAGCATAAGGTGGTTATGTCGAATACTAGTAGGATATGAATCTGATAGCCTCGGGCCAGTGGGAATACTAGTGCCCTAGAGATTGTCTCGGATCGGCATAAGGTGGTTATGCCGAATACTAGTAGGTTATGGATCTGATAGCCTCGGCCCAGTGGAAAAACTAGCGTCCTAGAGAACATCTCGGATCGGCATAAGGTGGCTGTGCCGAATAGTTTTTCCATAGCGATTTCATAGATTGGATCTGTAAATTTCGTAGGGTGTTCGTGCCGCTGCTCGAAACCAGCGGGGCTGCTCCCCTCGACCCCGCGCCACGACCGGCCGGCGGGACCGCCGCATGCACCCCTTGTATAGCGTTATGGGTTCACATCGTTAGGTAGAATGCGATTCTACGTCTAACTTGTTTTTGCAGGGCATGGTGTGAATAGTATGGCCCTATAGCTTATTGGAATGTATGAGATGTATGTGATGCATGTAACATTCGTTCATGGCCTGCGTGTCATGATTATTTCAGCTATTGTTAGATGTCTATATTGTATTTAATGACCTGCGTGTCGACCTTAATGCTTGAATCTATCTTTGTAATCTTCAATTTCTAGCTATTATAGGTAGTAGCCTAGTTTTGAGGTTACAGGCTTTCAAGCATGGTGGCCTAAAGGAGTGATGTGGAGGATGGAGATCGTCTACACCTACATGGAGATGGATATCACCATTTTGGGCCATACTACTTCACAATTAAAAGTGTTTATCTGTGATGTTATCTATCTTATTCTTTTGTAGTGATATATGTGATATGTTTCTTTGGTAGGATAGAATCCCTCATAAAAATTAGGTGTTAATGCCCTTCCATATGTTGCACCAAAAGATAATGATCACCGCATGGTAGGTCTACCAAAGTATAGTGCCGTCGGTTATCATCATTATTTGGGGTAGATGTCGGACATCTACATGCGGAAGCATTTGGTTTACTTAACAAGGTTATCAAAACAGTTTTGGACCTTGGGGCATAGGTTGGGGCCGGGGCATATTGATGTCACCCAACAAGCAAGAGTCGCATAGGGATGTGATTAGCAAGGTGTTGCTTACCCATGTCACTAGTTTTCTAGCCGTGATGCCAAAGCTCACTAGGAATTAGTGAAATGAGGATCTTGACCCACTATGTAACTTAGAGGAGTTTTGTTGCAAAACACATAGTGGGAGTCTTTTGTTAAATAGTTTAATAAAAGATGAACATAAACATAGTGCTAAACTTTGCATATTCTTTGTTGTAGATCATGTCACTAATGCCGCATCCAGTTCTTTTAATTTGCGATCTATTCTTGAGAAAGAAAACTCAATGGAACGAACTTTATGGATTGGTATCGCAACTTGAGAATTGTTCTCAAGCAAGAGCGCAAGGAGTATGTCCTTGAGTCTCCTTATCCCGATGACTTGCTCGATAATGCCATGCGGTGCACGGAGAGCTTATGAGAAGCAAACGAATGATTGCCTTGATGTGAGCTGTCTCATGCTTGCCACAATGTCCTCTCGAGTTTGAAGCAATATGAGAACACAGATGCCTACAATATCATTGTGGGGTTGCGTGGTATGTTTGAGAACCAAGCATGGGTGAGAGGTTCAACACTTCAAAGTCCTTGTTTGCGTGCAGTGCTTGCGAAGGGAATCCCGTCGGTCCTCATGTGATTAAGATGATTGGCTACATTGAGAGTCCGAAAAGCTTGGTTTTCCTTAGCCAAGAGTTGGCTACGATGTGATTCTCCAATCGCTCCCGAGCTTTGAGCCATTCATTCGAACTATCACATGAACAACATGGACAAGACCTTGGTTGAGTTGCATGGGATGCTAAAAGTCGCCGAGGAAAGCATTAAGAAAAGCAGCAATCATGTGATGATGATGCAGAAAGGCAAGGGCAAGCCCAATGTCAAGAAAGGCGCGGTCAAAGAGTTAGCTCCGATGAGATCGCGAGCGGTTCTAAGGCCAAGCAAGTCAAGAAGGGCGCGCTCCTAATGCAGATTGTTACTACTATAAGCAATCGGGACATTGGAAAAGGAATCGCCCAAAGTACTTGGAGGATCTTGAGAAGAAGAAGGGAAGTACGACTTCCACCTGTATAAATGTTATAGAGATCAATCTTGCTACTTCATCCACTGATTCTTGGGTATTTGATACTGGATCGGTTGCTCACATTTACAAATCGTTGAAGGGGCTAAGAAGAAGTAGAAGTTTGAGGAGGAGCGAAGTGGATCTTCGCGTTGGCAATGGAGCAAAAGTTACCGCGGTGGCTGTTGGCACCATGCCATTGTCTTTACCTTCAGGATTAGTTTTGGAATTGAATAATTGTTATTGTGTTCCATCTCTTTCCAAGAACATTATTTCTGCTTCATGTTTGCAAGCAGAAGGTTATGACTTTAGATCTGTGAACAATGGTTGTTCTCTTTATTTCAAAGATATGTTCTATTGTCATACTCCATTGGTGAATGGGTTATATGTTCTTACTCTTGAAGAGTCACCGGTCTATAACATTAATGCAAAGAGGCAACGTTTGAATGATTTGAATCCCACGTTTATTTGGCACTGTCGCTTAGGTCACATAAATGAGAAACGCATGGAGAAACTCCATAGAGATGGTATTCTGCACGCATTTGATTTTGAATCATTTGAGACATGCGAATCTTGTTTACTTGGCAAGATGACAAAGGCACCTTTCACCGGTTAAGGTGAACGGGCAAGTGACTTATTGGCACTCGTACATTCTGATGTATGTGGACCAATGTGGACTAATGACTTTAGTAGATATGGGTATATCTACCTGATGAAGCATAAGTCTGAATTCTTTGAAAGGTTCAAAGAATTCCAAAATGAAGTGCAAAATCATTTAGGCAAGACAATCAAGTTTCTACGATCTGATCGTGGAGGCAAGTATTTGAGCCATGAGTTTGGCAATCATCTGAAGGATTGTGGAATTGTTCCACAATTGACTCCGCCAGAAACACCTCAATGGAATGGGGTATCTGAACGGAGAAATCACACCTTATTAGATATGGTGCGCCCATGATGAGCCAAAGTGATCTTCCGTTGTCTTTTTGGGGTACGCTCTTGAAACAATGCTTTCACACTAAACAGGTTCCATCAAAATCGGTAGAAAAGACACCATATGAGATGTGGACAGACAACGTCCTAGCTTGTCTTTTCTTAAGATTTGGGGATGTGAGGCTTATGTAAAACGTTTACAATCTGATAAGCTCAGTCCTAAATCTGATAAATGCTTCTTTATCGGGTATCCTAAGGAAACAAAAGGATATTACTTCTATAATCAAGAAGAAGGCAAAGTGTTTGTCGCCCGGCATGGTGTCTTCTTAGAGAAAGAGTTTCTCTCAAGAAGGGATAGTGGGAGCATGGTGCAACTTGAAGAAATTCGAGAAACACCTGAAACGTTTCAGCTCCTACGAACCACAACAGATGAACAACTGCTGAAGAACCTGTTGTGGACACACCGCACCACGAGGTCGAGAGGTCACGCGTGCACTGAGAGGTACATGTTCTGACTACTCAACAACGGGACATATTGTTGTTAGACAACGATGAGCCTAAGACCTATGAAGAAGCGATGGTGGGACCGGACTGAGAAATGGCTTGAAGCCATGAGATCCGAAATTGAATCCATGCACAGAATCAAGTTTGGAGCTTGGTTGATCCACTTGATGGTGTTAAAACCATTGAGTGCAAATGGGTTTTCAAGAAAAGATAGACATAGATGGAAATGTTCACATCTATAAAGCGCGACAGGCCAAAGGTTTCAAACAAATTCAAGGTGTTGATTATGATGAAACTTTTACTTCGTCGCAATGCTAAAGTCTATTCGGTCATTCTAGCGATTGCTGCATATTTCGACTATGAAATATGGCAAATGGATGTCAAAACAGCTTTCTTTAATGGAAATCTGAGTGAGGATGTGTACATGACACAGCCCACGGGTTTTGTCGATCCGCAATCACCGAAAGATATGCAAGCTGCAAAGATCCATTTATGGATTAAAGCAGCATCTCGGAGTTGGGACATTCGTTTTGATGAAGTAATCAAAGGGTTTGGTTTCATCAAAAACGAAGAAGAGCCTTGTGTTTACAAAAAGGCTAGTGGGAGCACACTCGTATTTCTGGTCTTATATGTGGATGACATATTACTGATCGGAAATGACATTCGTATGCTCGAATCTGTTAAGTCTTCATTGAAAAATAGTTTCTCTATGAAAGACTTAGGAGAGGCAGCATATATTCTGGGCATCAAGATCTATTGGGATAGATCAAGAAGGCTAATTGGATTAAGCCAAGATACGTACATTGACAAGGTGTTGAAAAGGTTCAACATGCAGGATTCCAAGAAAGGCTTCCTACCTATGTCACATGGTATAAATCTTAGCAAGAGTCGTTGTCCTAGTACACCGATGAGCGGGATAAAATGAATGCGATTCCATATGCTTCGCTATTGGGTCCATTATGTATGCCATGCTTTGTACACATCCGCATGTCTCGTATGCTTTAAGTGCTACAAGTAGATACTCATCGGATCGGTGAAAGTCACTGGATTGTCGTAAAGAACATCTTGAAGTACTTGAGAAGAACTAAAGATGTGTTCCTCGTCTATGGGGTGAGGAAGAGCTCGTTGTAAATGGTTACACCGATGCTAGCTTCCAAACCGACAAAGACGATTTCAGATCGCAACTGGATTTGTGTTCGCTCGAATGGCGGTGCGGTGAGTGGAAGAGTTCCAAGCAGAGACGGTTGCTGATTCTACAACGAAGCCGAGTACATAGCAGCTTCAGAAGTCGCTAAAGAGGCTGTTTGGATCAAGAAATTTGTTTCGAGCTTGGTGTGGTGGCTAGTGCCTCTAGCCCAATGGACCTCTACTGTGACAATAGTGGGGCCATTGCGCAAGCCAAGGAGCCTAGATCGCACCAGAAGTCCAAGCACATTTTACGGTGATTTCATCTCATCCGCGAGATAGTGGAGAGAGGAGATGCGAAGATATACAAAGTACAAACGGATTTGAACATTGCAGATCCGTTGACAAAGCCGCTTCCCCAGCCAAAGCATGAGGCTCACACTAGGGCAATGGGTATTAGATACCTACATGGTTGACTCTAGTGCAAGTGGGAGACTGTTAGTGATATGCCCTAGAGGCAACATGGAGATGTTATATATATCACATACTATGTTTATGATGCATTACTTTGTTCCTTGAAATAGACATTATCATTATTGATCAATGAGTATGTGACTTATCCATGAGACTCTTAATGCTAAAATGTTGCTATTTCTAAATGATCCCTGATCATATATCACATGAGGAACAAATATGATTCAAAGATCAGCATATATATTGATTGATGATCATGTCTCATGGATCATGGTATGGTGATACCAAATCAATAATATGGACATGTGTTAGTGAACATATGTTGGATAGGCCCACTATGAGACACTGCAGAGATTCCATGTGTCATCAGTTGGTCTCAAGTAGTGTTTATATAGAATCCTTAGACTTGAGATCATCATGGTTCCCAACATGCGTAGTAGCTTATTTTGGGACTACTAAACACTACTCCGTAACTGGGTAGTCATAAAAGTAGTCTTCGGGTTTGCCATGAAACATGTAGTAGGATGTGAATGATCAAGATAGAATTTGCCCCTCCTTATGGGAGAGATATCTCTGGCCCCTCGATGTAATGGATTATGAAAGTGCATGGCCATGCCAAGGTGATTGAGGAGTCAATCACAAGTTTATAATCCATCACGGAATCGAGAGAGTGATTGAGCTATTAAGAGGATGACACAGTCTCGCCTTGAGCTCAATCTATATCGTGAGGCAAAGGGATTCGTACATGAGAACATTACAGTTCAGCCGATATGATCTTTACGTATACTTTGGGGTTAATATGTCTTACTAGAGGCCGCTATTAATGTGGTGACCGAAAAGGCGTTTCCGGTCGCGACCAAGTATACGTGAACCTGCAGGGTCGCACACTTAACGGGTTGGAACACTAACTCGAATGTGATTCAGATGTGGGCTCAATTCGGATAGACTTCTATTGGGCCTCGGTCCACGAGGCCCAAGTGAGGAGGTCTATATATATAGAGGCGAGGGGCTGAGGGATGCATGCTTCTATTAATCCCGAGCCAAACCCTAGCCGCCACCTCCCGAGCCAAACCCTAGCCGCTTGCGAGTGCTGGTACACTCGCGATCGGCGTTCCAGCCCTGCACGTGTGGATACCGTGGAGGCGCTGCTCGTTGCGGCGTTGATCGGCATCAACAACCTACAGATTGGATCTGCTCGTGGTGTGGTTGATCGCGTGGAGGAGACGATCTGTTCGGGACGATCGGCTACTTCCACTACTACCTCGAGCGCGTGGTTGGATCGGCTTCTCCAACTCTTCTTCCGCTGCGTTGTGCGTCTAGTGGTAACGATCCATGATCCCTCCTTAAGCATGATGTCCTTGTGTGCGCGGTAGAAAATTTTTGTTTTCTGCTTTCGTAGCCTTCGCGTGATCCTTTAGCATTTGGGTTAGTCCTCCTAGCATAGATTAGAGTGTATCTCTTGTCTAGTTGCTTAGATTTCTTCCTCTCATCTTGTGATCTAGGATGCTGCTTATTAGCTGTTTCCCTTCTCACTAAGTTGAGCTCACTCACTTCTTATAGGTTCTAGCAAGGATTGAGCCACCCTTGGGTAGACAGGGAACGTGTTTGCTACTTAGTGGGTTAGTAGAGCAATTCATAGTCCTAGTGTCATATGGGGTAGATGAGAGTCTGTCTGAGCTGAAGTATTCTCTATATCTTGTCTATGCTTTAAGGACTGCCTTTTCTGTTTTTCTTCTCAGCTTCTCGATTTATTGCTTTGGTTCAAGGGGAGTTCATTTGGGAGCTTCTGGAGCTTAATATTGACACAACTCAACTTGAACTAAACGTGCATCACATGTTGAGGGGGGGAGATGCATTTTCTGCATTTTGGCATTTTGCATTGTAATATAATTGCATGGAGCCTTGATTATTATCCTTAGTTGACATGTTTACAATGCTTTGCATCTTGCTATGATTTGTGCTTTATTGCTAGATTTATCATGTCTTTATATGTGTCGTCAAGCCTTTGCCAATGATAAGTTAATTAAAATTTCACAACTTGAATTAAAACATGTCATGTTAGCTCTTGAGACTAGTCTGTCTTTAGTTATCCTCTTATGATTCATGCCATGTCAAATAGGCTAAGTTGAGCTTTGAACCTTTATTAAGCTTTACATTGAGCTATACTAGTTTCTTAATAAATCATAAGTTAGTACAATTGTTTAAGAAAGCAAAGAGATCTCTTTTATGTGCGAAAGAACTGATCTCACCAATTTTTTCTCATGAGACTGCTTGTCATTGCACTAGGCATGAACTCAGGGGGAGTTTTGGATGACCAAGATTATCTCCTTAAGCTTCTTGCTTGGAATGGTCGCATAAGGCTTGAGATCTAGCACATGACTAAAATTTTGGTTGGAAACGACCATGAGTTTCAAAGAAAAATGTCAATTGTGCTAAATTTGCTTTAAAAAAATCAAGTACTTGAACAAATCATTCATTCTTGAACTTGTAGCAGTCTAAATTGACTCAATTCTAGCTTCTCGATTCCACTTAGACTATTGACATGGCTTGGATCATCCTTGGATACCTCTAGCTAGACTTTGATCTTGAATGGCTTGACATGTAACAAATTAGTACTTATGTGGCTTGGCTTGATTATGCATATCTTGTCATGATCTTGATAGCATTTCTATGAATTATGGCTTGGTGTAATACTTAATGGTCATTTCGGATAATCTTCATGGCTCTACTTGCTTAGCATTGAATAAATTTCAGCCACACCATGTTTTATTTTCCTCCAAGTAACTTGATGACTTTATTGCCAAAAGGGGGAGAATAGTTGGAAAAAAAGCCACATTTTGGGAGCTTGGGAGTTTTGAGGAAAACTTGCTCTTTCTTTTGCTCCTTGTGTCAACATGGTCATTAGCATCATTTTCTTTCTCTTGGACCATGTTTGACTTCAAACAAAATCAATCTTTGCGCTTTTTCTGTGTTTGAATCTGAATTATGATGTTCCTCGCCTTAGCGTTCGCCTCAACATCAAGAATATTTCCAGCGTTGATGTTCTCATCGGCAGGAACAACATATTGGGTCTTGACCTTTCGCCAGATGGCGTAGCCCTGAGCTTGGATGTAGGTCTCCATCCGACTCTTCCAGAAAGGATAGTCGATCCCATCGAAGATCGGGGGCTTGGTCGAGTACTTGTCTGTCGCCATGGCTCTAGAGACCGGTTAAGATTTATCGAGAAGAGCTAACCGGCTCTGATACCAATTGTTGGATCGAAATCGAAACAGAGGGGGGGTGAATGGTGCCTTCAAAAACTACCACGAGTATCCACACGATTTCTCCTCCTGAGAGACCATGTGGTCGTGATCCCATGTTTGTGATGAGTAATTGACAAGTGGTTTGGATAGCTTGAGTTTGATGTGAGTGGTTCGAGCCGAGTTGTCACGTGATGCGGTTTGGTTTCGGTCGGACCTGGTCAAACCTAGTCAATCGTGTTTAGGATGGGTATTCCTTTGATTCGACAGGTTTGGGCTTTATCATGCTAATTTTGATTACATGTATTGAGCGATGCTATTTGATGTGTTTCTTGTCTGTGTTGGTTGCAGGACATCGAGGCGGAGTCGTGGCGAGGCACGGGTGACCGGACTAGGCGCAGGTGGCGCTGAGGTCAGAACGGTCGAGGTGTGCTGAAGACGGCGAGGGCTCGAGGTGGCTGCGAGGCTTGCAAGGCAAGAAAGGAGGAAGCCTCCTGGAAGGTGCGCGAGGGGCGTTTGGGTAAAAACGCAAAGCTGCACTAAAGGAAGCGGGTTTGGATAAAACATCGAGTAGGTGGTGACCTAATGGGTAAAGCATGTGCAAACCCATTAGTGGGAGGCTATAAAAGGAGAGGGAGAGGTTGTGCTTAAATGGAGAGAATGGGTGTAAGAGTTAGGGTTTTTTGGTTCTCTCCATACATGAGTTGAATAGGTTTTAGGGCAGCATTTGTGTTCTATCTTGGGTGTTTCTCTTGAGTTGTGAGATGGGGTAAACCGTTGTAATCATTCCTCTTGTTTAATCTTTCATCTCTCTTTGTCTCAAGTTAAGAAATCTTTTTGTTTGAGATGTTTTGGTTCTTGTTATCTTTTGTTGTCTTCACTGCAGTCTTAAATTTTTATTTGTGTTTGCTCTTTGGCCGAGCTTGTTGATGGTGTGAGATTTCACTCTCCGATCAGCAGATTTATTGCCAAAAGTGCTGCTGCCTTCTCCATGCAGCAAATCAGTTTTTTTGTTTACTTCATCCGAGCAAGCAAAAATCAGTTTGGTTGGCTGCAGTTTACAGCTAGTGTTCACCTATTGCTCATGGCCAGCTTGCTTCTTTGGTGCTTTCAGTTTTGATTTGGGTTGTATTTTCTTTTGTTTGTTTGCTGTTGGCTGCATGCAGCTTTGAGAGTTATTTTGAGTCTTCTTGTTCTTGGTTAAAAGGCAGTTTACTGCTACGCTTTAGCTCTCTTTTGTGCTGTTCGGACTGCATGGTTTTGGAGTTTTTGTTGTGCTGTTTTTAGTCAAAAACCTTGCAGCGCTTCATGCTTAGTTTCAGCTCAAGAAATCCAGCAGGAGTACTTCGCACGGCAAGAATAAATTAGCTCCATGCAGCTGCTACTAATTCTTTGTTCTTGCACCCGAAGACTCCCTTTTGACTAGTTACTTGTTCTAGCATTTGATCCTTCTTGTCTAGCAGCAAGTTCTCAGTTCCTTTTTGGTTTGTCTGTGTACTGCCGAACATCTATTTGGATGTAACCTCCACGCAGAATTTTTAATAGCAGTCTTTTCAGGTTTTCACTGTTTGCTTAGGCAGCAAAGACAACTTTCGGTTTTATCTTTCGGTGCTCCTTTTGTGTTCGGCTAGTAGCCTCTTGCCAGCATATAGTCTTGCTTATTTGGTCTGAAGTTTGCTACTCATTGACTATTGTTTATTTTTTTTTTGGCTGCCGAGTATATCTTTTGCGTTCAGTTTCTTTGCTGCTCAGTTGTTTGTTTGTTTCATCAAGTTTTCAGTGAAGCCATTTTACTCTCTTGCTTCGTAGCTTCTATAGCTATCGAAGAAGAATTTCGAGTGGATACTTGGGGCGGATTTGAAAGCAACATTCACCCCCCTCTGTTGCCATTTTTGATCCAACAATTGGTATCAGAGCCGGTTAGCTCTCGTCGATAGATCTTAACCGGTCTGTGAGCCATGGCGACGGATAAGTACTCCACCAAGCCTCCGATCTTTGATGGCATCGATTATCCATTCTGGAAAAGCCGGATGGAGACATACATCCAGGCTCAAGGATATGCCATCAGGCGGAAGGTCAAGGTGCGATATGTTGTTCCTGCCGATGAGAACATCAATGCCGAAAATATGGCTGATGTTGAGGCGAATGCAAAGGCAAGGAACATCATTATTCAGGGGTTGAGTCATAGCGAGTTTGACCGCATATCTCATCTTTCGTCCACCTTCGATATTTGGGAGACCCTCGATGCTTACCATGAGGGCACCACCCAAATAAAGACGGTGCGACAGGACCAGTTCAAGCGAGATTATAACAAGTTTGAAATGCTCGCTGGCGAGTCCCTTGATGAGTGCTTTGCGCGTTTTCACAAGATTCTGAGCAACCTCCGAGCGGTCGGTCTCACATACCCCGACTCGGATAACGCTCGACAGATGCTCGCTGCACTTGACCTGCGTGTTTGGGAGATGAAGGTGACCACCATTAAGGACACCACGGACCTCTCGACTTTGACTCTTGACGCGTTGTACTCACGCCTCAAGACTCACGAGATTGACATTGTCTCTCCTAAGTCGAAGTCGCAGTCGATGGCCTTGGTAACTGATCCCACGTTGGCTTCTGGTCTTTCTTCTTTCGATTCGCTTTGTGGTGTCTCTCTCGCTGCTCTCTGTGACGTAACTGATGATCAGTTAGAGCAGCTTGAGGATGAGCAGCTGGCCCTCCTAGCTCGGAAGTTCTCTCATGCTTACAAGAGGAGGAGGGACAGAAAGAGAGGCAGACCTGTGATTTGCTTCGAGTGTGGTGTCCCCAACCACATTCGGGCAAATTGCCCCAAAGTGGAGAAGGGAAAGAACGACTACACCGACAAGAACCGCAACAAGAAGCCTCCAGTCCATGCCCAAGGAAAGAAGAAGTTCCGCGACCTTGGCAAAGCCAAGAAGTTGTTCCACCGCATCCTCACCGCCTTCGACGACCTCGAACTCAACGAGGTGGAGGGATGGAGCGACGACGACGGGACGGGTGACCAAGACCCCAAGGGTGGCGACGACTTCTCTGGTATGTGCTTCATGGCCCTTGAGGGCGAACTAAGCGACAGCGAGCTGTACTCCGACTCCGACGAGGTAAGCCCCACCTACGACCAGCTTAATGATGCCTTCCTTAAGCTAGGTAGATTCCATGCTAAGTCTAGGGCTAGGTGTACTGAGTTGGAGAAGGAAGTAGATAGACTATCACGGGAGCTTACTTCACTTATATTTGTTCCCTCCCGTGATGATTGTGATACATGCTGTGCTCTGTTGGGTGACATGGAGAAATTAAGGACTTCTCATGATAGTTTGTCTTCTGAGCTTGATTTGCTTAAGGTGTAGAATGTTAGTCTTTTGGCTGAGCTAGAGATGAGTAGGGTTGTTACTGCTGCATCTACTGTTGTTGAGACTACATCTTGTACCTCATGTGAGGATAAGGACAATGTGTTTAGAGGTCTTTATACCATGTTGCTCGATTTGCCCGAGACTTGTGAAAATTGCAATAATCTAAAGATGAATCTAAAACGGGCAGATCATAAAATTGCTGAACTACAAGCATTTTTTCTTGAGCCTATCGCTTTATGTGTTAATTGTCCCAAATTGACTGCTGAGCTTGAATCTGTTTCCAAACAGTTTCAAGAGATGATTGACAATAATAACAAATTGGCTCAACATGCTTCTAAGGACCCTGTTAGCTCACCATGCATTAGTTGTGATAAACTAAAATTTGAACTCATTGCTTTGAATGAAAAATGTGTGAAGCTAACTAAGGATCAACTAGTGAAGCCATCAACTGATTGTGATGTGACTGCTGGTGTGGGGGAGAAGCCCAAGGGTAAGGTTGAGATGCTTAACGACGTGAACCAAAACGCTAGTGAGGGACTGCCCACTCGAGTTGGTGTGCATGCACAAGCCATTCGTTCCTCCGCTGTTGGTTCTTCTTCTTCTACTCCCTTACCTTCGCTATTCCTCTTCTCCTGCTCTTCTTGCACCTCTCTCTTCGGGAGTGTCGGTACCTTATGAACACTCTCGAGAGGTTTGTAGGAGGCAAGAAGAAGCTAAATCTTATTCTAGACCAGTCCAAGATTTGCAAGTTCAATCAAGGTCTAGGATATGATTTCTATGCGGACATTAGGAAGCATCCACCTGCTATTCTCAGACCCATAGTAGGAGGTGTGATCGAGGTTGAGCCCAGATCTGATGAGTTTAAATTCAAGTCAGCGGGCTTTGTCCAAGGGATCTCTGACAGCAAGGTGATTCCACCTGCAGTTTCGGCCTCTCAGAAGGCGAAGTCTCATCGTGCTACTTCTACCTCTCAGAAGGTAAAGTATCATTGCACCTTCTGTAAGAAGGATGGACACTCGGTCGAGAGATGCTTCAGGCGCATCAAGATTGCGCGGAGAGACCGTGTTGAGGCTCTTAGGCGTATTCAGGGTCAGCCCCAGACCTTGAGTGCTCCTAAGACCAACACGAGGTCTAGGTTTGCTTCAGGAGCTTCTGATGGTTTGGGCAGCATCGAGGACTTGGTTTTGCCAAGTTTTCTGGTTTTCGTCCTCATGCTCCCCTTGGTCGTGACTTCCGTCGTTCTGAGGGTAGATCTCGTTTCCCCCGTCGAGATAGCTACCCGCGGCGTGATCGACATGTTGCCCGTGCCCCACTCGCTCGTAGCGATCGAACCCAAGAATGCCTTCTGGTCCGCACACGCACCATCCGGCTTGTTGAGTGACGAGAGCGTAGGGTAGATAGAGGTCGGTCACCGTGCTTGACTACTTCATCCGCCGACGTGTTACTCAAGATTGGTGCCAAAATCACTCTTGGTGTATCCCATTATCGAGTCTTTACTGCTTGACTCGAGTTTACTGGTCGGGAAGGAAGAGGTTTGGCTCGTAGACTCTGGGTGTTCTCGACACATGACCGGAGACTCACGTTGGTTCTCTTCCCTAGCCCGCGCTCCAGGTGATGAGACGATCACCTTCGGAGACGCTTCGTCTGGGCGTGTCATCGCCAAAGGTACTGTGCGCGTTAATGATTCATTTCTTTTGAGAGATGTTGCCTTGGTTAGTAAGCTGCAGTATAATTTGCTTTCGGTTTCTCAGCTTACCGATGACGGTTATGAGGTGAGCTTTAAGAAAAATGCTTGAAAATTCTTGATTCTTCGGGTAGTCTGGTTTTGCGGGATTTCTCGTTATGGGAGGATCTTTCGTGCAAATTTTTCTGAGTCTTCTGGTGATCCTCTCCGGTGTTTAGTTGCTTCTGAGTCCTGTGACTTGACTTTCTGGCATAGGAGACTTGGTCATATCGGATTTGACCATTTGACCCGAGTTAGCGGCCACGACCTCATTCGTGGTCTGCCGAAACATAAGATGGTCAAAGACCTTGTTTGTGCTCCATGCCGGCACGGCAAAATGGTTGCCGCTTCTCACCCTCTCGTCACAGGTACTATGACCGATACACCGGGACAGCTGCTCCACATGGACACTGTTGGACCAGCTCGAGTGCAGTCAGCAGGAGGGAAGTGGTATGTTCTTGTCGTGGTCGATGACTATTCGAGGTTCTCTTGGGTGTTTTTCTTAGCCTCGAAGGATGAGACGTTTACACATTTCCGAGGTCTTTTTAGTAGGCTTTTTGTTGAGCTCCCGGGTGCCTTACGAGCGATCCGCGGTGACAATGGCATGGAGTTCAAGAACTCCTACTTTGAGAGGTTCTGCGATGAGACAGGTGTAGAGCACCAGTTCTCTTCTCCGCACGTCCCACAGCAAAATGGCGTCTTGGAGAGAAGAACCAAACCTTGGTCGAGATGGCCAGGACGATGCTCGATGAGTACTCTACACCGCGGAAGATTTGGGCTGAGGCTATAGCTACCGCATGCCATGTCTCAAATTGAGTTTTTCTTCGGGCACACTTGCACCGCACTTCTTATGAGTTGAGATATGGGCGAAAGTCCAGTGTATCTCATTTTCGTGTGTTTGGTTGCAAGTGTTTTATTCTGAAGTCCGGGAACCTAGACAAGTTAGAGTCACGTTCTTGTGATGGTATCTTTCTAGGTTACTCAACTTCTTCGCGGGCTTATCGGGTTTGGAACTGCGAGTCTAGTAAAATGGTAGAGACCTGTGAGGTGACCTTCGACGAGGCTAGTCCGGGGACAAGGCCCGATATCTCAGGTTCTTTAGAGCAGTTCGAGCCTATCTTTGTGGATGACGAGGACGATGGAGATGAGGGTTGTCTACCCGATCCAGTCCCTCATCCACCCCTTGAGGTGCCTTCTTCCACTGCACCTCGAGGCGATCAGCCCTTGCCTTCTGCTTCTTCTGGAGCTAGTGGCTCTGTTCCTATCTCATCTACACATGAGGTAGAGGCCACTTCTTCATCTCATCCTGGACCTCCTCGGCATATCCAAAAAGCTCATCCTTCTGAGCAGATTATTGGAGACCTGTTTGAGCGAGTCACTCGTTCAAAATCTGGCGTGTCTCAATTCTGTCTCCATTCTGCCTTTGTCGCCTCCTTTGAGCCCAAAGACGTTTGTCATGCTCTATCTGACGAATCTTGGGTCAATGCCATACATGAGGAGCTTGAAAATTTCGAAAGAAATAAGGTCTGGTCGCTTGTTGAGCTCCCTCGAGGTCACAATGTCATTGGGACTAAGTGGGTGTTCAAGAACAAGCAGAGTGAGGATGGGGTGGTTGTTCGAAACAAGGCTAGACTGGTAGCTCAGGGCTTCTCTCAGGTTGAGGGTCTCGATTTCGAGGAGACTTTTGCCCCTGTAGCTAGACTTGAAGCCATTAGAATCCTGCTTGCCTTTGCAGCTTCTAAGGGTTTTAAGCTTTACCAGATGGACGCCAAGAGTGCCTTCCTTAATGGCTTCATTGAGGAAGAAGTCTATGTCCGATGACCTCCGTGTTTTGAGAACCCCAAATACCCAAACCATGTCTTCAAGCTTTCCAAAGCATTGTATGGAGTTAAGCAAGCCCTAGAGCTTGGTATGAGAGGCTTAAGTCCTACTTGTTGAGTCATGGTTTCAGATGGGTAAAGTAGACAAGACCTTGTTCATCCGCCGGCATGGCATCGATCTTCCTCGCCCGTCATTTATGTGGACACATCATCTTTGGCGCCTCTTCACATGCTCTCGTTTCCCAGTTTTCCGAGGTCATGAGCTCGGAGTTTGAGTTGAGCATGATGGGCGAGTTGAGCTTCTTCTTTGCTTCCAAATTAAGCAGACTCGGGAGGGTACCTTCTTGCATCAAGGCAAGTACACTCGAGACCTCCTAAAGCGCTTCGATATGAGTGATGGTAAGCCAGTATCCACTCCTATGGCTACATCAGCTACACTCGACCCAGATGAGGATGGCGAGCCAATTGATCAGAAGGAGTATAGGAGTATGATCGGCTCCCTCTTATACCTCACTGCCATGAGACCGGACATACACTTCTCCGTGTGTCTGTGTGCTCGTTTTCAGGCTTCTCCTCGCATTTCTCACCGCCAGGCGGTGAAGCGCATTCTTCGGTACCTTCGAGCTACCATTGACTATGGTATTTGGTACTCTTTCTCTTCCTGTCTTTCCCTTAGAGCCTACTCGGATGCAGACTTTGCTGGCTATAGGATAGATAGGAAGAGCACTTCGGGCACTTGCCAATTCATTGACACTTCTCTCGTTTCTTGGTCTTCGAGGAAGCAGTCCGGTGTTGCACAGTCCACCGCAGAGGCCAAGTACGTTGCTGTAGCTAGTTGTTGTAGCCAGATGCTTTGGATGGTCTCGACTCTGCGGGACTTTGGGTTAGTTATCGACAGTGTTCCACTTTTTTGTGATAACACTTCTGCGATTAACATTGCTAAGAACCCAGTGCAGCATTCCCGGACCAAGCATATTGATATTCGCTATCACTTCCTTAGAGACCATGTAGAGAAGGGTGACATCGTGCTCCAGTTTGTGGAGAGTGACCACCAGTTGGCTGATGTCTTTACCAAGCCATTGGATAGCTATAGGTTTTCAGCTCTGCGGGGAGAGCTTGGGGTGGTTTGTCCTTATGGGCTTGTGTGAGGGGGAGCTCTGTGTTTTTCTGCTTTATTATTTTGATTATGCTCTTACTTCCTTCTGATTGCATTGCATACAGGTGCATTGGGCTTAGTCCTTCTAGCATAAGATTAGAGTGTCTCTCTTGCCTAGTTGCTTAGTCTTCTTGCTACTATCTTGTGACTTTAGGATGCTGCTTGTTAACTGTCTCTCTTCTCTCTAGGTTGAGCTTACTCACTTCTTGTGGGTTCTAGCGAGTGTTGGGCCACCCTCGGGTAGACAGGGTACGTGTTTGCTCCCTAGGTTGTTAGTAGACCAGTTGATAGTCCTCGAGTCATATGGGGTAGATGAGAGTCAGTCTGAGCCATAAGTATCCTCTATATCTTATCTATGCTTTAAGGACTGCCCTTTCTCTAATTTTCTTGCCAGCTTCTCGATTTTACTGCTTTGGTTCAGGGAGAGTTCATTTGTGAGCTTCTGGAGCTTAATATTGACATAACTCAACTTGAACTAAAAGTTGCATCAGATGTTGAGGGGGAGCTTGATTTCTTTCATGTCATTCTGCATTGTAAATACCTACATTGAGCCTTGATTATTATCCTTTCATGACATGTTTACATCGTTTTACATCCTGCCATGATTTGTGCTTCATTGCTAGATTGATCATGACTTCATATGTGTAGACTAGCTTTTGCCATGATAAGTTAATTAAAATTGTTTAACTTGAATTAAAACTTGTTATGCTAGCTCTCGAGATTAGTCTTTCTTGAGTTATCCTTTTATGCTTCATGCCATGTCAAAAGACTGAGTTGAGTCTTGAATCTTGGTTGAGCATTAGATTGAGCTATGCTAGTTCTTGATGTAGCATGAGTTAGTACAATCATTAAGAATGCAAACGGATCTCTTTTGTGCGAAAAAACTGATCTCACCAATTCTTTCTCATGAGACGGTTTGCCATTGCACAAGGCATGAACTCAGGGGGAGTTTTGGATGAGCAAGATCATTGTTTTAAGCTTCTTTCTTGGCATGATCGCATAAGGCTTGAGATCTAGCACATGACTAAACAAAAATCTGGTCGGCAACGACCATGAATTTAAAAAGAAAATATGTAACTTGTGCTTCATTAGCTTAATCTACAAAAAGAACCAAGTACTTAAACAAATGTTTCACTCTTGAGTTGTAGCACTCTAATTAGGCTCAATACTAGCTTCTTGGTTCCGCTTAGCTTATTGACATGGTTTGCATCATCCTTGCATACCTCTAGCTAGACTTTGATCATGGATGACTTGACATGCTCTCAAATTGCACTAAATTTCATATTGTCATCTATTTGGTTTAGCTGTCTTATATATATTCTGTCATGATCTAGATAGCATCCTATTGATTTATGGCTTGATGGAACACTTAATGGTCATTTTGGATAATTCTCATAGCTCTAAATGCTTTGAATAATCAAACTTCAGCCATTTCATCCATTTCCATGACTTGTTCTCTTCCTTGCATCCTTGATGTGTTTATTGCCAAAAGGGGGAGAATGGTGGTAGAAAAAGCAATTTCGGGAGCTTTGAGGAAAACTTGCTCTTTCTGTTGCTCCTTGTGTTGACATGGTCATTAGCTTCATTTCCTTCCTTTGGATCATGTTTGACTTCTTTCTTGCATTTCAAACTCAACTTTACACTTTTTCGGGGTTTGTCAATATACTCTTCAAGGGGGAGATTGAGAGACCATGTGGTCGTGATCCCATGTTTGTGATGAGTAATTGACAAGTGGTTTGGATAGCTTGAGTTTGATGTGAGTGGTTCGAGCCGAGTTGTCGCGTGATGCGGTTTGGTTTTGGTCAGACCTGGTCAAACCTAGTCAATCGTGTTTAGGATGGGTATTCCTTTGATTCGATAGGTTTGGGCTTTATCATGCTAATTTTGATTACATGTATCGAGCGGTGCTATTTGATGTGTTTCTTGTCTGTGTTGGCTGCAGGACATCGAGGCGGAGACGTGGCGAGGCACGGGTGACCGGACTAGGCGCAGGTCGCGCTGAGGTCAGAACGGTCGAGGAGTGCCGAAGACGGCGAGGGCTCGAGGTGGCTGCGAGGCTTGCAAGGAAAGAAAGGAGGAAGCTTCCTGGAAGGTGCGTGAGGGGCATTTGGGTAAAAACGCAAAGCTGCACTAAAGGAAGCGGGTTTGGATAAAGCATCGAGTAGGTGGTGACCTAATGGGTAAAGCATGTGCAAACCCATTAGTGGGAGGCTATAAAAGGAGAGGGAGAGGTTGTGCTGAAATGGAGAGAATGGGTGTAAGAGTTAGGGTTTTTTTGGTTCTCTCCATACATGAGTTGAATAGGTTTTAGGGCAGCATTTGTGTTCTATCTTGGGTGTTTCTCTTGAGTTGTGAGATGGGGTAAACCGTTGTAATCATTCCTCTTGTTTAATCTTTCATCTCTCTTTGTCTCAAGTTAAGAAATCTTTTTGTTTGAGATGTTTTGGTTCTTGTTATCTTTTGTTGTCTTCACTGCAGTCTTAAATTTTTATTTGTGTTTGCTCTTTGGCTAAGCTTGTTGATGGTGTGAGATTTCACTCTCCGATCAGCAGATTTATTGCCAAAAGTGTTGCTGCCTTCTCCATGCAGTAAATCAGTTTTTTTTGTTTACTTCATCCGAGCAAGCAAAAATCAGTTTGGCTGGCTGCAGTTTACAGCTAGTGTTCACCTATTGCTCATGGCCAGCTTGCTTCTTTGGTGCTTTCAGTTTTGATTTGGGCTGTATTTTCTTTGCTTTGTTTGTTGTTGGCTGCATGCAGCTTTGAGAGTTATTTTGAGTCTTCCTGTTCTTGGGTAAAAGGCAGTTTACTGCTACGCTTTAACTCTCTTTTGTGCTGTTCGGACTGCATGCTTTTGGAGTTTTTGTTGTGCTGTTTTTAGTCAAAACCTTGCAGCGCTTCATGCTTAGTTTCAGCTCAAGAAATCCAGCAGGAGTACTTCGCACAGCAAGAATAAATTAGCTCCATGCAGCTGCTACTAATTCTTTGTTCTTGCAGCCAATGACCCCCTTTTGACTAGCTACTTGTTCTAGCATTTGATCCTTCTTGTCTAGCAGCAAGTTCTCAGTTCCTTTTTGGTTTGTTTGTGTACTGCCGAACAGCTATTTGGTTGTAACCTCCATGCAGAATTTTTAATAGCAGTCTTTTCATGTTTTTCACTGTTTGCTTTGGCAGCAAAGACAGCTTTCGGTTTTATCCTTCGATGCTCCTTTTGTGTTCGGCTAGTAGCCTCTTGCCAGCATATAGTCTTGGTTATTTGGTCTGAAGTTTGCTGCTCATTGATTGCTGTTTATTTTTTTTGGCTGCCGAGTATATCTTTTGCATTCAGTTTCTTTGCTGCTCAGTTGTTTGTTTGTTTCATCATGTTTTCAGTGAGGCCATTTTACTCTCTTGCTTTGTAGCTTCTATAGCTATCGAAGAAGAATTTCGTGTGGATACTTGGGGCGGATTTGAAAGCAACATTCACCCCACCTCTGTTGCCATTTTCAATCCAACACCTCCGATAGCTAAAAAGCTACGAAGAAGGAATATGAAATTTTACTGAAAAAGGAGCATAGACAGCAAATTAAAAGGAAAGTAGAACTGACCCAGCCGTACTACCAAAACTGCAATATCTACCGAGAGCAGAAGAAGTAATAAATGATCGGCTGCTTGCTGGCCGAAAGAAATAAATCATTACCACAGACTTGCTTGCTAGCCGAAGGAAAGCAAAAATAACAAACTGCAATTTAGCCGAACTGAAATCAGAAAGGAAAACCTGATTGAACGAGCATGGAGACTAAAGCAGTGCAGACTACAGCAGCTGCCGAAAGCTCATTTTGCTGCAAAGGAATTCAGCTAGAAACGAACAACTAAAAGAGCAACAGGGGGACAACACTCGGAACTGCAACCAACCGAAAGTTAGTACTTGAAGAAAGATGATTGTCCTTTTCAGCCTAAAACTACAAACTGCAGCTGCCTTTTGTTGGTACAGTAAATATATATGCTGAGACAAAACTGAGATTAACATTCATTGATTGTAGCTCTTTTTCAAGAAACTTGTTTAGAACTTTAAGCCCAAAAGAATATGAATTGAGCAGGAGAACATCAGATTTTTTAGGCAGAGAAGAAACAACAAGCAAGAGGGCTGCAGTAATTAACTGAAAACAGAGCAGTTCAGATTGCAAACAGGAATCATCTTGGAGCTGCTGAAAAGAACAAAAGAGCAAACTTACTACCTGAAGAAGTAATCAGACTGACAACGAAGAGCCAGGACATCAAAAACCGAACAGCAGAATAGAGCTCATCCTGTACTGCCGAAATAAGAACAAGAGCAGCACCCAACCAAATAATAATAATTAAAAGCTACCGACAACCTAGAGCAGTCAATCGAGTGAAGAAGACATCACAGGAGCATACTAAAAACAGAGAACGCAGCAGCCTGAGACCAGAAAAAAAATTACAATGCATATAGCTCCTTGTCTTCTCACGGCCTGACTGAAAACTTTAAAAAAACCGACTGAAAAGATTAGCCGAGAAACAAAATCCAAGCAGCTAGACAATCCCAAATAGCTAGGAGGTTTTAATCTTTATCCTAGAATGGTCTAGCGATTGGAAGAATCAGAGTAGACTACAAATCAAAGATAGGAAATAAAAAAAACAAATTCTCGGCCAAGGTCGCAAGGCGCTCTGTAGTTGTCGAGACCCCGGATTTCCAAACCCGGACCCTCTGTGTATTACTGCACTAGTCCCAGATCAAAGCTAGTGCACACAGTTAAACAGAAATAAGTACATCACCAGCATCGTATTAATACAATAATTGAGAGTACTGACCGAAAGGTCTCATTATTACAACTGAGGTTTTAAGACCTCACACACTCACAAAAACACAGCGGAAGCAGAAATAAATCCAACGAAGACCCATCAATACGCCACAGGCAATTGACTGGGGAAGCGCGACCTAGAACTCCTGGAATCCTTCATCGAAGCCACCGGCAAAGTAGTCGTAGTCTCCCTCTTGAGCTTCATATTCCTCTGAGAATTATTTTTGAGTGCAACGCGTGAGTACATAAAGTACTCCGCAAGTCTTGGGAAAAATGCAATAGATGCAAGGCTTGACAAAGGAAGGCTATATGGTTCTTTTGCACAAAGCAATATTTGAAATCTCAATTACTACTAATTATTTTCGAAGGCATCCATTTAATAAAGTAAATGTTTTAACAGAAACTATCAATAATTCTATAGTGAAGGTTCCATCTACCAGCACTAGCTTAAACAACTTGAACAAGTTTAATACTGCGGGTTACATCCACCCTCTCTGGCTCCAACCGCCAGGATACCCTTCCGAGAGTTCCCTCCACTCTCGGAATACAAAACTTTTGATTTTAAAACCAAAACCAGAAATCTACCATGTGAATGCATTCCTTGCCCGCCCTTGACCGTGGGCACGGCTATTCGAATAGTTTTACACTCTGCAGAGGTTGTACAACTTTACCCACAAGAGATAAATTATCCTAAAAGTCAACACGCTTCCTTTGGCATGAGACCCGGATAAAATATCACAAAGCCTTTACCTTACTCTAATCTAGCTAGATACCACCCACGAGGTTTCACCGCAGTAGGCTAACTGCCCAACCGAAGCCCCTCTTGCGCCATATGAGTACAAGAAATCCCTGTCCTCATCGTGAATAACCAGTCCATCACGGCACTCACTTTCCACTGGTGGCACCTAAACTAGACTATCATAAGTTAGTCACTAGGTCGCACCCATATAGACTTGTGGTTGTATGGTAGTGCTCAGTCTGGACAAACACAAGCGTCGGTCCTTACTTGACTAGGGTGGAACATACACTTAACAAGATCTCGTGCGAACTGCACCAAGCCAAACCAACCATCCACCCTAATCTAAACCAACTTTCACATTTTATTTTATTTTAAAAGATCAGTGGCAACTCCAATTACCACTAAGTTTATAAACACAAGGGTTCTATAAACCATAATTTCCCATTTTCAAGAATTTCCAATGTATTAGATAGCATGACTAAGCATTATACTACCAGACTATTATTCACAAGTGGTTATAATAATCTCATTAATGAGACAAAGGAAACTTCTAGGGTTACAATGGTACATGGCATTCAATCTCAAAGGAGGGTATAACAAAGTTGGATTAGCTAACACCTTAAAATTTGAACTAAGGTTTAATGTAAATAGCAATGCACATAATTTAAATTATTTAAAAATATTTCAAAATCATGGGTTCAAGATGATCAAAGGAGACTTGCCTTCTTGTGCACTGGTTGGTCCCTCTTGCTGCGGTTCGACAAACTCTTCTGACGTCGGGTTCTACGCGCGAAACGACAAAACAAACAAAATAAATTCAAATAAAATTCAAATAAACTCCAAAAACTGCAAAACCAGAACCAAAAGATAGAGCTCAATTTTAGATGAATTTAGGAAAAAGAATCGGGTTGATCGGAGTTCGGACAAGGAGAACGAGCGATCTAAAGTTTGCCGGGGCGACAAAATGCTGGAAATTCACAGATAGTACTGTTCATCCGAGAACAGTACTTTTGGCGAGAAGGCTAGCGCTGGCGAGAGGAGGCATGAGAGGTGAATCTAACTAGGAAAATGGGTTGCTAGGGACCCAAGGCACCCATAGGAATTGTGGCACGCTAAGCGGAGACCGTTGACGCACGGCGGCTACAACGACATGGGTAGGAGAGAGAATAAAATCCGGGCATGGAACATGGAGAAGTAGGGTGAGCACGGGCTAGAACGTGGCTTGGCGAAGCTAGGAAAATTGTTGGCTCGGCCAAAGACCCACCGGAGATGTCGCAAACGACGTTTGAACGACGTCGGGAAGGAAAAAGGAAAAACTTAATATCTTAATACTCGGTGAACGAAATCTAAAACTATTTGGAGGGTAGCTACCTGGGATGGTTTGGCACAAAGTGACGCGAACGGATTGGGGAAAACACCACCGGATAGATGGGGGACACGCGATGCCATTGACGGCCATGGCGAGGTTCGGAGGCGAAAATTTGTGGAGACTTTTTGGGGAAAAGGGAGTGAGCACGGCGTAGAACGCGGCGAGGCAAGTCTAAGAAAAATTACGACAAGGGCTAAAGCTTACCGGAGATGACGAATCGGCGTCGGAAGCGCTCTTGACCTAGATTGGGAAAACTCGATTCGGGAGATTGGCTGCACCAAAACCAAATTAACTTGGCAAGAAGGTAGATGGCACATGATGGCACAATGTGGCGAAAGGATCACGGAAAAACTCACCGAATAGCTCGAGACGCGACGAGCAAATTCGAGACCGAAGGGCCTCGATGCCGGCGGCGTCCTGACCTTTAATGGGACTTGCCACGGCAGGATGGGTTTAGGGAGCCAAGGGGTCCTATTTATAGGCTTGGAAGAGGTAGAAACCGACCGCAATTCGTGGATTTCGGTTTTGAGTCCGTGTCGAGAAAATTGGAGATAAAGGCAAGCGGATGAGCGAAGCGGAAAGAGGTTGGTTGGGATGGATTCCTTGCGTGATTTGGCAGAACTTTCCTTTTGGGAAGACATTGAGATAAGGTCCGGATTGGAAGTTATGAAGAGAGAGAAAACGGAAGAAAACGTGTGCAGAGAGATCGATCGGGATCGAAAGGTGTGCACTGGGGCGATGTTCATTCTCTCTTTTTTTTTTTTTGGAAATTTCAAATTGAGCTTAAACAAACTCCGAAAAATCCAGAAAAATTCACGAAGCTTACGGAGATATTTTGGACTTAATAAAAATATTTCCAACTCTGTTGGTATTTAATTTTCATACTTGTAATACTTTTTAATTTCAAACATACATTTTTTTGTACTCAGAAAATTCAGAAAATCGAATAAAAGCCAAATAAACTTCAAATAATTATTTTGAACTAGGATTTTCATATAAAACCAAAATATCTTTTATTTAATAATAATTTTAGGTTTTACTTAAAATACTTTTCAAATCTAGTTTTTCAAAACCAAAAATTCGAGGCAAATCTAAATAAAACTCAAATATTTAAAATAATTAATTTGAAATTACATTTTTCCAGAAAGCAAATTTTGGGATGTGACAGTAGTCCTAACTGAATCTGAGCAACTTAGGATGAAAAAGCTGAACACCACAGAACACTCGATACGAAAAACTGAGAGAGCACAAATAAAATTCATTTCAAAGAGATTCGGAGACAAGGGCTATTACATATGTGGGTTTTTCAGCTCATCTCTCTCAATCTTAGACAGCACACGCTAGAGAGGCACACAAACTTGAGGAGCTCACACAGGAAAATAAGCAACGAACAGAGCCATCTCTGCTATTATCACCTGCTCCTCAACTACCCAAAAGGAAAAGCACAACAAACTAAACCTTTAACCCCTCTCTCAAGATATACTTCAACTCCTCACTCAAGTCATAAAATCATGCAGGAGACACTCCTCCTTTTATAGCCTCCCACTAATGGGTTTGATATTCTCTTTACCCACTAAGCCTCCAACAACTCTTGTGCTTTATCCAAATCCACTTCCTTTAGTGCATCTTTGCGTATTTACCAAAATGCCTCTCCTGCACCTTCCGGGAAGCTTCCTCATTCCTTGCCTTCCAAGTCTCGCAGCTACCTCGAGCCCTCGCCGTCTTCGGCACACCTCGACTGCTTTGACCTAGGCACCACCTGCGCCTAGTCCGGTCGTCGTGTGCCTTGCCACGACTTCGCCTCGACGTCCTACAGCCATCACAAACAAGAAACACATCACATAGCACCGCTCGACATAATGTGATCAACGATAGCATTAAGAGA
Source organism: Dendrocalamus sinicus (assembly GCA_036346575.1). NCBI lineage: Eukaryota > Viridiplantae > Streptophyta > Magnoliopsida > Poales > Poaceae > Dendrocalamus > Dendrocalamus sinicus. Next base: position 250,459 of record JAYEVI010000273.1, read on the forward strand.
AACTTTAAGCATGAAAACGCCAAAACCTGTCGAATCACACGAATAAACATCCTAAGCGCTTCGACCAAGTTTGACCAAGTCTGACCAAAACCGATTGCACCGTGCAACGACATGGTCCAAACCACACAAACCAAACTCGAATTCCCTAAAACCGGCATTTTCTCCGCTATTCTCCCCCTTTTGGCAGTAAAATCATCAAGAATGCAAAAGGGAGAATAAGGCATGGTGTTGGATGAAATGGCTGAAGTTTGTTTATTTTAAGCATGTAGAGTCATGAAGATTATTCAAAGTGACCATTTGAGTATTACACCAAGCCATAACATACAAGTATGCTATCAAGATCATGACAAGACATATATAATCAAGCTAAGCCAAATAAGTCACAATATGAAAATTAGGCGAATTTCTTAGCATGTCAAGTCAACCATGATTATAGTCTAGCTAAAGATATCCAAAGATGATGCAGGCCATGTCAATAATCTTAGTAGAACCAAGAAGCTAGTATTGAGTCAATTTAGAGTGCTACTAGCTCAAGAATGAGACATTGTTCAAGTACTTACAAGTTTTGTATTTTTCAGCAAATGGAGCACAATTGACATATTTTTCTTTATAAATCTCATAGTTTTTTTAACCAGATTTTTGTTTAGTCATGTGCTAGATCTCAAGCCTTATACGACCACTCCAAGCGTGAAGCTTAAGAAGATAGTCTTGGTCAACCAAAACTCCCCCTGAGTTCATGCCTAGTGCAATGGCAAGCTGTCTCATGAGAAAGAATTGGTGAGATCAGTTTTTTTCGCACAAAAGAGATCTTTTTGCTTACTTAAAAATCATACCAACTCATGCTTCATCAAGAACTAGCATAGCTCAATATAAGGCTCAACCAAGATTCAAGACTCAACTCAGCCTATTTGACATGGCATGAATCATAAAAGGATAACTAAAGACAGACTAGTCTCACGAGCTAACCCGACATGAATTAATTCAAGTTGTACATTTTAATCAACCTATCATGGCAAAGACTTGACTACACATATAAAGTCATGATAAATTTAGCAAGTAAGTACAGATCATGGCAAGATGTAATGCATTGTAAATATGTCATAAAAGGATAATAATCAAGGCTCCATGTAGTTATATTACAATGCAGAATGATATGCAAGAAAATCCATCTCCCCCTCAACATGTGATGCAACTTTAGTTCAAGTTGAATTACGACAGTATTAAGATCTAGAAGCTCCCAAATGAACTCCCATTGAACCAAAGCTATAAAACGAGAAACTGGCAAGAAAAACAGAAAAGGCAGTCCTTAAAGCATAGATAAGACATAGAGGAACTATGGCTCAGACTGACTCTCATCTACCCCATATGATACTAGGACTATCAGCTGATCATCTAACACACTAAGGAGCAAACACGTACCCTGTCTACCCAAGGGTGGCCCAACCCTTGCTAGAACCTATAGGAAGTGAGTGAGCTCAACCTAGTGAGAAGAGAAACAGCTTATAAGCAGCATTCTAAAATCACAAGATGAGAGGAAAAAGTCTAAACTAGACAAGTGAAACACTCTAATCTATGCTAGAAGGATTAACCCCAATGCACCCATATGCAATGCAACAAAAAGGAGTAAGAGTATAATAAACAGGATAAAGCATGAAGCATAAAGACTCCCCCTCACAACAGTCCATAAGGACAAACCACCCCAAGCTCTCCCCGCAAGGCTGAAAACCTAGAGCTATCCAAAGGCTTGGTAAAGATGTCAGCCAACTGGTGGTCACTCTCCACAAACTGGAGCACTATGTCACCCTTGTCCACATGGCCTCGAAGGAAGTGACATCTGATATCAATGTGCTTGGTCCGAGAATGCTGCACTGGGTTTTTGGCAATGTTAATGGCAAAAGTGTTATCACAAAAGAGTGAAACATTGTCTATGGCTAATCCAAAGTCCCGCAAGGTCGAAACCATCCAAAGCACCTGGCTGCAGCAACTGGCAGCAGCAACGTACTCGACCTCTGCGGTGGATTGTGCAACACCGGACTGCTTCCTAGAAGACCAGGAAATAAGAGAAGTGCCAATGAATTGGCAGGTGCCAGAAGTGCTCTTCCTATCTATCCAATAGCCAGCAAAGTCTGCGTCCAAGTAGGCTCTGAAGGAAAGACAGGATGAGGAAGAGTACCAGATACCATAGTCAATGGTAGCTCGAAGGTACCGAAGGATGCGCTTCACCGCCTGACAGTGAGATATGCGAGGAGAAGCCTGAAATCAAGTGCACAGACACACGGAGAAGTGTATGTCCGGTCTCGAGGCAGTGAGGTACAAGAGGGAGCCAATCATGCTACGATACTCCTTCTGATCAACTGGCTCGCTGTCCTCGTCTGGGTCGAGTGAAGCTGATGTAGCCATAGGAGTGGACACTGGCTTACCATCACTCATATCAAAGCGTCTCAGGAGGTCTCGAGTGTACTTGCCCTGATGCAAGAAGGTACCCTCCCGAGTCTGCTTGATCTGAAAGCCAAGAAAGAAGCTCAACTCGCCCATCATGCTCATCTCAAACTCTGAGCTCATGACATCAGAGAACTAAGAGACAAGAGCATGGGAGGAGCCGCCAAAGATGATGTCATCCACATAAATCTGGACAAGTAAAAGATCAGTGCCATGCCTATGAATGAATAAGGTCTTATCCACTTTACCCATCTCAAAACCATGGCTCTACAAATAGGACTTAAGTCTCTCATACCAAGCTCTAGCGGCCTGCTTAAGTCCATACAGTGCCTTGGAAAGCTTGTAGACATGGTTTGGGTATTTGGGGTTCTCGAAACCTGGAGGCTGTCTCACATATACTTCTTCCTCAATAAAACCATTGAGGAAGGCACTCTTGACATCCATCTGGTAAAGCTTGAAACCCTTAGAAGCTGCGAAAGCAAGCAGGATTTTAATGGCCTCAAGTCTAGCTACAGGGGCAAAAATCTCCTCAAAGTCTAGACCCTCAACCTGGGAGAAGCTCTGAGCTACCAGTCTAGCTAAAGGAACGTGCGTAGGCTACGATAGCAGAAAACAAAACTTCTCTGCCGCGCACACAAGGACATCATGCTTAAGGAGGGATCATGGATCATTACCACTAGACGCGCAGCGCAGCTGAAGAAGAGTTGGAGAAGCCGATCCAACCACGCGCGTTGAGGTAGTAGTGGAAGTAGCCGATCGTCCCGACAGATCGTCTCCTCCACGCGATCAACCACACCATGAGCAGATCCAATCGTGAGGTTGTTGATGCCGATCAACGCCGCAACGAGCAGCGCCTCCACCGGTATCCACACGTCCCGGGCTGGAGCGCCGATCGCGAGTGTACCGGCACTTGCGGCGGCTAGGGTTTGGCTCGGGAGGTGGCGGCTAGGTTTAGCTCGGGATTAACGGATGCATGCACCCTCAGCCCCTCGCCTCCATATATAGGCCTCCTCACTTGGGCCTCGTGGACCGAGGCCCAATAGGAGTCTATCCGGATCTCTATCCGAATTGAGCCCACATTCGAATCACATTCGAATTAGTGTTCCAACCCGTTAAGTGTGCGACCACAGCAGGTTCACGTATACTTGGTCGTGACCGAAAATGCCTTTCGGTCACCCTGTTAATAGCGGCCTCTAGTAAGACATATTAACCCCAAAGTATACGTAAAGATCATATCGGCTGAACTGTAATGTTCTCATGTACGAATCCCTTTGCCTCACGATATAGATTGAGCTCAAGGCGAGACTGTGTCATCCTCTTAATAGCTCAATCACTCTCTCGATTCGTGATGGATTATAAACTCGTGATTGACTCCTCAATCACCTTGGCATGGCCATGCACTTTCATAATCCATTACATCGAGGGCGAGATATCTCTCCCATAAGGAGGGCAAATTCTATCTTGATCATTCACATCCCACTACATGTTTCATAGCAAACCCGAAGACTACTTTTATGACTACCCGATTCACGGAGTAGTGGTTAGTAGTCCCAAAATAGGCTACTACACGTGTTGGGAACCATGATGATCTCAAGTCTAAGGATTCTACATAAACACTACTTAAGACCAGCGATGACACATGGAATCTGCGGTGTCTCATGGTGGGTCTATCCAACATATGTTCACTAACACATGTCCATATTATTGATTTGGTATCACCATACCATGATTCATGAGACATGATCATCAATCAATACATATCTTGATCTTTGAATCATATTTGTTCCTCATATGATATATGATCGGGGATCATTTAGAAATAGCAACATTTTAGCATTAAGAGTCTCATGAATAAGTCACATACTCATTGATCAATAATGATAATGTCTATTTCAAGGAACAAAGTAATGCATCATAAACACAGTATGTGATATATATAACTTCTCCATGTTGCCTCTAGGGCATATCACTAACACTAGCCTTATTTCGAATCACCACTCCATCCTCACTTTGCTTGTTCTTGAACACCCACTTAGTCCCAATGACATTGTGACCTCGAGGGGGCTCAACAAGTGACCAGACCTTGTTTCTCTTGAAATTTTCTAACTCCTCATGCATGGCATTGACCCAAGACTCATTAGAAAGAGCATGACTAACATCTTTGGGCTCAAAGGTGGCAACAAAGGTAGAATGAAGACAAAAATGTGACATGCCAGAGTTTGAGCGAGTGACGCGCTCAAAGAGGTCTCCAATCATCTGCTCGGAAGGATGGTCTTTCTGGATATGTCGGGGAGGTCCTGGATGAGTTGAAGAAGTGGCCTCTACCTCATGAGCTGACGAGGTAGGAACAGAGCCACTAGCTCCAGAGGAAGAAGAAGGCATGGGCTGATCACCTGGAGGTGCAGTGGAAGAAGGCACCTCAAGGGGAGGATGAGGAACTAGATCGGGTAGACAACCCTCATCTCCATCCTCCTCATCGTCCACAAAGATGGGCTCGGACTGCTCTACAGAACCTAAAATTCGGGCCTAGTCCCTAGACTGGCCTCGTCGAAAGTCACCTCACATGTCTCTACCATTTTGCTAGACTCGCAGTTCTAGACCCTATACGCCCGCGACGAAGTTGAGTAGCCCAGAAAAATCCCATCACAAGATCATGACTCGAACTTATCTAGGTTCTCGGACTTCAGAATGAAACACTTGCAACCAAACACAGGAAAATGAGAGACCTTTGGTTTTCGCCGTATCACAACTCATAGGAAGTGCGATGCAAGTGTGCCGAAGAAAGACTCATTCAAAACATGGCACTTGGTCGCAATAGCCTCACCCAAAACTTCACAGGTGTAGAGTACTCATCAAGCATCGTCTGGCCATCTCGACCAAGGTGCGATTCTTCCTCTCCACGACGCCATTTTCTTTGTGGGCGTGCGGAGAAGAGAGCGGTACTCTACACTGTCTCATCGCAAAACCTCTCAAAGTAGGAATTCTTGAACTCCGTGCCATTGTCACTGCGGGTCACTTGTAAGGCACCCGGAAGCTCAACAGAAAACCTACTGAAAAGACCTCGAAAATGTATAAACGTCTCATCCTTCGAGGCTAAGAAAACACCCAAGAGAACCTCAAGAAGTCATCGACTACGACAAGAATATACCACTTCCCTCCTGCTTGTTGCACTCGAGTGGTCCAGCTGTGCCCATATGGGCGGTGTCCCGGTGCATCGGTCGTGATCCTTTGTGACCGGAGGGTGAGAAGCAGCAACCATCTTGCCGTGTCGGCAAGGAGCGCAAACAATATCTTTGACCATCTTGAGTTTCGGCAAACCACGAATGAGATCGTGGCTGCTAACTCGGGTCAAATGGTCAAATCCAATATGACCAAGTCTCCTATGCCAGAAGGTAAGGTAATGGGACTCAGAAGCAACTAAACATCTGAGAGGATCACTAGAAGACTCAGAAAAATCAGCACGAAAGATCCTCCCGGAACGAGAAATCCCGCAAACTAGACTACCCGAAGAATCAAGAATTTTGCAATTGTTTTTCTTAAAGCTCACCTCAAAACCGTCATCAGTAAGCTGAGAAATAGAAAGCAAATTATACTGTAGCTTACTAACCAAGGCAACATCTTTTAAAATAAATGACTTATTAACGCACACTGTACATTTGGTGATGACGCGCCCAGACGAAGCATCTCCGAAGGTGATCGTCTCATCACCTGGAGCTCGGGCTAAGGAAGAGAACCAACGAGAGTCTTCGGTCATATGGCGAGAACAACCGGAGTCCACGAGCCAAACCTCTCCTTCCCAGCCCGACGAACCTGTGTCAAACAGAGAGTAAAGGCTCAGTACTGGGATAAATCAAGAGTGATTTTGGCACCCAATACTAACTAACACGTCAAGCAGCAGAAGTAGTCAAACACGACTGAAGCTGAAGCTCAAAGAAGAAGAAGGTCTATGTGCAGACCTGAAGCTGTTGCTGGGTCCGACTACTACGGGAGAGCGAGTCGAAGCACCGGCAATATGCTGATCACGCCACAGGTAGCCATCTCGACGGGGGAAACGAGATCTACCCTCAGAACGGTGAAAATCATGACCAAAGGCATATCGAGGACGAAAATCAGTAAAACCAGAAAAGCCAAGTCCTCGATGCTGCCCAAACCCATCAACAGAAGCAAACCTAGACCTCAAGTTGGTCTTAGGTGCACTCAAGGTCTGGGGCTGACCCTGAATACGCCTAAGAGCCTCAACACGGTCTCTACACGTGATCTTGGCGTGCCTAAACATCGCTCGACCATGTGTCCATCCTTCTGACAGAAGGTGCAATGATACTTCACCTTCTGAGAGGTAGAAGTAGCATGATAAGGCTTCGCCTCCTGAGAGGCCGAAGCAATATGTGGAATCACCTTGCTGTCAGAAATCTCTTGGACAAAGTCCGCTGACTTGAATTGAACTTTCTCAGTACTGGGCTCAATCTCGATCACACCTGCTGCTATAGGTCGAAGAACAGTAGGTGGATTCTTCCTCATGTCCTCATAAAAATCGTATCCTAGACCTTGATTAAATTTGCAAATCCTAGATTGGTCTAGAATAAGATTTAGCTTCTTCTTGCCTCCTACAAATCTCTCAAGAGTGTTCATAAGATCTTGACACTCCCGAAAGAGAGAGTGCACAAGAAGAAGCGAGGGGAAGAAGAGACAGTAGAAGGTAAGGGAGTAGAAGGAGAACCAATAGCAGAAGAGCGAATAGCTTGTGCACGCACAGCCAACTTAGAAGGGACAGTCCTACTGCTAGCCATTTGGTTCACGTTGCTAAGCATCTCCACCTTACCCTTGGGCTTCTCCCCCACACCAGCACACACATCACAACAAGATTGTGGCTTCTCTAGTAAATCCTTAGTTAGCTTCACACATTTGTCATCTAATGCAATCAACTCAGATTTTAGTTTTTTCACAATTATTGCATGGTGAGCTAACAGGGTCCTTAGAAGCATATTGGGCCATCTTCTTGTTGTGGTCAATCATTTCTTGAAACTGTTTTGAGACAGATTCAAGTTCAGCAGTTAATTTGGGATAGTTTATACATGAAGCAATTGGCTCAAGCAGGGAAGCATGCAACTCAGCAATTTTATGATTTGCCTGTTGTGGTTAGAAACCAAACAGAGAGAGAGTATGGTAGTGGAGAGTTAGGTGAGCAATGGCTTAGGGTTTCTCCCCGTGGCCTGTGTTGTATATATATCCACATAGAGTGCTTTACAATTATACCCTTACATCAAGTATTCCCTCGAGGGCACTTATGCCATTACATGTCCCATTTTGGGCCTTACATTCCTCTAACAGGCCTGCTGGTCTTAGGTGGGGGCCACTCCTACAACAGGAGCCTCTCATGGTGAAGGGCTTCACGGGTCGAAGCTATGTTGCCAAGCCCTTTGGCCCCCTCCGTCCTGCGGCTGTGAGCTTTCCCAACGTTTGGCGAGCCTTATTGCTTGGTGTAGTGTTAGCCTGCCGCGGGTATGTGTTGGGCGGGTTAGCCTGATCTTCGTGCGTCCACGGGGCCTGCGTAGTGGGGTCGAGGTTGCCCTCTGGGCTGAAGGTCGAAGTCGAGTTCGACGTTGAGATCAGGGCCGACGTCAGCGTAGGAGTCGGAGTCGAAGTCAGAGTCAAAATCGCATTCGCCTTGGCAGGGTCAGTAGTTGCCCGGGCCGCCCTCAGCCGCGGGTTCTTTGGGCTGCGAAGTCGAAGTTGGAGCAGAGACAGACCTCACGCCAATGGCTTTTCCTGGGCGCGAGGTGGGTGCGGCTCTGCAGTCTGGTAGTGCACCTTAATGGCTCCTGGAATCGCGAGCCACAGGATGGCGGGGAGGCGCAGCTGCGGCCGTGCGTGCTTTCCACTCGAGGTGTGCACGCGGCGGGCCATGATTAGCGCATCGTGGGCTGTTTGCAGTATGTTTATATTTGAATTTGGAGTTGTCGTGGTTATAGACCAAACAGAGAGAGAGATGGTAGTGGAGAGTGAGGGAGATGAGTAATGGCCTGCCTTCTCCCCATGACCTATATTCATATATATGCACATATGAGGAATGCTTTTACAGTTATACCCTTACATCTGGTTATCCCTTTCGGGGGCACTTATGTCATTACACATGACCTATCTTTGGACCTTATAACCTCCTACTAGGCTGCAGGGATTTAGGTGGGGCCACACCTACAAGGAGCCTCTCATGGACAAGGGCTTCCGGGCGAAGCCATGTTGCCGAGTCCTTTGGCCCCCTCAGTCCTGCGGCTGTGAACTTTTCCAAGCGACCGGGGCTGCGCCGTGGCGAGTAGCCATGTTGAATGGGTGGCGGCGGGCTGGCGCCTAGCCAGAAATGAGCAGCGCGCGTGCTCGTCCCCTTCCCTTGAGCGGGTGGCGGCGGGCTGAGCCTGCCGAAGTAGCGCGCGTGCTCCCTCCCTACCCTTTGAGCAGCGTGGCGGTGGGTGGCGTGTGGCAGTAGGCGCGCGCTCCGTCCCCTACCCTTGAGCGGGTCGTGGCGGGTGGCGCCTGGCGAAGTAGGCAGCGCGGCGTCGTCCCTTCCGCCGAGCGGGTGGCGGCGGGTGGCGCCTAGCTGAAATGAGCGAAGCGCCGTCCCTACCCTTGAGCAGTGGCAGCGGGCTGGCGCCTGCCAGTAGGCGCGCGCTCCTCCCTACCCTTGAGCGGGTGGCGGCGGGTGGCGCCTGGCAGTAGGCAGCGGGCTCCGTCCCTACCGCCGAGCGGGTTGCGGCGGGCTGGCGCCTGGGCAAATGAGCGCGCGCGCTGTCCCCTCCCTTGAGCGGGTGGCGGCGGGTGCGCCTAGCCCGTAAAAACGCGCGCCGTCCCTACCCTTGAGCGGGTGGCGGCGGGTGGCGCCTAGCCCGTGAGGCGCGTGCTCCGTCCCCTACCCTTGAGCGGGTGGCGCGGGGTGGCGCCAGCTGAAAGTAGACGCGCGCTCCCTCCCCTACCCGCCGAGCGGGTGGCGCGAGGCTGGCGCCTGGCAAAGTAGACGCGCGCGCGCGCTCCGTCCCCTTCCTTGAGCGGGTGGCGGCGAGCGGCACCTAGCCGGGCGTAGACGCGGCGTGTTCTCGTCTATGGGGGTGAGGAAGAGCTCGTTGTAAATGGTTACACGATGCTAGCTTCCAAAGCGACAAAGATGATTTTAGATCGCAATCTGGATTTGTGTTACGCCTAAATGGCGGTGCGGTGGTGGAAGAGTTCCAAGCGAGGAGATGGTTCTTGATTCTACAGCGAAGCGAGTACATAGCAGCTTACGAAGGCGCTAAAGAAATTTGTTTGGATCAAGAAATTTGTTTCGAGCTTGGTGTGGTGGCTAGTGCCTCCAGCCCAATGGACCTCTTTGTGACAATAGTGGGGCCATTGCGCAAGCCAGGATCCTAGATCACACGAAATCCAAGCACATTCTCGGCGATTTCATCTCATCCACGAGATTGTGGAGAGAGGCAATGTGAAGATATGCAAAGTACAAGCGGTTTGAACATTGCAGATCCATTGACAAAGCGCTTCCCGACCAAAGCATGAGGCTCACACTAGGGCAATGGGTATTAGATACCTACATGGTTGACTCTAGTGCAATGGGAGGCTATTGGTGATATGCCTAGAGGCAACATGGAGATGTTGAATATATCACATACTATGTTTATGATACATTGCTTTGTTCCTTGAAATAGACATTATCATTATTGATCAATGAGTATGTGACTTATTCATGAGACTCTTAATGCCAAAATGTTGCTATTTCTAAATGATCACGATCATATATCATATGAGGAACAAATATGATTCAAAGATCAGCATATGTATTGATTGATGATCATGTCTCATGGATCATGGTATGGTGATACCAAATCAATAATATGGACATGTGTTAGTGAACATATGTTGGATAGACCCGACATGAGACACTGCAGAGATTCCATGTGTCATCGGTTGGTCTCAAGTAGTGTTTATGTAGAATCCTTAGACTTGAGATCATCATGGTTCCCAACATGCGTAGTAGCCTATTTTGGGACTACTAACCACTACTCCGTAGCTGGGTAGTCATAAAAGTAGTCTTGGGTTTGCTATGAAACATGTAGTGGGATGTGAATGATCAAGATAGAATTTGCCCCTCCTTATGGGAGAGATATCTGGGCCTCGATGTAATGGATTATGAAAGTGCATGGCCATGCCAAGGTGATTGAGAGTCAATCACGAGTTTATAATCCATCACGGAATCGAGAAGTGATTGAGCTATTAAGAGGATGACACAGGTCTCGCCTTGAGCTTAATCTATATCGTGAGACAAAGGGATTCGTACATAAGAACATTACAGTTCAGCGAGATGATCTTTACGTATACTTTGGGGTTAATATGTCTTGCTAGAGGCGCTATTAGCAGGGTGACCGGAAAGGCATTTCGGTCGCGACCAAGTATCACGTGAACCTCTGGTCGCACACTTAGCAGGTTGGAACACTAATTCGAATGTGATTCGGATGTGGGCTCAATTTGGATAGAGATCCGGATAGACTCCTATTGGGCCTCGGTCCACGAGGCCCAAGTGAAGGTCTATATATTTGGAGGCGGGGTGAGGATGTGCGCTTCTGTTCCTCGAGCAAAACCTAGCCACCACCTCCCGAGCCAAACCCTAGCGCTCGCGAGTCTTTGGTACACTCGCGATCGGCGTTTCGGCCCGGGCGTGTGGATGCGGTGGGGCGCTGCTCGTTGCGGCGTTGATCAGCATCAACAAACTACAGATTGGATCGCTCGTGGTGTGGTTGATCGGCGTGGAGAGGCGATCTGTTCGGGACGATCGGCTACTTCCACTACTACCTCGGCGGCGTGGTTGGATCGGCTTCTCCAACTCTTCTTCATTGCGGCTGCGCGTCTAGTAGTAACGATCTATGATCCCTCCTTAGCATGATGTCTGGTGTGCGCGGTAGAAATTTTTATTTTCGCTATCATAGCCTCGCGCGTTCCTTCACGGTGGCGCCACTTGTCCTCGGTGGAAGTACCGGGCGGGGCAATGGCCGGGTGGGCGATATCGCGCCCGGATGTCTGCACGCTTCGCCCTCCGCCCCTTGTAAGTTGTCTAGAGTGCGAAGGCATCTCTTGGCGTATCCGCACTTGTTCTCACATGATCGCCACATGCGTCGTTTGTGCGGTGGCTCGGCTAGAAGGCGCGGGCCTTGCGGTGAGGTTCCTTGGTCCATACACCTCGAGGAGCACAAGCTATGCGAGGCCGCAACCCAAAGAGGCGAAGCAAGGCGGGTGAACCGCGCGTCGCGAGTTTTAGGTATTGTTGTGCGGAGCGCCCGATACAGCGGAGACTCCGCGGGGACCGGTCGTCGAGCGGCGGTGGCGCATGACGCCTCGTCTTCGTGGCACCGGCTCGCTCGAGGGCTGCCCTACCCGACTGCCGGCCACCTCGGCGGTGGCGCGTTGGCGGGGGCCGGCCCAGTGGCGCCCGTCGGACCGTCGGCGGGGCGCACGCCTCGATCCCCGGCGCACTATCGCGACGGCTGCTGGCGTCGAACACGGCCTTCACTAGGCCAGCGCCCACCAACCGGAAAGGCGTTACGCGGATGAGAGGGCGTGGCGGTGGTGCTGCTGCTACGAGGACACGTCGGCGTGGCGGACGAAGGTGGAGTAGGCTGCGGCGCCAATGACGCGGAGGAATCGCCCTCGGACCCGCGGCGAAGCGTCCTCGGATGCGGTCTCCCCACCTCCGAAGGGCGCTACAGCGTTGCGGGCCCCATGCTTGGAGTTGTGGCGACCCGACATCAGGGGACCTCGCATCCGACCACGGCGCTCACGCCCGGTCGGTGGCGGCGACGCCACCTACTACGCGGTGAGGGTGTAGGTGGTAACCACGGCTCCCTCTCTCGCTCGACCCGCGAAACTCTCCCGATCTGCTCGCTCATTCCGTCGGCATCGGGCGAGGCGAGGTCTCGGGCGTGGTGAAGGATCGAGCAGCGAGTGCGCGAAGTCAAAACCTGTGCGGTGTCACGCGGCATCGCCCTTTGTCGGCGGCGAAGCCTCCTGACCCTCGGCGCGGTGGGGTCGAACTCGTCTTGTCAGACTACCTCCGTGCACGGAGATACTCCGGTGCTCTCACGTGGCGCGAAGCGGGACCAGCGGCCTTGACCAGCGGATGCTGTCATCATGCGAGAGACCACACAGGCGGCTGCGAACCTCGGAAATAAGGGTGAGTGCGTGCGCGCGTGTTTTATGCTCTGGCGGTGGTGGTATCATTCTGCTTTCAGATGCTTGTCATCGGCAGCGCTAAACGAGGCTCGTGTCCGGAAGCGGCAGCCCTAGAAGCCAAGCCGTGGCGGATGATGCTCCGCGATAAGGGCGAAGAGCTCCGTGCGCTGGAGGTGCCTTGGCAGCTATACAAGTCAGGTGAGAAGCCAAGCGCGCGCGCGAGAGGCGCGCCTCCTTCTGCGGCGGTTGCGCCTTGGAGAGAAGGCCCGGTGGCGAGACTCTTGCGAGGAAGACCGTGTCTTGGGCGTCGTCCGCGCTCGGCTGAGGGGGCAATGGAGTCTCTGGCCGGGCCTCAGTGATGCGTGCGTTGGCGTGCCGCGCCACCCACGGGCGGAGGACTGGTGGGCAGCAGCAGCTGAGTGTCGAGGAGGCGGGCGTCGTCGCTTAGCGCCAAGACCTTTGGGGAGCACTACGGCTATCTTGGCGTGTGCCTTGCCCTCGGCATGCTTCACACTCGTGGGTGTAGGCACATGCAGGAGCTAGCGAACCCTCACGGATCTTCTTGGCGGCCGGAGGCTGGCTGAAGCGCTATTCGTTCCATCGAGCCTAGCCTCCGGAACTTCCACGGCGGATGCGGGTCGTGTCGGGGCGATGCGGCGAGTTGCGATACAACAAGCGCCAGCAGCGGGGAGGACTTCCTCCGTTGGCTCGAAGAAGTTTCGAGGCCATGGCGTGTACGGGCCTTGGCGCCCGCGTGAAGCCCGAGTGCTGATCTGAGAGCAAAAGAGGGGTTCGCACTTGCGCTCCCATACACATGTCGGTTGACCCCATATTTTTGCAATGAGGCGATGCTCTATTTATTCTTCTTGTTGTAAGGCGTGTATTGGGCGATGGCGCCATTTTTATAGTCCGTGGCCCATCGCGTGCGAGGGTGAACCTCGGCAGTGCGTCTTATTTAAGTCCGTGGTGGTGTGTGCGGAGGCGGACCTTGGCGCTCGTCTTATTTATAGTCCGTGGACTCTCGCGTGCGGTGGACCTCAGCGCTACGTCTTATTTATAGTTCGTGGGTAGATGCGTGCGGGGCGGACCTCGGCGCTACGTCTTGTTTATAGTCCGTGGGCGAGTGCGTGCGAGGCGGACCTCGGCGCTACATCTTATTTAAAGTCGGTGGCTAGTGCGTGCAGGCGAACCTCGGCGCTACATCTTATTTATAGTCCGTGGACTGGTGTGTGCGAAGGCGGACCTCGACGCTACGTCTTGTTTGTAGTCCGTAGACTGGTGCATGCGGAGGCGGACCTCGATGCTACGTCTTATTTAAAGTCCATGGACTCTCGCGTGCGGAGGCGGACCTCGACGCTACGTCTTATTTGTAGTCCGTAGACTCTCGCGTGCGGAGGCGGACCTCGACGCTAGGTCTTATTTATAGTCCGTAGACTCTCGCGTGCGGAGCCGGACCTCGACGCTACGTCTTATTTATAGTCCGTAGACTCTCGCGTGCGGAGGCGGACCTCGACGCTACGTCTTATTTATAGTCCGTGGACTCTCGCATGTGGACAATGGTACTTTGTGCGAATAGCGAGTTTTATTGAACTCCCGTTTGCGCGGGCGAGCATCGTACAATAGGGGGCCTCTAGGCGTAATATCGCCGTAGCTTGTCTGTGTTCCATGTGTGGCGGAGAGTCTGTCCCTCGAGTGTGGCGGCGGTATGCTTCATACGCAATGCCTCCGTCACGATGAATGGACCCTCCACTTGGACTCCGGCTTGCCGGCGGTCTGCATGGGCGCCGTTACGAGATGAATCCCGGGCTTGAAGCCCGCGGTATATGGACCGGTCACGAGAGCGCATGCGCGCGTGTACTTTTCAGCGTGTTGAGCTGCGCTTGCCGCGCTCGTCGAGAGATCAAGGACACTCGGAGGTCCTGCGTCGGCGCTGGGCGAGACCCTCCGCGAACGACCTTGATTTCCTCGGCGTCCTGCTTCATCGCGAAAAGAAGCTTGAGCAGTGTGAACCCGTTGGGCGTGTTATCGTTGTGCGAAAGGACGGAGGGTGCCTGGCTTCGCTAGGCCACTTGCCCGGCCCTCCGACCAGCGCTTTTATGGCGGCGGAAATGGCGCCGTTCGCCCTCTCAACGCTCCGTTGGGTGGGGTGCCCAAGCGAGGCGAACGAAGTGTGATGCCCATGTCCTCACAGAATTTTTGAAGAGGTGGCGTTGAGCTGCAGGCCGTTGTCCACGGTGAGCTCCACTGGGCATGCGGCGACATATGATGTTTTGCGGAGAAGCGCTGCATGGCTGCCGAGGTTATTTTAGCGAGGCCTTGCCTCGGCCACACGGAAAAATATTCCAGCGCGATTACCACAAATCGCAGGTCTCCTGGGGCTCATGGAAGTGGTCCTACTATGTCAACACCCCCGCGTGGCGCACACACGAGGAATGGGGTTGAGGCTCGTCGAAGTGCGGATGATCCGTGCCATCCATTGGCACCCACGACACCGGCCGCGAGTCTGGCGTCGTGATGGCGATCGGCCCGATGAAACCTGCTGAGCATGCCGAGCCAATGACCTCGGCGCTAGATGGGACCGCACATGCCGCGTGGATCTCCACAAGGAGGTTCTTCCTTCTTGATGCGAGAGCGCGCGAGGCGGTGCCTGACCCCCTTCTTGTGAAGTATCCCTTCGAACACCTGGAAGGACCTGGCGCGGTGTTGCAGCCGCCGGAGCTCTGTGGGATCCTCCGGCTCGGCGATGCCCTGTAGAAAGTTGAAGATGGGCTCTCGCGATCGCCTGCGGGGCGATGTGGTGAGCGAGCGGCGTCTCGGTTGTCTGCGTGATGGCGCTGTGGTAGTACTTCATAAAGCGCTCCATCGGGGTGGCGATTGTTGGTGGCGCCGCGCGGCGTTGGCTTGCTCATTTTCTGCGCGAGGATGGCCTTGGTGTGATGCCCAGAAGTGCCTTTCCCTTGCCTAACGGCGAGTACTTGGCGCCTTCGGGATCCTTGGCGATAGGACTTGTCGGCGTGGCACGCCACCAAACAGTGCATGCAGAGCGAGCACTCGTTGTCGCCGCGCGCCTTGAGCTTTGCGGGCGAAAGACAACGCCTCATATTGGTGGGTTATTGGTAGCTGAAAAGGCAAAGCGGCTGAGTATAATGAAACCTTGCCCCTCGGGTGTGGCGATTACGCGCCCTACGCCCGCGCCGCGGCGCGTGGGCTCCGTCAACGGTGAGTGTCAAGCAGGTCGTTATCTTTGTTGGGCGGTGGGCGGCGGGGTCCTCACGCGCGAAGTGGCGAGAACGAGATTTGATTGCCGTCCTCGGCGTCGTCGGGGAGAGCAGGCGAGCTCGGCCGCCTTGTCATGCATGCTGTGGATTCTTTGTTGTGCAGCATCTCCGCCCGTGTGAATGAGGAAAACCTTTGTGATTGGGTGGGCCAAAAATAATGCGGAGCTTCACGGAGGCCATGACCAATGCGTGAGCAAGTTTTTCAAGCTCTGTATATCTCTTCTTGGCGCCTTGAAGGGCCGGAGATGAAGTATACCGGCGTTGTGCGGCACCTTCCTCTAGGGCGAGGGCGGTGGCCCCATTGTGGTGCGCGGCCGGATAGAGCGGGGAGGAGCCTCAGGTGTTGGGGCGACCAAGGTGGGAGACTCGCGGTGTTTCTTGGCGCGTTGAAGGCCTCCACACAATCACCATCCCAACGGAATCCGTCGCACCATGTGGTGTCTTAAGAATGGCAAACCTCGCTCCACATACGGAAAGAGGCGGCTCAAGGCTGCCATGCGGCCGCCGACCCTCTGGACTTCCTCGTCGTCTTGGCGGCTCCATACCCAAGATAGCATCAACCTTATTAGGGTTGCTGGATGCCCGCCGGACACGAGTAAGCCCAGTTTGCCCTTTTGCGCTGAAGGCGCGCTTGTGGGGTTGAGCTTGATGCGGCTTTCTGAGATTGTCGAAGGTCTCACGAGTCCCGGCCATGCAAAGCGAGCTGCCGGTTTTGACTACCACATCGTCGGCGTAGGCCTCGACATTCCTCTGGTGGCGGCGGGGCAATGGCGGCGAGGCGGGTAAAGTAGCGCGCATTCTTGGGCCAAGGGCATCTGATGAAGCGAAGGTACCGGCGGTGTGATGAAGCTAGTCTTGCTCTCGTCGTCTTCCGCCATGTAGACGATGATAGCGGGTAGGCATCTAAGAAACTCATTAGCTTCGCACCCGCGGTAGCATCAACCAATTGATCGATGCGCGGCAAAGGGTAGTGTCCTTTAGGCACGCCTTGTTGAGTGCCGTGAAGTCGATGCACATGCGCGGGCCCGCTAGCCTTCTTGACCAATCTGCGGGTTGGCGAGCCACTCACGGATGATGGACGCGCGGATGACCCGGCTCAAGAAGCTTTTCCACCTCCACCTTGGCGCTGCTACCGATCCATGGACATGCGGCGAAGCTTTGCTTGACCCGCTTGGCGTCGGGGTGGACCGCCAGCGGTGCTCGATGCTGCGCGGTCCACGCCCTTGATATCTTCGGTGACCATGCAAGATGTCGGTGTTGCTTGAAGCTTGCGAAGTAAATCTTGCTCGACCTCAGAGAGCCCCTCACCGATGGAGACAAGCGTCCCTCCGCTGGAGGCGACACCCTTTGACCCGCCCTCGGGCGAGGCTTAGCGTCCACCCCGGGGCGGAGGGCGCATCACCAACCCCGGGAGCTTCATACATAAGAAGGCGTGGTGCGGGACCACCTCGAAAGAGTTGATGGCGGGCCGCCCCAATATGACATTGTAGGGGTGTGCGATGTCCACAACATCAAATATGACGCGGTGGGTCCGGATGTTACTCTCCTGGCGGAGCATAACGGGAAGGGACACCTGCCCTATGGCCTGCAACGGCTGACCTCCGATGCCCTGAAGCGGAGCTCATGTCGGCTCCATGCGACTTCGATGGGTTCCCATACGATCGAGGGCCCCTGCGAACTGGATGTTCGTAGAGCTCCCCCCATCGACAAGGATGCGCGACGCCATAACCAGCGATGTGGGCCTAGATGACGAAGGATCTTGATGAGGAACTCCGCCCCTGGCGTCATTCATGGTGAAGGTGATATTGCGGGCGCCCGACCGCGATTGCGGCTGCTCCACGGGGCCACGATAAGAGCCTCCGGTGATAGCGTTGGCAGCGGCTCCGTGCGTCTTTCCTAGCTGGAGCTTGCGAGGGCTGCCCCTCGGATACGCTCTGGACCTCGGCGAGGGCGAGAAGGCGAGTCGAGATGCGGCCATCGCCCGTCGCAACTCCGCGACGCGGTGCGTCTTCGTATAGTGATGACCATAACGTGCACCTCGCACCATTTGCGTAATAGAGTTGCTCTTGCTCCACTCAGGGTCGCTCATCGCGGCCGAGCTCGCGCCAGCGTCCTCGAAGGGCATTTCGATGATGAAGGTATGGGGCCTTTGGTGATCTGCTGGCCCGGTGGCGTCGGGGCTTGCATCGCTCGTTGAAGAGCCTCGGCTTCGGTCTGTTGCTCGAGGGGCCTCGGGCGCGCCGCTGGTGCGATCTGCCAAGCGGGGACTCGGATCAGCAGCGCGCGCGCTGCGGCTGGGCGTGAGGCGTCGCGGCTGTCCGCTCTTTCGGCGCGAGCCTGGCGTGGTCGCGGCGTGGCTGCGACCGAGCCTCTTGCATGTCACGGACAGCTCGCGAAGATCCCAGACTCTGTTGGAATGCTTTGAGGCCGCCGGCGGCGTTTCCACCGCTGTGCGGGCGAGGCCGTCGGCACGCTGGCGAGCGGATCGGCGTGGGCATGACAGCGTCGCGAGCTCCCGAGCTGCCGGTCGCTCCATCGTGGCTACCTTGAACTGCGGTCGCGCTCCGGCAAAGGTTGCGCGAGCGGCGAGTCTCTTCTTTGTCGCATCGGCCGGTCGATCGTCGTCGCGCCGCATCGGCGTCTTCCGACCACGGGGTTAGCCGTCGCGATCTTTGGTGGCGGGGTGGGTGGGCGCAGCGCGGTGGCGGCGGTCGTCGCGGCGCCCGGTGGCGGCCGGTCGTCGCGGCGCCGGTGGCGGTGGTCGTCGCGGCACAAGCGTCAACGTCCTCGCCGCGTCGCACTGCGTCGCCCGGCCGCTCGGCGCGGCCGTGCCGAGCCCTGGTACCCATGCGATGCTCGACCCGGCCACCTTCTTTCCCGCCGCGCCGTTGGCGAAGCTTTTTGGTGCCATCCTTTTTCAGGTTTGGGCTTACTCTGTCCTCCCCACGGACGGCGCCAGCTGTTGTGATTCTGAGACCAAGCAGAGAGGTGGTAGTGGAGAGTGAGGAGATGAGTAATGGCTTTGCCTTCTCCCCATGACTGTATTCATATATATGCACACATGAGGAGTGCTTTTACGATTATACCCTTACATCTGGTTATCCCCTTGAGCACTTATGTCATTACACATGACCTATCTTGGACCTTATAACCTCCTACTAGGCCTGCCGGGTTTAGGTGGGGGCCACCCCTACAACAGGAGTGTATGATTTTTTTCTGAAAATTTGGTTGAAGTTCCAAAAAGCTAAGAGGGTTAAGGAGAAAACAAACATATTAAAATACTAGAAAATTTGAATTTAAAATGCGAATCCGAAAAGATGATCCATAAAAAGGAAGGGAGAGATTTGGCCTAAAATATAAAATCTTATTTCTGAGAATGATGGTATAATAAGGAGAAAGCAAACCAATTGAAAAATGCCAACATGCATATATACATGGGTACATAATAAAAACTTTGGCACCTATAAAAATTAGTGCTAAGAATATGAAATAAAAGCTAGGAGAGTACGAAAAGAAATTAAAAAGAAAAGGGGGAGAAATGAAACCAGGCCGGCCATCACCCCGGCCCAGCCCATGTCTCCCCGCGCCTCTCCCACTGCGACCAGACAGCCCAGCCGGCCCACTTCCACCCTCGCAGCCTAACCCCCGCGCACGCATCCGCTCCCGCTGTCGCCTGGGCCCGCTCCCTCGTGCCCTCTCTCTCTCGCTACTGGGTGGGCCCGAGCCGTCAGATTTGTCTTCTTCCCTCCTCTCTGTGTCCCCCCACCCCGCACGGTGGCTCATTCCTCTCCGCTCATCTCCACCGTGCAATCCCGGTTAAAAGCCGCGAGACCCGGGGGCGCATGACAAGGGCGACGTGCGGGCGCAGCTCAGTACCATGCGGCCTTAACCCCGCCGCCCGCTATCGCTGCTGACAGCCGAACGGGTGCGCACGACCACCGCCGCAATTGGCCATGCCTTTTCACCTATAAATCCCTGGGAACCCCTTAATTGCATCGCAACACTTCACACTACGCAACCCCGGAAGCAATTGCACCAAAACCCACTGAACCGCCGGCGAGACCACCTCCCTCCCCAACTTCGGCGACCACCCGATCCACCAATCCGAGCCATTAGAATCCAATTCCCCGCCGCCACACCACCTCCGGCTCACCGCAAAGACAACCCCGCCCTCACCCGAGTGCCTCACCAACCGTAGCTCGCTGTCACCAGAGCTCCTCCCGAGCCGCCGCCACCGCATGCCGCCGGCATAACTCCGGTGTCCCTCGGCCCACACCAACCCCACCGTCGGCATCCCCTTCGCACCGGGGACACGTTTTTGGACATACCCAAACCCCTCCGGCCACCCCTCGCCGTCGGCACCACCGCCACCGATTTCCTCTGTCGGCCCTCCCCCTTCAAGGGATACCTCAAAAGGTATATTCACCCTTATAGGGTAAGAAACACCTGAGTGCTCACTTGGCTAGCCCCGCTGATTCTCTTCTTTCCCCCCTGGCTCCTCGGCGCGTTGAGCCCCGACTATGCTGCGAGGTTGAGCCATTTCTTTTATTTTCCTTGCGGCAATTTGGGCTCCACTCGTCGGCCATTTGTCGGCTTTGTGGGCGGTGACATCTGGGACCCGCCTATCAGTACTACCCAATGGCATGTGGGCCCGAGCACAGAAAGGTCCCCACTGTCGGTGGCGGCGGCCACAGTGGCTCTTGTGAGAGGTCCCTGCTGCGAGCCGTGGGCCATGGATTTCACTAACATGTGGGCCCCTACGGCCATAGAACAGAAAGTAAATAATAAAAGAAAAGGATAAAATGTAAAATATGACATATGGGACCCACCTGACAGAAATTTGACAATTTTAGGATTTAACAGAACTAAGATTTTCATGTGGGCATAACTATTTCATTTTAACTCCAAATTGAGTGAGACAAATTTCTAAATTCATCTAAATTCAAGATCTATCTAATGGAACTGAAATCATGATTTTTAGAGTCCATTTGAATTTCTGGTGTTATTTGGTTTGATTTGTTGCTTTTCTTTTTATCCAAATTTTCGCGCACGTTGAATAGCATACGAGGCTCAAGAGGATGAGGTCGAAGCAGTAGCACTAGAAGCACCAGATCACCAAGACCCAGATCACTGTGACCAAGGCGAGTTAACACTTTGATCATATTGAACCTATGTTTATGCAAATTTAATTTTCTTTAAATTATTACCATGCGTGCTGCTATTTTATGTGGAAAAATTCGTTCATCTTCGGAAAATGTTAGTTATACACCTAATATAATGCTTGTTAATAATGCTCTGTTGAAATGTTTGGACATGTGAACCTTGTCGCCTTAGCAAAATTTTATTGTTATAGCTTTTACAAGTAAGTCCATATAAATACTGCGTTGCTTAGTATTGCTAGATAAAACGGGGGTACATAGCTGCCCCAAAAACAACACTTGCAAAGTATGATATGGTTGTAGGGGTGGCCCCCACATAAACCCAGCAGGCCTGGTAGAAGGTTATAAGGTCTAGAATAGGCCATGTGTAACGACATAAGTGCCCCTGAAGGGGATACTCAGATGTAAGGGTATAATTGTAAAAGCACTCCCCATGTGTATATATATATGGAATGCAGGCCATGGGGGGACCCAAGTCATTACTGTCACTTCTCCCAACTCTCCACTACCATCTCTCTCTCTGTTTGGTGTGTAACCACAGCGGTTGGCGTCGTCGTGGGGACGGCGGAACAACTTTGGTCAGAAGAAGGATGGCACGAAAAAGCTTCATCGGCGGCGGGAAAGAAAGCGGCGGATCGGAGCGTCGCGAAGTACGGGGCCGGCATCGGTGTTGAGAGTGCGGGTGGCAGCGCAGCGTGGTGGTCGAGGCGTCGGCCTTCGCCGCGACGACCGACCCCATCATCGGCACTCACGGCGACCCGGGGTACGGGGCTCGTCGCTGCGGCGGCCGACCCGTCGCTGGCGCTGCGGCGACCAACCCGTCGCCGGCGCTGCGGCGGCCGACCCGGCGGCGGCGGCAACCAACCTCACCGCCCTCGCCGCGCGCTTCGCGGTAGTGCGGACCGGGCGATTGAAGTAGCCACAGAGCGGCCGGCAGCTCGTTGGCTCGTGGCGATGCGTACTGTGCCGCCCGTCGGCTGGCGTGCGGCAGCCTGCCGCGTGGCGGTGAAGCGCCTGGCGGCCCTCAAAGCGTTCGGGAGCTAGGGGATCTTCGGCGGGGCTGTCCAAGACATGCAAGAGGCTCGGGCCAGCGAGCCACGCCGGCGGTCGCGCGAGCCCACGTCGGAAAAGGCGGACAGCGCGGCGCCCCCATCCAGCGCGTCCGCGCGGCGCGTTGACCAGAATCCCGCTTTTGGCAGCGCTACGGCGGCGTGGCCGAAGACTTCAAGTTCCCGGTGTCATCGAGCCATACAAAGGTGATCACGGACCCCGTGAGTTTATGCGGCGTGTCTGCGAAACCATGTCGAGGCGCGGCGGAGATGACACCACAAAGCGAAGGGCCTCCCCTCACGTTGCAGGAGTGGCGCTTTCTGGTTTTTACCATAGAGCCAAACTCCATCTGGCGTGGGAGCAGCTCGCGATCGCCTTCACAACAACTTTCAAGGAAACTATGTTGAGCAAGTTGGCGAGAACAGCTCTTTGCAGTGAAGCGAAACCCGAAGAAGCTCGAGACTACTTCAAGCGCCGCAAATATCCGATGCCAAGTCAAGGATGTCAGCGAAACCACCGTTGTCAATGCAGCCATCGGGGCCCTGCCGGGCCCCATGGCGAGTACAACGCAAGGAAGCCGATCAAGGCAGTGGCGAAGCTCTTCGACAAAATGGAGAATACGCCGGGGTGGAAGAGGGCGCGCGGCGAAGGCAAGGTGGCGACTTCGACACCAACCAAGCGGTGGCTCGTAATCGAAGCCCGCCGAAGGACAACTCTGCGAAGGCGTGGCGAGTCATCAAGGGCGCCCACGGCGCAAGGATGCCTCGCATGAGCCGTCCGATAGGCCCAAGCGTGGCGGCGAGAAGTCGTGATGAGGCGATGCGTCCTCGACATTGAAGGCGGTTCGACAAAAAGCGCTCCGTGGGTGGGCGGTCGGGTGCGAGGCGGGGGCGCGGCGTGGCGGGGCGCGACGATAAAGCGAGGATATTACAACGACCAACACTAGGGGCTGTAGTGCGCGATCCGCGATCGCGGCGCTCGCGGCAGCGTCACGAGATAGGAACACGGAAGCACGCGCGCCGTGGTGGCCCGTGCGCACCCATCTGAAGCCCGGTGCACATCCGAGCACAAGGGCGCGCCCCACGAGGGCCCTCTGCGGATCGGGCTCATGTGCGGCGGCCTCGGGAGGGCTTTGCGCGCTACGAGCTCGGAGGCCACCCACGCGAGTTATCAATGTCATCTCGGAGGCTCCTCGTTGGAGTTCGCCTTGAAGCGGCAGCGGAAGGCCTACGTGCGGAGGCTACACCACGTGGCGGCATACCCGGTCACGAACACGCCAGTTGGAGCGCGGCGCGAGGTCACGTTCACCCCGCCGATGCCCAAGGCATAGAGCTTCGCACCGGACCCCACGGCCGTCCGAGTCGTAATGGCGGGATGCGGCGTGGGGCGTGCCCTGGTCGGCGGCGGCAGCTCCGTGAACATTCGTTCGCGGCAACCCGACGGATAGGGATCCCCGAAGCGCCTCGGCCGTCGGAAGTCCGTTGCAGGTTCGGAGGGCGACCTCTGAGCGCTCGGCCAAATATGCCTTGGTCTCCTTGGCCAGGATAACAATGCAAGGGTCGAAGATGCCATATTCAACATCGTCGATCTCCCGTACCCTTACAATGCCATACTGGGGCGTCCGGTCCTCGACTCCTTCGGGGTGGTACCGCATCACGGCTATTTATGCATGAAGCTCCCGGGGCTGCGGGCCATCATTACCGTTCGTGGTGACCAGGACATGGCTCGGCGCATTGAGCATGGCACCAGACATCCCGTCGTGGCGACCACCGGCACTCTTAGAATCGGCACCACAGCATGGGGACCCGCGGTGTCATCCGGGGACAGCTCGACAGGCCCACAGCTAGCGCAACTACTAGAGGCTCCGGCCGCGCCAGAGACAAGTGGTTAGTACCTCCGCCACATGTAATCGCTTACCCGTGCAAACGGGAATGAAACAAAGTTTCGTTTGTCGCCACCTGTTATCATTGTGCGAAAAATACGCGGCGAGAGCGTGCGGAGGCTTCGCCTACGCGCGTACTCCCAGAGTATAAAGAAAGACGCACGTTCGCGTGTGCACTCTCCGTCAAAGACACGGGAATGAGTATAAACAAAGACGCACATTCGCGTGTGCACTCTCCGTCAAAGACACGGGCATGAGTATAAACAAAGACGCACGTTTGCGTGTGCACTCTCCGTCAAAGACACGCGCATGAGTATAAACAAAGGCGCTGCGTTGGCGTGTGCACTCTCCGTCAAAGACACGGGCATGAGTATAAACAAAGGCGCTGCGTTGGCGTGTGCACTCTCCGTCAAAGACACGGGCATGAGTATAAGCGAAGATGCATGTTCGGCGTGTGCACTCTCCGTCGAAGACACGGGCATGAGTATAAGCGAAAGCGCGCGTTCGCGTGTGCACTCTCCGTCAAGACACGGGCATGGTAGAAAGCGAAGGCGCTGCGTTCGCGTGTGCACTCTCGTCAAAGACACGGGCATGAGTACAAGCGAAGCGCGCGTTCGGCGTGTGCACTCTCCGTCGAAGATACGGGCATGAGTATAAACAAAGGCGTGTGGGGGCGCCTCGCACGCACTCTGAGTATAAATAAGGCGGATGTTCTCCTGCGCACTCTCGAGTATAAACAAGACCACGAACCCCGCATGCGGGGACTTCGTCCTGCGCGTACTCTCGGAGTATAAATAAGGCGGATGTTCTCCTGCGCACTCACGAATATAAATAAGCGCGAACCCGCGTACGCCAAGGACCGTTCTGTGCGTACTCTCGGAGTGTAGGTAAAGCACGGATGCTCGGTGCACTCCGCGGGGCGCAAGGAGAACACGGTATCAATCGCGACAGGCGTTGAGGCTGCGTCTTCGCGCACCACGGAGGTGAACACGAGGTGCGCCACCGAAGTCCAGTCCGAAGAGCTCCAGGAGGGCGACATAGCGAGTCAGAGGCTGCCCTCGGGAAGGACACACGTGGAGCGCGAGGTACACCAGAGGCTACCCATACGGAGGGTAGAGGCAGTGTCGCGCGCATACGCGCGCCGCGAGTCTACGAACTCTAAACAAGTTGTAGCGGCGAGGTTCGCCTCCGCACGCGCCAGTCTACGGACTCTAAACAAGTCGTAGCGTCGAGATCCACCTGCTGCGCGCGCCGATCCACGGACTCTAAACAAGTCGTAGCGTCGAGTCCGCCTCGCCGCGCGCCGATCTACGGACTCTAAATAAGTCGTAGCGTCGAGTCCGCCTCCGCGCGCGCCGATCTCGGACTCTAAACAAGTGCGTAGCGGTGAGTCCGCCTCGCCGCGCGCCGATCTACTGAACTCTAAACAAGTCGTAGCATTGAGTGCGCCTACGCACGCGCCCGATCTACGAGGGGCGGCGCGCGCATGTATGCCGGCTGGCGCGGCTCGCGCCACCGTTCGAAGGGTAGGGGCGGAAGCGCCGCGCGCGTCTGCCGGCTGGCGCCAGCTCGCTGCCACCCGTTCGAAGGTAGGGGCGGGCGTCGCGGCATCTCGCCGGTGGCGCAAGCTCGCTGTCACCGTTCGAAGGTAGGGGCGGGCGGCGCGTCTACTTCGGTGGCGCCGGCTCGCGCCACCGCTCGAAGGGTAGATGATGGAGCGCGTCGCGCGTCTACTTTGAATCGGCGCCAGCTCGGCTGTCACCGTTCGAAGGGTAGGGGCGGAGCGCGCGCAGCGTCTGCCGGCTGGCGCCAGCTCGCGCCACCCGTTGAAGGTAGGGGCGGCGCGCGCGTGTCTCGCCGGCGGGCGCGGCTCGCTGCCACCGCTCAAAGGTAGATGATGGAGCGCGTCGCGCGTCTACTTTGGTCGGCGCCAGCTCGCTGTCACCCGTTCGAAGGTAGGGGCGGAGCGCGCGCGCGTCTCGCCGGCTGGCGCCAGCTCGGCGCCACCGTTCGGGGTAGGGGCGAACCGCGCCGCAGCGTCTGCCGGTGGCGCCAGCTCGGCTGCCACCCATTCGAAGGTAGGGGCGGGCGCGCGCGTCTACTGGCTGGCGCTAGCTCCGCTGCCACCGTTCGAAGGATGGGGCGGGCGCGCGGCGTGTCTACCGGTGGCGCCGGCTCGCGCCACCGATTCAAAGGTTGGGGCGGAGCTTGCGCGCGCCTACTGGCTCGGCGCCAACTCCGCGCCACCGTTCGAAAGGTATGGGGCGGAGCGCGCCGCGTGTCTACCGGCTGGGCGCCCGGCTCTGCGCCACCCGTTGAGCGTAGGGGACGGCGCGCGTGCATCTACTTCAGCTGGCGCGGCTCGCTGCCACCAAGTCGAAGGTTGGGGGCGGGCGCGCGCGTCGCCGGCTCGGCGCCAGCTCCACCGCCACCGTTGAGCGGTAGGGCGAGCGCGCGCGCCGCGTCTACGCCGGCTGGGCGCCAGCTCCGCTGCCACCCGTTCGAAGGGTAGGGGACGGAGCGGGCGCGCGTCTACTTCGGCTGGACGCCAGCTCCGTTGCCACCCGTTCGAAGGGTAGGGTGATGAGGACATCACTTCTTCGGATACATACAACACTCCTCCACTTGACATTCAAGGACCAATCACTAGAGCTCGCGCCCGACAATTGAATTTACAGGTGAGCTCGTTCCTAAGTACTTCCTTTTGTTCATTCGAGAATAGATTGCTACCTAATGATTTAATTATGATTAGGAACCATGGAGAGGACCTGGAAGTACTTGGAGAAGGGCTACAAGATGCACAAGTCCAGCAAGGGCGGTCCAATCATGTTGGAGGCCCAACTCAAACCGACTTCGAATCCAATTCGGAGTCCAGGACCAGACCGCACTAAAACGGACGCCCAGATCGCATCCGGACTCCGTTTTGGACGTTCCACATATGTATGGAAATCTGAAGACCACCTTTCCAATGGCTTTGGTCCCATGTCAAAATTCCTTCTGAGTCAACGGAAATCGTCGAAACAAGTGGGCGTTCAGAATCTGTCAGGGTGCTGCGCCACCGTCTTTTGGGCCGATCGGCTTTGTATCGTGTTGGAGCCCATTAGGGGCGCGTCCAGGGGTTTTGCACGCCCCTAACTCCTTTATATCCAGCCGCCACCCCACCATTAGGGTTTGGGTTTTGCTTAGATCAATTCTGTCTTTGAACAGTTTCGCCGTTCATCGGTTTGTGAGACCCCAACTTTAGTGCTGAATCAATACATCTGCAATTCAGTTGTGTTCTTCCTTGTTCTTGCTTGTGTTCTTGATTCGCAGGCAAGGATTAGCCTTCTTGGCGAGGTCAACCGGCTGCGCCGCGGTTGATAACCTGAGAGGCGTGGTGCTGCGATTGCGGGGTTGAAGCGTGTCGTTCGGAAGCGGATCGATTTGTGTCGCGCCTCCACCAAATCGAGCGTATCGAGAACCTGTTGGAAGATCGAACCCGTTCCCATCAAGTGGTAATCAGAGCTTCAGGTGTTCCTTCAGGTTCGAGAATACCCTACCTTTGTTGTTTTCGTTTCATCCTAGAGTCCAAGAAAAGCCCTACAAAAAATTTTGTAGTCGTAGGTTGTTTCCTGTCCCAGATCTTGTTTAGCCTTTTGCACAATTTAATTTTAGAGTCCGTAGTGTTGAGTTTGTGTCCTTAGTCGAGTTGTGTTGCTGGTTTAGATCGTGTTTTGTTTCCGGTTATCTTGCTTCCGCCACCTCTTATACAAACCCTAGCTATCATCCATCGCGTATTCCACCCTCTGTTTTTGTTTTCCCACCCATATCCCACCCTCTGTTTGAGTCATCCTTCGCGTCTTGTGATCACACAACACCATCCCCCACCTTTCCCCGAGCTTCCGCCACCAATTTCCTCCCCACCCGATTTCGTTTCGGCCTCCACAGAAACCATAACTCGGAGTTCTATCTTCAAACGGCCATAACTTTTGCATACGGACTCGAAATCAGGCGATTTTTTTTTGAAATTGGGTGAAATTAAATTTTGCATCCGAAACCGACCGACTCTGTCGGGTTTCGGCGATTTTATTTTCCCCAAATTCGGCCTGGAAAGTGCAGTACTCGAGCTCCGAAATTGATTCACCGAATTTCCAGCACATTCATTATTTTCTGTAGGCCACACCTCACATCAGATTGAATTGAAAATTTGTGTGGTTCCTATTTCTGTGCTCTGCTTTGTGAAAAAAATAACAGAAAAAAACAAAAAAGAAAAATTTGGCACCTAGTTTTGCTCATGAGCAAAGGCACACGAGTTACGTGCCTAAAAAAGAAAAAAAGAGAAAAACCAGACAGAGCACAATTTTAGGTGACAGAGCTTCATTTGTTTTGTGCTTATGCTGAATTAAGTTTCTCATTTCTGGCCATCTTTGTTCTTTGTCTTCGCTTACTTTACGCCGTGATTCCTTGTTCATCATATCCTAACAACGATATAGGACACATTTAGGCCAACAACTAGGACCAGTGCTTTGGACATTTATTCAGCATTACTATCTGTTATTGATTTGTGTTCCACGATATATTTGGCCTTCAAGCTCCATATATCTACTTCGGGATATACGATTTTGACCCTTGCAATCGTACCCACGCTCGACATGGTTTCACGAACCACCACCGGTTGTACCACCTCGCTTTGGTAAGAACACTTGCAAGAGCTTGGTAAGCCACTTCCTTTGCGAGATTCCACTGCCCTTCATTTGTAGTTGATAGGGATAATCCTTTTGTTTTCCTGTGTTTCCACTAACCATGGCGGAGGCGAAGGACATGGGTCACGGTCGATTTCAACGAGTGTGTTAGTCGCGACCAGCTACAAGCTGCGCTCGACAAACAAAATGCTTCACTCGGCGCGAGAATGGACACCATCGTCGCCGCCATTGCCAAGTTGAACACCACGGAAGGCATTGAGCGGGTGGAGGCGGCGGTTGGTGACCTCAGCGGTCGGATGGACAAATTGGAGCACGCGTCGCCACTGTCAATGGCGGCCATCGTCCCGATGATGACATAGTGTATGATGCGGATGGCAACATTGATCGTGAGCGACACAAGATGCGCGACTCACGTCGGCGTCTTCAACAAAACCGACAAGGTATGGGAGGTAATAACCAGAACCGACATGGTATGGAAGGTAATAACGGACTCGTCATGGTAACAGCGACCCTTTGCTAAAGTTAAGTTTACCATTCCATCTTTTCTGGTCTTTATGATGCTGAAATATATCTTGATTGGGAGATGGCGGTGAGAGCGAAATTTAATTCTCACTTGGTTCTGAACAACATAGAGTTAGACAAGCTACTAGTGAGTTTAAGGACTTTGCTATTATCTGGTGGAATGAACTAAGTAACATGCGCACAACCTGATACATGGGAGCGATTAAAAGAAGATATGCGTAATGTCGTTTTGTTCCTCCCACATATAAACTTGAATTGAGAAAAAAATTGCAGCGCTTAGAACAAGGTGATCGTTACATTCAGGACTATTATCTGAGCTTCAAAAGGGTATGATGAGTTGTGGGGTTGTTGAGGACACAGAGGATAAGATTTATCGTTTCTACGAGGGTTACGGCGTGAAATTCAGGATATTGTTGATTATAAAGAATTTACTCTGTCAACCGGTTGTTCCACCTTGCTATGCTTGCAGAAAAGAATTGCGAGGCGCAAGGAATCAGCGAAGGCGCACGACTGAGAACGACCCTTCTACACGCGTGACGACTACATGGCGGGACTGCCCAAGTCTTCTTGAATTTTGTTCTCCTCCACCACTGTGAACAAGATTGCAGCAGCGCACCGAAGCCACCTTCAAAAAATTCTTTGCGAGTTCCGGCCAAAGTAGTTCTTCTTCCGTGGCTTCAACGGGTCGCTCCTCGGCATTCGATGCCGTCGCTGCCATGGGCTTGGTCATGTGCAGAAGAATCGCCCTAGCCAGCGGGCATACATCGCCACAGAAGATGGAGGCTACATCAGCACTTCGGATGTCGAGGAGGATGATGATCTGCTTTGCTGCCTCGGATGACAATGGCGGTGGTGATGAGGACTGGTCCATGGTGGGGCGTCCACAGCGACGCTACTGAGCATCATTGTGCAGCGAGTCCTCAGCACAGGTAGAACAAACCGACAAGCTTCAGCGCCATAATTTGTTTCAGACTTTCTTCGCAATCAAGAACGGCGTGCGCGTGTCATCATTGATGGAGGAAGTTGCAACAACTTAGTGAGTTCTGATTTGGTCAAGAAGCTTGGCTTGACCACGCGACCGCATCCACATCCATACCATATTCGGTGGTTAAATGATTCGGAAAAGCTAAGGTAACGCAAACATGCGAGTCCATTTTCCATTGGTGGTTATCTTGATCATGTTGATTGTGATGTGGTTCCCATGCAAGCATGCTCTCTTTTATTGGGTCGACCTTGGGAATTTGATAATGATGCTTTACACCATGGTAGTAGTAACAAATACACTTTTATGCATAAGGGAAAGAAAGTTACTTTACTGCCTTTGACCCCACTGAGATTATAGAGGCCGATAGGGAGAGAGTTGCTGCTGCTAATGATGCAAAGGAACATGATAAATCTGAAAAACAGCAAGTAATCCATTTGAAAAATTCTGTTATGCTTGCCCAAAATCAGACCTTGCTGAAATTGATGATGTTAATGATACATGCTATGCTTTTGTGTGCAAAGATGCTTTATTTTCCCTTGATAATATGCCTTGCACTTTGCCTGCTCCTGTCACTAACCTTTGCAGGAGTTTAGAGATGTTTTCACGATGAGATACCTCCGGGACTTCCACCCATTAGAGGATTGAACACAGATTGACTTAATCCACGGGCGAGTTTGCCAAACCGTGCGGCATACGGGACCAATCCGAAGAGACTAAGGAGATTCAGCGACAAGTCCAAGACCTTTTGGACCGTGGAGTACGTCACGTGAGCCTTAGTCCTTGTGCTGTTCCTGTTCTTTTGGTTCCCAAAAAGATGGTTCTTGGCGTATGTGTGTAGATTGTAGAGCCATTAACAACATTACTATAAGGTATCGTCATCCTATTCCTAGGCTAGACGACATGCTTGATGAGTTGTGTGGTGCTATAATTTTCACAAAGATTGACTTGCGTAGTGGATACCACCAAATAAGAATGAAACTTGGCGATGAATGGAAAACTGCTTTTAAAACTAAGTTAGGCTTGTATGAGTGGTTAGTCATGCCTTTTGGTTTAACTAATGAACCTAGCACTTTCATGAGATTAATGCACGAGGTTTCGTCCTTTCATTGGCAAATTTGTGGTTGTTTACTTTGATGATATCTTGATTTATAGCAAGTCCATGGATGAACATTTGAATCACTTACGTGCTGTTTTTAATGCTTTGAAAGATGCGCGTTTGTTTGGTAACCTTGACAAGTGCACCTTTTGCGGATCGAGTCTCTTTTCTTGGCTATGTTGTGACTCCACAGGGGTGAGGTTGATAGAGCCAAGGTGGAGGCGATATGGAGTTGGCCCACGCCACGACGGTCTCCCAAGTGCGGAGTTTCCTTGGCCTTGCAGGATTTTATCGCGCTTTGTCAAGGAATTCAGCACCATTGCGGCGCCATTGATTGAGTTGACAAAGAAGGCGTCGTGTTCCATTGGGGGCCATCACAAGAGGAGTCCTTTAATCTTTTGAAGGACAAGCTTACACACGCACCATTGCTCCAACTTCCGAATTTTGGTAAGACTTTTGAGCTGGAATGTGATGCTAGCGGAATTGGTATTGGTGGTGTTACGATGCAAGAAGGCAAACACGTTGCCTACTTTAGTGAAAAATTGAATGGTCCTGCTCTTAATTATTCCACGTATGATAAAGAATTGTATGCTCTTGTTCGTTCTTTAGAGACGTGGCAACACTATTTATGGCCTAAAGAATTTGTCATTCATTCCGATCATGAATCACTTAAGCATATTCGTAGTCAAACCAATTTGAATCGTAGACATGCTAAGTGGGTTGAATTTATTGAATCTTTTCCTTATGTCATTAAACACAAGAAAGGGAAGGATAATGTGATTGTTGATGCTTTGTCTCGGCGCTATACCATGTTGTCTCAACTTGATTGTCGCATTTTGGTCTTGAAACTATTAAAGGACAATATGCTCTTGATGCTGATTTTAAGGATGTGTTGTTGCATTGTAAAGAGGGACAAGCATGGAATAAATTCATGATCAATGATGGTTTTTGTTTAGAGCTAACCGTCTATGCATTCAGTTGGATCCGTTCGTCTTTTGTTGTTGCAGAGGCGCATGGAGGCGGTTTGATGGGACATTTTGGTGCTAAAAAAGACGGAGGACGTTTTGGCCACACACTTCTTTGGCCAAAGATGAGCGAGATGTTGAGCGGTTTGTAGCTCGCTGCACTACATGTCAAAAGCTAAGTCTCGCTTGAATCACATGGTTTATATATGCCTCTTCCTGTTCCTTCTATTCCGTGGGCAGATATTTCTATGGACTTTGTTTTAGGATTGCCCAGGACTAAGAGGGGAGGGATAGCATTTTTGTTGTTGTGGATCGCTTTCTAAGATGGCTCACTTTATACCATGTCATAAAACCGATGATGCCGTTCATATTGCTGACCTCTTTTTCAAAGAGATAGTTCGTTTGCATGGTATGCCTTCTACTATTGTTTCAGATCGTGATGTCAAGTTCTTGAGTCACTTTTGGCGTACTCTATGGAACAAGTTGGGTACAAAGTTGTTGTTCTCTACAACATGTCACCCACAAACTGATGGCCAAACTGAGGTAGTGAACCGCACATTGTCTACCATGTTGAGAGCTATTTTGAAGAACAATTTGAAGTTGTGGGAAGAGTGTTTACCGCATGTTGAGTTCGCATATAATCGAGCGGAACACTCCACCACTAAGGTAAGTCCTTTTCAGGTAGTGTATGGATTCAATCCCCGTGCCCCTATTGATATTTTACCTTTGCCTACTAGTGAGAGAGTTCATAATGATGCTAAGGAGCGTGCTGATTTTCTTGTCCAAATGCATGAGACTACTAAGGCAAACATTGAAAAGATGAATGAAAAATATAGGATTGCTGGTAGTAAAGGTCGAAGGAAGTTACACTTGAACCGGGTGATTTTGTTTGGTTGCACTTGAGAAAGGATCGATTTCCTGAGTTAAGAAAATCAAAATTGATGCCTAGAGCTGCTGGTCCTTTTAAGATAATTGAGAAGATAAATGATAATGCATATAAACTTGAGTTGCCTCCGAGTTTGGGGTTAGTCCACCTTTAACATTTCAGATTTGAAGCCATACTTGGGAGAAGAAGATGAGGCTGAGTTGAAGACAACTCCGCTTCAAGAGGAGGATGATGAGGACATCACTTCTTCGGATACATACAACACTCCTCCACTTGACATTCAAGGACCAATCACTAGAGCTCGCGCCCGACAATTGAATTTACTGGTGAGCTCGTTCCTAAGTACTTCCTTTTGTTCATTCGAGAATAGATTGCTACCTAATGATTTAATTATGATTAGGAACCATGGAGAGGACCTGGAAGTACTTGGAGAAGGGCTACAAGACGCACAAGTCCAGCAAGGGCGGTCGAATCATGTTGGAGGCCCAACTCAAACCGACTTCGAATCAATTCGGAGTCAGGACCAGAACCGCACTAAAACGGACGCCCAGATCGCATCCGGACTCCGTTTTGGACGTTCCACATATGTATGGAATGCTGAGAAGACCACCTTTCCAATGGCTTTGGTCCCATGTCAAAATTCCTTCTGACTCAACAGAAATCGTCGAAACAAGTGGGCGTTCAGAATCTGTCAGGGTGCTGCGCCACCGTCTTTTGGGCCGATCGGCTTTGTATCGTGTTGGAGCCCATTAGGGGCGCGTCCAGGGGTTTTCCACGCCCCTAACTCCTTTATATCCAGCCGCCACCCCCACCATTAGGGTTTGGGTTTTGCTTAGATCAATTCTGTCTTTGAACAACCGCGTTCATCGGTTTGTGAGACCCCAACTTTCGAGTGCTGAATCAATACATCTGCAATTCAGTTGTGTTCTTCCTTGTTCTTGCTTGTGTTCTTGATTCGCAGGCAAGGATTAGCCTTCTTGGTGAGGTCAACCGGCTGCGCGCGGTTGATAACTGAGAGACGTGGTGCTG
Organism: Dendrocalamus sinicus; assembly: GCA_036346575.1. Classification (NCBI taxonomy): domain Eukaryota; kingdom Viridiplantae; phylum Streptophyta; class Magnoliopsida; order Poales; family Poaceae; genus Dendrocalamus; species Dendrocalamus sinicus. The sequence continues at coordinate 284,635 of JAYEVI010000273.1, forward strand.
CAATTGCGGGGTTGGGCGTGTCGTTCGGAAGCGGATCGATTTGTGTCGCGCCTCCACCAAATTGAGCGTATTCAGAACCTGTTGGAAGATGGGACCCGTTCCCATCATAGGGGATGGAGCGCGCGTCTGCTGCGGCGGCGCGCGGCTCCACTACCACCCGTTCGAACGGTAGGGGCGGTGCGCGCGCGTGCCTACTGCCGGTGGCGCCGGCTCGCTGCCACCGCTCAAAGGTTGGCGACGGAGCGCACGCGCGTCTACTTCAGCTGGGCGCCAGCTCCGCTGCCACCCGTTCGAAGGTAGGGGACCGGCGCGCGGCTGAGCGCCGGCTGGCGCGGCTCGCGCCACCAGTTGAAGGTTGGGGACGAGCTTCGCGCGCGTCTACTTGGCTCGGCGCCAGCTCGCTGCCACCCGTTCGAAGGTTTGGGGGCGGGCGCGCCCGCCGTCTACTTTGGCTGGCGCCCGGCTCGCTGCGACCCATTCGAAGGTAGGGGCGGGCGCGCGCGCCGCGTCTGCCGGCCGGGCGCCCGGCTCGCTGCCACCCGGTCGAAGGTAGAGGCGAGCGCGCGCGTCTCGCCGGCAGGTGCGGCTCCCGCCACCCGTTCGAGCGGTAGGGGGCGGGCGCGCGCGTCTACGCCGGCTGGCGCGGCTCGCTGCCACCGCTCGAAGGGTAGCAGCAGGCGCGTGCGCGTCTCGCCGGCTCGGCGCCGGCTCTGCGGCCACCCGTTCGAAGGTAGGGGCGGAGCACGCCGCGCGCGTCTACGCCGGTGGCGTCGGCTCGGCGCCCGGCCGTTGAAGGGTAGGGGCGGGCGTGCGCTGCGTCTACCGGCTGGCGCTAGCTCGCGCCACCGTTGAAGGGTTGGGGACGCGCACGCAGCGGCGCTCGCCGGCTCGGCGCCAGCTCTGCTCCCACGATTCGAAGGTTGGGGACGGGCGCGCGCGTCTACCGGCTCGGCGCCGGCTCGCGGCCACCCGTTGAAGGTAGGGGGCGAGCACGCCCGCACGTCTGCCGGCTGGGCGCGGCTCGCTGCCACCCGTTGAAGGGAAGGCTGGGGGCGGGCGCGTGTCTCGCCGGTGGGCGCCCGGCTCCGCTACCACCGGTCGAAGGTAGGGGCGGAGCGCGCGCGCCTCTACCGCCGGTGGCGCCCGGCTCGCTGCCACCGCTCGAAGGTAGGGGCGAGCGCGCGTGTCTACCGGCTGGCGCCCGGCTCGCGCCACCGTTCGAAGGTAGGGGCGGAGCGCGCGCGTCTACTTCAGGCTGGGCGCCCGGCTCGCGCCGCCCGTCGAAGGGGGCGGAGCGCGCGCCTCTACCGGCTGGCGCCCGGCTCGCGCCACCGCTCGAAGGGTAGGGGCGGAGCGCGCGCGTGTCTGCGCCGGCTCAGCGCCCGGCTCGCGCCACCGTTCGAAGGGTAGGGGCGGGCGCGCGCGTCTACCGGCTCGGCGCCGGCTCGCTGCAACCCGTTCGAAGGTAGGGGCGGGCGTGGCGCGTCTGCCGGCTCGGCGCCCGGCTCGCGCCACCCGTTCGAAGGGTAGGGGCGCGCGCGCGTGTCTGGTTCGGTGGCGCCACTTCTGCGCACCCGTTCGAAGGGTAGGGGCGGAGCGCGCGTGCGCGTCGCCGGTGGCGCGGCTCATGCCACCCGTTCGAAGGTAGGGGCGTGTTGATAATCAAATTTGGCTTGACAATCATCGTAAAACCACAAGCGAGTTAACAAGGAAACGCTGTGCATATATCATAGTCGTGAGTAGTTACGATCATGGCGGCAAGTCGAAGCCATTTGGACCGATTCACGACCACGTTGGCCGTGGTCGAAGGCGATTATGATCACGTAGCTTGGTCATGGTCAAAAGCCATTGCGATCACTTTGGTCGTGGTCGGAACTCGCCAGGTAGTTTTATGACCACGTTGCAGCATTCGACCATGTCACCACTAATCGAAGCCACTGGACCGATTCACGACCGTGTTGGCGTGGTCGGCGATTCACGACCACGTTGGCGTGGCCAAAGGTAGCTCAACCATTTTGAATATGATCGGACGCTGCTACGATCACGATTGGCCATGATCAGAAGCCTGGTTCATAGTTGATAACATCAAGGTTGATAGTCGGCAGTTGAGCTTATGACCACGATGAGAAGTCGGTGGCTTACGACCACATTATAACGAGAAGCGGTAGCGACTCCGACCATGTTGAAGGAAGTGAACGTGGTCGAAAGGGTGTTCGACTACAGAAAATTAGTGACCGCCAGCGTCACTGCGTGCTCTTTGAAGGTTTCGATCACGGTATTTTGAGCGGCTGAAGGAAGGACAGCGCAGCAAAGTGATTTGTGTCCCGAAGCATTATTAATCAACACAAATCTATGTCCCCCGAGAGGTTTACGACTTTGGGCATGGTCGAATGTTTCCCGGAAGGTTTACGACCATTCTGGCCATGGTCGAAAGGCACCAGAAGGAATTACGACTACTTTAGCCGTGGTCAAAAGTCACTATGACCACATTGGTCGTAGTCGGCGATCGGCGAGATAGATCTACGACCACGTTGGAAGCTGCGACCACGCGTTGGAGGCTACGACCCGCGTTGATCTGCGACCACGTAGGAGTCACGACCACGTTGGAGGCTACGACCACGTTGGAGTCACGACCATGGTGGAGTCTCACGACTACGTTGGAGGCTCGACCACGTTGGAGTCTCGACCATGGTGGAGTCTGCGACTACGTTGGAGGCTATGACCACGTTGGAGGCTACGATCACGTTGGAGGTTCACGACTACGTTGGAGGCTACGACCACGTTGAAGGCTACGACCATACTAAAGGTGGTCGCAAGGAGTTTGACCACGGCGGAAAACGGCGATTATAACGAGAAGGTCGGAAAACTTGGAGATCTTTGAATCGTTATGGGAAGTTATCTGCGGAGGATTCGGCAGCGGAGAAGCAAAGAAGAGAAAGAAATCGGACTCACTAGCGTGCCGATTTTGCTTGCCATAGATCTTGATTTGATGCGATTTTATTTGCCATAGGCGCTACCGGTCATCGTAAAGGTTCGACCTTTGGAGAGGTAAATGCGACATCAAGAGCATTCGGGATCGGTCGTGGCGGCATGCGCGCGGGCAGCGAGAGTTGGAAAGGATCATGAAGCGATCTTGAAAGCGATCTACATCGTGGTAAAATTGCAACGAATAAACTAAGATAAGTTTTATTCGGTGCGGACTCGATTCGATTCAAATCTTTGTTGTTTCCAAAAGAAGCTAGACCAGCTTCCCCTATATATATGTATGTAGGGGTTACGGCCGATTGACAACACACAATCGAAACTCATCTATTATATTATTTTGCAATCTACTATTTTCCTCTGCCCTATTTTGCTTCTTGTTCTTCGTTGTCATTTATTCCGTTGCGATAACGAGTCACAAGGTCCTAGGGGCGGTCAGGCCGACCTAGGACAACCCATCGCCGCCGCTCGCCCTGACGGGGTCCCTCTCGGGCGCGTGGGGTGTTGGGTCTCAAGAGCTCTCGCCGACGTGTCCTGCGTATCGCGCTCTCGGCGAGACTCCTCCGGCGACATGTCCTGCGTATCGCGCTCGACGTCGGGGGCACACGGTGACGTGTTCGTGTGCAAACACACTTTTTGGCGACTCCGCTGGGGAAAAATCAAGGAAAATTGATGCCGCCAATCACAATGACTGGCAGCAGCAAAATCCCAATGCCCGGGGAGGTTAACACCGATAATGTCGTCAAGCCCGGTTACGATGAATTATCGGAAGAGCATCGCCAAGCTTTTGAGGCATACAAGAAAAAGCGCGAGGAGGAGGATTCTGGCGTTCCTTGCAAAATTCAAGAAGGATCGTCAAGGCAACATAACCCCACTCGGCGACATCACGTTCCCTCCTCCGCATTACTCGGAAAAGGTAGAACCCCTTGTAAGTGCCGCATCAACCCTCTCATCTGTTGCTACCAATTCATCTAGTGTTACAATGGAGCAAGTTCAGCACATGCTTAATGAGAACACTAGAGAGATCTTTGATTATATGCATCAGATGGCAAACATTAAGAAAATAAATAGTGCGGCCATGGGTACAAGTCAGGTTGGCACTTTTTCTAGCGTAGAACTTTCTAAGCCGACAGCGCCTATTAATTCATCGGCAAATAGTGGAGTACCAAGTATACAACCCCAATGTGGCATGCCGTTGAGTTTCTTTTCTGGACAGCAAACTAAACCTGGAGATGAACTAATGGTAGCGCCCACGTATCCTAATCATATCATGAGCCTACCACCTTTGGGAACATCAACATCAGGCGATATAAGTATGCCAAGGTCCTTGCCGTATTCTGTTATACCGCCGATGCCGCCTCCACTGGCCTACCATGGTGACCAACACCCTATAGCTCCTTTGCAGTCACCCATCACAGCTTCGGCCAATATGGACGAAGCATTGGCAAAATTAGAGATGATGTGCGCAGGATGTTTGTTGAGTCTTTCGGCATTGAGCCGAGAGTTGAAAGCCCGCACTTATCGAAACCATATCCATCTCATTTTGATACTATTGCTTATCCCCAAGGTTACAAGCTTCACGAGTTTGTTAAATTTGATGGTGGGGACAGCAAAACTACATGGGAGCACGTTAGCCAATATCTCGCCTTGATTGGGAGCGGCGGGTAATATATATGAACTTAAAGTTCGTTTGTTTTCTTTGTCTTTAAGCGCACGGCTTTTTCATGGTTTTACGCTTTACCCCTGGTTCTATCATTACATGGTCGCAGCTTGAGCAAAAATTTCATGATCATTTTTATAAGCGGTGGCGCTGAGTTTAAGTTATCACATCTTACATCGATTAGGCAAAATGATGAATCGGTTTCGATTATGTCAAAAGGTTTAGAGATGTTAAAAACAGGTGCTATAGTCTTGTGATAAGTGAAAGGGACTTGGTGATCTTGTGTTTAGCGGTTTGAGAACTCACATTAAAGAAAAGTTGGAAAGTTATGAGTTTTTAACCGTTAACCAAGTGTTGCAGCGAGCTTTGGCTAAAGAAAGCCAAAGTAAAGATATCAAAGAAAACCATAGGACTAAAGCTGACCTTCCTCGCATGAACGTTGTTGATTATTCTTCCGATCAGGACGATGAAATTGATGTCTATGCTGCTGAATTTGTTTGGCCCTCAAAGGCCAAATGTAACATCCTGATTTTCAGAGCCTTTTTGAAGCTTTTAAAATAAAATTCACCATTTGAATTTTTTTGGAATTAATTAAAGCTTAAATGGAATTTTTATGAATTAAAAGGATTTAATATGATTAAGTTAAACATTAACATTTGCCAAAGTTATTTTCTTTGAGTTCCTTGTGTTTCAAGGAATTTATTGGATTTTTCTGGATTTTTCTGGAGTTATTTGCTATTTTCTAGAGCTCAAAATAGTTTATTTGAATTTCTGGAAAAAAAAAAAGAAAATCTAATTTCCTAAAACCGACGGCCCAACCCGGCGGTCAACAGCGCCGCAGCGGTCGCCGGCCAGCCGGCCAGACCTCGCGCCACGCGTCGCGACATCGGTGCCGCGCCCGCCGCCTGCCCCCTTGGATCACGCGCCACGTGGCGCGATCTGCCGCTCGCGCGCGCGCCCCGCATCCCGGCCGCGCTTCGCCGCGTCACCGGCAGTGGGCCCACTGCCGAAGCGTCTCCGACCGGACTCTTCGTCCCGAGTCGGCTCGCGTCCGCCCGCCGCGCGCCGTTTCGCGCGGACTCTTCGCGCACCGGCCGGCGCCTCGGCGTCGCGTATAAAGTGGTGCCGCCCCTCGCTTCCTCGTCCTCGAGCGCGCCACGCCGCGCCGCTCACGCGCCGGCGCTCGTCGTTAAATCGCCGCGGAGTTCGTCGCCGTGCGCGCTCGTGTGCCACCGTCGTCGCTCAGCGCTGCGCCGCGCCGGAGCTTCGCCGCGGTGAGTCCCACCGCCACCTTGGTCGCGCCGCCAAATCCCCTACCCGCCGCCGTCGATCCGCCGGCGGCGCCGCCGCCGCCGCCCGCCTTTGCCACGGACACGCCGCGCCTGCGCCGCCGCCTCGGCGCGCCCGCGTCCTCGGTCCTCGCGCAGCGTCGGCTGGCCCAGCGTCACCGCGCCCGCCGCCTCCGTGGACGCCGTCCACCGTGCATCGAGCCTCTGCCCGGTGGGGCCCGCTTGTCAGCCGTACCCCCCGTGGACCAAGCCGAGTCAGCCGCCCAGTCAGCATGCCACGTCAGCCTCGGGGCGCTGCGTGTCGCCACGCGTGTCGCCACGTCGACCCTAAGCCGCTTGCGCCGGCAACCGCCCGCCCGCATAGCATTACGTGCGCGCGCGTCCACCGTGGACTCGGCTTCCGTGCGCCGGTCCACGACCGCGGTGCAATTTTCTATTTCCCCATTTTCTTTAGATCCAATTTTCCAGAGCCGTTCTCCCTCGTCCTAGCTCCGATTGACCCGATTCTTTTCCTAAATTCATCTAAAATTAAGCTCTTCCTTTTGGTTCAGGTTTGAAAGTTTTTGGAGTTCATTTGAATTTTATTTGAATTTATTTTGTCTTTTCGTCTCGTTTTCTCTCTCGTTGGATCGCGTGTTCGAGGGAGCGGAAGTTGAATTTGAAGACCAAGAGACCTCAGCTGAGCAAGGCCAAGGCAAGTCGTATTCTTTGATCATGTTGAACCCAGATTTCAATCTATTATGTATTATTTTGTTTCAAATTATCATGCATGGCTATTTGTTAATAAAACCTTGTATTGGTAGTTATACTCCTAATTGGTTAAATCCCTCCATGATAACTTGATCACCATGATTCCATTGACACCTTAGGATTGGGAATTATTTAGTGATAAGATAATAATTGTCACATGGGGTTACGTTCAACTGCTTAGCCTGCTTATTATTAGTTCGTTGGGATCTGTCATCACATGTGGTTAATTAATCTGACTTAATGATTTACTTGAGCGTGGTGGCTAGCCACGATTATAAAATTTGTATGTCATGACATGGGTAGTGTCATGGGCATTGGTTATACAAACTTGGCTTTCACTTGGCGAATGATCGTGCGATAAAGAGTCTTGGATGCACATTGGGTTGTGGATGCTTCGCACGGGTAATATTTAAGGACTTGACTTTGTGCGCCATTGATGCAGGCCTTACCGTGCAACCACATGTCCAGTATGGGATGGACACGGCTGACTAATTTGTGATGTTTCAATTCTGGTTCCGCCATTGGGATGTCGATGGGTGTCGTATACATTCCACGGGCGTAAGAGAGGCAATTACCGAGGTTTGGGGCGAAACCTCAGCGGCGGGGCTGGGTTGAGATTGAACATTGTAAAGGCCTTGTTGTGATCTTCTTGGTCGGCATGCCAAAGGAAGCATGTTATACGGTGACATTACAAGATGATCATATCGTGTGGGTAAGTTGTACAACCTCTGCAGTGTAAAACTATTCGAATAGCCGTGTCCTCGGTCATGGACAATGCTCGGTGATTTCACACGAGGGTAGAGTTTTCATAAAAATCTGGTTTGGTTTGGTGGGAAGTGAATGGTTAGTTCACTTGTGGATTTATTTAATTCCTTTGATTATCTACTTAGTGTCATTTGTTAAATTAGCTTTACAATCTATTTATTGTATTCACTTCAAATTGTCGCTTTATGCAAAACTAACCTTTCACCATCCATTGATAAGCCTTGCATACTATATTGCATTCATTTGTTACAAGCGACTTCTTGAGTACCAATGTACTCACGGCTTTATGCCCCTGTTGCTCGATTGAGGAGGAGGAGTATCACCGGCGGGAGGTTCCGAAGGAGAGTACTTGACGTCTTCGCGGATTAGGCCGTTCTCCACTCGATAGCACGTGGGCGTGTCGATTGGTCGCTGCGCTTTCTTTTGGATTTCATTGCTAGTTTTTGTTAAGCCTTCGGGCTATTAATTGTAAGCTTGGCCATAAGGTCGTACTCGATGATTATTAATAATATTTGAGTCTTTTCTTAGTAAATCGTGATATGTTCGATATTTCATCTTTGTTTATCTTTGTGTGCACTAGCGTGATCTGGACTAGTGCAGAATACACGAGAGAGTCGGTTTGTATATTGGTCTCTACACCAAACCATATGCATGTAATGCTCTTAAGCCAATTCGCAAAAATCGTGAAGAGGAGATGAAGTTTACTTTTGATGTTACAAAATGTGATAGAATTTTGATGCTTTGCTGAATGATAAGGTCATTAAAATTTCTCATACTTTTACCGTTTGAAGAGCTGAAGCGGCGAGCTTTTGCAAATATCATAATTCTTTTTCTCATGCCACTAATGATTGTAATGTTTTTGGCGTGACAGATCCAATCGGCTATCAATGATGGGCGATTGAGTTTTGCCGAAATGCAAGTGGACAAGTCTCCCTTCCCCATGAGCACGATGGATATGGGGGGTAGGAAAGTGTTGCTTCGGCCTGAAGATGCCGAATCAGCAAAAGGAAAGCCAGGTGTTGTTATCGGTGAGCCTAGAGTGATACATGCCGATGACAAGGTCTCGAGAAGAGAGGTTGTCTTGGAGAAGGAAAGGAAACATTGAAGATCACCGTGAGCATACGTACAGGGGGCAAGTGCAACATGAGGCTTGCGATAAGTTTATCAAGCCCAAAAATCCGGAGGTTGGCAAGTGGAAGATAAACAAAGCAAAAGTACAGCGGAGCGCATCAAGCCAACATTCGATATGCTGCTGTCCAAATATGCTAACCAAGCGGCCACTTCTAGCTCTAATCGACCATCACAATTGAAGCGTCCAAGATCACCTCCGAGGCATCAAATACAACGTCGGTTTAAATCAGTATGAGCCATGGGCGCCTACACAATGGATGACACCTTTTTCCTACACACCATACAATATGAATAGAGGGTGGGCGCGGCCTCAATGGTGCCCTATGCTTTTCACCCTGGGTGGACAGCACCTAGAAGATCAGTTTTGAGAGGCTAACCCACTCTACAAAAAGTTGTTTGGGTGGTGTGGCTGGTCGACCATCCAATGCCTCGCAACGAAGAAGATTATGAAGCAAGAGTGGCGTGCTAAGTCGCCAAGCGCTGAAAATTCAAAACCCAACTAGCAAGAAAGCGGACTGCGCGGTGCTGCGAAGTATCAACCAAAGATCTCGGTAAAAGGCCAATTGTCATTAATAATCCGGCTAAATCCGGTAGTACTATGGTGGCTGTCCAGCTAGGTTCAGCAGCTAATGATCATGAAGCCAGCGATGGCGAAGGAAGAGACCCCAAGTATACCCGCCGAGGTGGTGCCCTTCGGGCTGACCAAAGCTCGAAAAAGAAGGTTGCGGCGTATGCGAAATCAGCGAGAAGCAGAGAGACGAATTTTCAATAAAAGTCGGCCCATGAAGCATGTATGGAAGCCTAAACGATGGATGAGACTACAGATACTACTATCGCAACAACACATACATCACCTAAAGAGCATGAGCAGGTATGTACATTGGGAGATGATGAGGAGATGTTAGATTTTGAGCCCACACCAGCTAGAGAAGGTATGGATATCAATATGGTTTACTATCTACCTGCTGAGTTTCGTCTTCTTGATGAAGAAGGGAGATAGCCCATTGGACTTTGGTCCTAAAAATGCCATTTCGAGAAGCCTAAAGAGCAGTGAAGCACTTGAAGCCGTTATACATCAAGGGCCACATTAGCAGGTCACCGATTGCTAGGATGCTTGTTGATGGTGGTGCTGTTGTCAACCTCATGCCGTATTGAGTCTTCAAAAATTGGGGCTACAAGATGATGATTTGAAAAAACGAACATGGTGCTGAATGGCTTTGAAGGAAAAGAAAAGACGGAGGCCAAAGGAGTTATCTATGTCGAGCTCACGGTTGGAAACAAGACTTTGGCCACAACATTCTTTGTTCTTTGAAGTGCAAGGTAATTACAATGTGATTTTAGGTGAGGCTGGGTACATGCTAATCGTGTGTGCCATCCACCATGCACCAATTTTTGATTCAATGGGTTGAGGATGAAGTGGAGATCATCTACGTTGACACATCGGTTTGTGTCGCTTTGGCCGATGCTATAGTGGATTGGCAGCACTCTGAAGCTACTTGTTTGTCAGGGCGTGGTGATCTTCCAGAGTTTGATTTCCTTAGCGCTACAAGGAATGGTTTTGTACCTGTCATGATAAAGCCGATTGGTGGTGATCGGCTCCAAAATATGATGTGATTAAATGAACCCCAGCTTAGATTGGTTGCAACAACGTCTCAAAGATTATCGGTCTCAAGAGAACGATATGTATGAATCTATAGAAGAGCTAGAAAATTTTGATAAGTTGGGACAAGGTTTCATATCAGCCGACCCATTGGAGGAGATAGACATCGGTGATGGGTCAATTCCTAGGCCGACATTTATAAATAAAAATCTGAGAGCCGATTATAAGCTGAAATTGTCGAGCTTTTAAAAGAATACGTCGACATTTTTGCTTGGGAATACCATGAGATGCTGGTTTGAGCGAGAGTTGGTAGAACATCAGCTACCCATTAAGAAAGATTTTAGACCTTTCAAACAGCAAGCTAGGAGGTTTAATCCCAAGATGTATGATCGGATTAAGGAGAAATCGATCGGCCGTAAAGCTAATTTTATTAGACCTTGCAAGTATGCTGATTGGATTTCCAATATTGTGCCCGTCGAAAGAAAGGGTCAGGCAAGTTAAGGGTATGTATTGATTTCAGAGATTTGAACGAGCTACACCAAAGATGAGTATCCTATGCCAATAGCGACATGCTTATTAATCCGCTTACGGAAATAAGGTCATTAGTTTTCTTGATGGCAATGCGGGTATAATCAGATTTTTATGGTGAAGAGGACATTTCTAAAACAGCTTTTACGTTACCACTGGTTTTCTTGGTTTATTTGAATGGGTAGTAATGACCTTTGGATTGAAAAATGCTGGTGCAACATACCAAAGAGCTATGAACTTAATTTTTCATGATCTTCTTGGGGTCATGTTAGAAGTTTATATTGATGATATTGTCGTCAAATCGGATGCCATTGAACCACATTTGGCGATTTGCGCAGCTTTTGATAGAATGAGAAAATATGGTTTGAAGATGAATCCTCTAAAATGTGCTTTTGGTGTATCAATTTGGGAAGTTTTAGGTTTTATTATTCATGAAGATGGCATAGAGATAGATCCCAAGAAAATTGAAGCAATCCGGAAGGTACAGGTTCTGTGTGCAAGAAAGACATACATAAATTCCTTGGCAAAGTTAATTATTTGAGGAGATTTATTGCTAACTTGTCAGGGAAAGTGGGCGCTTTACGCCTATCCTTCGGTTGAAGAACGATGCTGGTTTTACTTGGGGGCAAAACAGCTAGAAGCATTTGAAAAGATCAAGCAATATTTAGTTACTCCACCGGTGTTAAAAGCGCCCGAGCAAGGAGAGCCTTTCGGGCTTTATATTGCAGCGGAAGAAGGAGTAATTGGTGTTGTTTTAACACAAGAAACTGAAGGAAAAGAACATGTTATTACATACTTGAGCGGTGTTTATTGGATCGAGAGACAAGGTACACTTTTATTGAAAAATTATGCCTTTAGTTATATTATGCTTGCACAAAATTAAGACATTATTTGTTGTCTAGTGCTTGCATAGTTGCATGTCAAACCGATGTCATTAAATATATGTTGCATGGACCAATTACGAGTGGTAGGATTGGCAAGTGGGCTTATGCTTTGATTGAATATGATTTGGCTTACGAAGCTTTGAAATCTATGAAGGGCCAAATCGTTGCTGATTTTATTGTTGAACATCGGATTGATGATAGGCATCATATTGACATTGACCTGGTTTCTTTAGTACCATGGAGATTATATTTTGATGGTTCAATTTGTAACAATGGCCAAGGTGTTGGTGTTGTTTATATTTCTCCATATGGGGCTGTTTTGAGGCCTCTTGTCGTTTAGAGTTCTTTTGCACAAATAATCAAGCCGAATATGAAGCTTTGATATTCGGGCTGCAGCTTTACTTGCTATAGGTGCTACACATATTGAGGTTTCGGTGATTCGTTGCTAGTAGTGCGGCAAGTTTCCAAGGTTTTTCAATGTTTGACCACGAATCACTTAATGTTTATCTTGATAAATGTTTAGATATCATTGCTACCTTTGATTTCTTTAGTATTGCTCATATATCTAGACATGAAAATTGGAGAGCAAATGAGTTAGCACAGCAAGCATCCGCTACCATATTTCTCGTGGTATGTTCCACCTTTCTCACCGGTAGATGTCTTGTCTTGCTAACATAGACGAGACCGAACCGCAACTCACCGATTCGGCCACTAATTTAAAATCTGATGCAAGTGAGAGTGCAGATTGGAAAACCAATCATTAATTACTTGCAAGACCCTAGCAAGAGGGTAAATAGGGCGGTTCGACGGATGGCTTTCAAATATGGTTTAATTGATAACAATCTTTATCGCCGTCTGTTGATGGTATTCTTCGAAGTGCTTGGATGAGGATCAAGCAAGAGTTGCTATGGGAGAGGTACATGAAGGTATATGCGGTACACATCGATCGGCACACAAGATGAAGTGGTTGCTAAGGCGTGCTGGTTTCTATTGGCCGACAATGATTAATGATTGCTTGGATACTACAGAGGGTGTGCAGCATGTCAAAGTTTGGTAACATTCAGCTAGCTCTGCTGCTATGTTGCACCCTATTGTCAAACCGTGGCGTTCGGAGGATGGGGATTAGACTTCATCGGGCAAATACATCCTCCGTCGTCAAAGGACATCGGTTTGTGCTAGTTGCTACTGATTATTTCACTAAGTGGTGCAAGCGGTACCTCTCAAGAATATGACACATGTGAAGTGATTCAATTCATAAGCGAGCATATTATTCACGGTTCGGCATTCCTCAAACATTAACTTTAGATCAAGGTTCTTCTTTTATATCGACTCAAGTCAGAGATTTTGCTGAATTATATAAGATAAAGTTGCTCAATTCGTCTCCATATTATGCCCAAGCCAATGGACAAGCGAGTCTACAAATAAAATATTGATCAAGCTCATCAAGAAAAGATTGAAGATAATCCTAGAAAGTGGCATGAAGTGCTATCCGAGGCTCTTTGAAGCATCGAATCTCAAGGCATGGAGCAACCAAAGTAACTTCATACGAACTTGTGTATGGACAAGAGGCATTTTACCGTGAGAGGTAAATTTGGATGCCTTGAGATTAGCTAAGCAACATGAGTTATCGGTAGTGGATTATCATAATTTAATGATGGACAACATTGATGAAGTCACCGATAAGAGATTAGAAGCATTAAAAGCCATTGAGAAAGATAAGATGCGGGTGGCAAAGGCATACAACAAGAAAGTCAAGTTGAAGAGCTTTCAAGTTGGTGATCTAGTGTGGAAAGTGATTCTACCAATTGGCTCGAAAGATAATAAGTTCGGAAAGTGGTCTCCAAGTTGGGAAGGTCCTTTTAAGATTGCAAGAGTGGTTCCGGGTAACTCATATTTGGTCGAATCATTGCAAGGTACGTTGCTGCCCCGTGCTCTCAATGGAAAATATTTGAAGAAGTTTTATCCAAGCATGTGGCAGGAAGCTTGAACATGTATGGCTGATACTTGGTTATCGCCCTTAGACTTTATAACATGGCCGATACTAGGTTATCGCCCTTAGACATATAAACATGGCCAATGGATGTGTTGACATTGTCCTTGATTGTTGAGCAAGTGATTCTTATTTTTTGGCACACGAGTGTTGCCAAAAAACAGGGGGGGCATGTGTTGATAATCAAATTTGGCTTGACAATCATCGTAAAACCACAAGCAGGTTAACAAGGAAACGATGTGCATATATCATGGTCGTGAGTAGTTACGATCATGGCGAAGCAAGTCGGAAGCCATTGGACGGTTCACGACCACGTTGGCGTGGTCGAAGGCGATTATGATCACGTAGCTTGGTCATGGTCAAAAGCCATTGCGATCACTTTGGTCGTGTCGGAACTCGCGGGTAGTTTCGACCACGTTGCAGCATTTACGACCATGTCACCACTAATCGAAGCCAGCTGGACCGGTTACGACCGTGTTGGCCATGGTCGAAGGCAGTTACGACCACGTTGGCGTGGCCAATGGTAGCTCAACCATTTTGAATATGATCGGACGTTGCTACGGTCACGATTGGCCATGATCAGAAGCCTGGTTCATAGTTGATAACATCAAGGTTGATAGTCGGCAGTTGAGCTTACGACCACGATGAGAAGTCGGTGGCTTACGACCACGTTATAACGAGAAGCGGTAGCGACTCCGACCACGTTGAAGGAAGTGAACGTGGTTGAAAGGGTGTTCGACTACAGAAAATTAGTGACCGCCAGCCGCTGCGCGCTCTTTGAAGGTTTCGATCACGGTATTTCGAGCGGTGAAGGAAGGGACAATGCAGCAAAGTGATTTGTGTCCCAAGCATTATTAATCAACACAAATCTATGTCCCCGAGAGGTTTACGACTTTGGGCATGGTCGAATGTTTCCGAAGGTTTACGACCATTCGCCATGGTCGAAAGGCACCGTAAGGAATTACGACTACTTTAGCCGTGGTGAAAGTCACTATGACCACATTGGTCGTGGTCGGCGGCGGCATGATAGATCTACGACCACGCTGGAAGCCGCGATCACGCTGGAGGCTATGACCACGTTGGAGGCTACGACCACGCTGGAGTTCCGCGACCATGTTGGAGTCTCACGACCACGCTGGAGGCTACGACCACGCTGGAGTCTCACGACCATGGTGGAGTCTGCGACCACGCTGGAGGCTACGACCACGCTGGAGTCTACGACCATGGTGGAGTCTCGCGACACGTTGGAGGCTATGACCACGCTGGAGGCTACGATCACGTTGGAGGTTACGACTACGCTGGAGGCTACGACCACGTTGAAGGCTACGACCATACTAAAGGTGGTCGCAAGGAGTTTGACCACGATCGAAAACTCGGCGATTATAACGAAGCGGTCGGAAAACTTGGAGATGCTGAATCGTTATGGGAAGTTATCTGCAGAGGATTCGACAGTGGAGAAGCAAAGAAGAGAAAGAAATCGTACTCACTAGCGATGCCGATTTTACTTGCCATAGATCTTGATTTGATGCCGATTTTATTTGCCATAGACGCTGACCGGTCATCGTAAAGAGTTCGACCTTTGGAGAGGTCGTACGACATCAAGAGTATTCGGGATCGGTCGTAGCAAGCATGCACGCGAGCGGCAAGAGTTTGGAAAGGATCAGAAACGATCTTGAAATGATCTCGCTGCTGGTGGTAAAATTGCAACCGAATAAACTAAGATAGGTTTTATTCGTGTTCGACTCGATTCGATTCGAATACTCTTGTTTCCAAAAGAAGCTAGGACCAGCTTCCCCTATATATATGTATGTAGGGTTACGACGATTGACAACACACAATCGAAACTCATCTATTATATTATTTTGCAATCTACTATTTTCCTCGCTCTATTTTGCTTCTTGTTCTTCGTTGTCGTTTATTCCGCTTGCGATAACGAGTCACAAGGTCCCAGGCGATCGGAGGCCGACCTAGACAACCCATCACCGCCGCACTCGACGGGGTCCTCCCGGCGCGTGGGGTGTCAGTCTCAAGAGCTCGCCGACGTGTCTGCGCGTCGCGCTCGGCGAGACTCCTCGGCGACGTGTCTCGCGTGATCACGCCGACGCGGGGCACACGGTGACGTGTTCGGTGTGCGAACAGGTTAGACAATATAAAGTTTAAACTGCATATTTTATAAGTAGAAAAATTTTATAGTAAAGGTCCATAGAGCTGAATTCACCCTAGGGCCCTTGAAAACATTGAGCCCCTGCTGGTAACCCAATAGTATGTGCAGGACTATGTACGTACTACAAGTAGGTCCAGTCATGTGACTGAATGGATATGCAATTTATGGACAGATCGCTTGATTGATTAGTCTGCAAGCAATTCTGCGCAGGCATCCTTGTGCTCGATTGATCTGTAGCATGCACTGAAGTTCGTTTCGGGAGTAAATTCTTGTTGGCCTCCATTGATTTTGTAGCTAGCCAGGGCATCGTACGTGTATGCATATGAGTATAGTCGGTGATGGATCATACAACTTTGTTTTCTTGCTCTGATCGATGAATGATTGCTGCGCGTAGTTCTTACAGAATTAGATGTTTTTAGCTAGCTAGCTGCACACTTATTTCGTACTACAGCAAATAAGAAACTATCGAGATTATTTTCAAGTAGGACTATGATATTTTGAAACCAAAGTAGGACTGATATTTTTGAAACCAAAGTAGGACTATGATTTTTGAAACCAAAGTAGGACTATGATTTTCAACAGAGAGAGATGGCACCATGGGAGACAAATGAATGAAGGTAGGGAAGGAGATGGAGGCATTGAAGTACAGTGCCAAGACCATATATGTATGCTCAATTGGTCATGCATGAGCTCTCCCAGTCTCAGGCTCCTTTTGCATTATACATGCAAGGCTCAACAAAGGTAGGCTCAGATTCTTTTATTTGCTGAAGACATTGATTGAAATTACGATGAAGTAAGTAGAAATTACTATGACCTAGTATTTTAACTAAACCATGTGTTTATTAAAGAGAGCAAAAGTGTGCAATATTAATAGTAGTGCAGGTTTCACCCACCTTTACATGGTTCTATCCACTATATGCTAGTTTTGCTACTAGGTTGCACCGCCTATTATACTGGGTTACACACAGGCAAACCAAATCAGAATTATGTCCACTCGATGAGTTTCACCCCACCACAAAAGTTTTAGAAATAGATACTAACTTGAGTAAGTTTTCATGCCCGCCCTGATTATGGGCACAACTTTGTTTCAAGAGTTTACTCTCATGAGATTGTACACTTTACCCATAAAAGATAATCAACTTGTTATGTTTCACACATTTTCTTAGACAAGTAAATCAAGAAGATTACCACAAAGCCTTTAAATGCATCATCGGTATAAGTTACACGTTAAGGTTTCATCTCGGTGAGGTTATGTCCACCACACAAGACCCTATCTTGCTCCACGATGACTTAAATCCAGCGACACAACTTCGTATCCACGGCGGCTGGCAAAACCCAACAAGACTCGGTGGGTCACTCCAATTATTGCCTGTATTGGTGGATGCAAATTATTTAGCTAGGTCATACCCCATTATAGATTTGTGATTACAGTTACATTCGGAGGTCATCACAATATCTAGTCATTAAATTATCTAGATGGTGTCACCACAAACGCAATTCTCATGCTATATTGGCACCAAGCTTCCCATTAGATCGGATATGTGAAGTAAGTTTTAGGGTTTTAAGAAGTATAAAATTAAGTTATCTCAACATACTAGCTATTTCCTTCAATAGCTACCCAAAACTAGTTTCATAATTAAAAGATGATGAGAGGGCAATTTAATACCACAGTACTTAAGTAAGACTAAGCACTACATTTAAGAACAACTTATAGGTAGTATGGTACCATTAAGTTTCTAAGGTGACAAGGAGTTATATGATTCAAGTGTCCAAGGGATGGTGTAATAATAATACAATGTTGAATAGATATGCATCTATAACCTTAAGCAAACATACATTTGCATAAAAACTAAATCATGCAATTTGATAATTTAAACAAATATAAATTTGCATAGAAATATAGGTTCAATATGATCAAAGCATTGAATCACCTAGCTCATAAGTAGAATGGTCTTGATAGTCTTGACTCTGCTCAAACGCGGCTCTTGTGTCTTTGTATTCTACTCCGATTGCAATACAAAGCAAATAAATATATGAACAAACAAATAAATTCAAATTCAAATTCAAAGGAACTCCAAATTGAAAGATTACTGCCATTAGATAGATCTTGAATTTAGAAATAAGTTTAATTAAATTTGGACTTAAAATAAGTGAAACAGACTCTCGAAAGTTTAAATTATGATTAAATCCAAAATATATAAAGAGAGAGAGGGTACTCTCACTGCAGTCCACAAAATTAATTTGATTTTTATTTCTTAATTGAAAAAGATCACAGAGAGACTAATAGGTGGGACCTACAGGTTTAATTTAATTTTGAATTAATTCAAAGGAAGAGGGTTAGGGGGTGGCGAGATGCAACTAATTACTATAGAGCAGTGAGCTGCGAGGTCCACTTATCGATGGCTCTTCTTCTTAACAGAGTTTATAATAGAGTTCTGAATGAGGCGGGTCCATATGTCATAGAGTCAACAAATAACTTAATGAGAGGGCTGCACGTCCACGAGGATTAACTAACACTAACTACTGGTCATTAACACTTAACTAATTACGGTTTAAACTTTAAACTAATGGTGGGTGCAGTGCTCCTTCTTCCTCCGGGAAAGCGGCTCATCCACGGTGAGAAGGCAAAAAACCGATTGCGCCTTGATAGTGCGACCTAAATCGCGCAGGGGCGGTAGCGGTGAGCTACATAGCGGTGAATCACGGGCGCATGGCACCACGGCGATCGATGACACCAAAAGCTAACTACGCTATGGGAGCATCTTAGCCAGAGGGCTCACCAATGGTAGAGCGAGCTCATGGAGGCATGGAAGGTGGCGACGCGAGAGAGAGAGGCGCGGGGCGAGCTCACGGAGGTTGAAGGCGATAAGTGAATCTCAAGGCGGCATTGGGGCTTCCATGTGATACTCCCAGTGCAACGAATCATGCAGATGTGCATAGAGGTGAGACCGTGCCAGCGGTAGCGAAAATGGCTGGAGGCTGAGGAAGAAAGAGCACGGAGGTGTGAGTGAGAGTAGGCGGTGAGGAGGGCGGGAAATGGGGATGCTAGGCTTTATAGTCGAGGAGTTGCTGGTGAGGGGGTGTTAAGTTAAAGCAGGTTAGCGGCGAGGCGGTGGTGCCGGTGTGTGCAACGGCCGCTGCAAAGCAGAGCGGTGTGTGTAGCCGGAGAGGGAAGGCGCGAGAGGAGGGTGCAACGACGGGCATGAAGATGCGAGCACATAGTGCGGGCATGGTGTGGGAGGGGGTGAGAGACCATATGGAGGTCATCCCATGTGTGTGATGAGTAATTGACATCGGTTTAGAAAGTCGAGTTTGATTTGGTTGGTTCGACCTTGACGCGTTGCGTGGTGCAATCCGCTCGGTCGCCGATTTGGTCAAACCTGTCAAAATATTTAGGATGCATATATATGTCGACTTATCGAGTTTGGGCTATTTCATTAATGCATTTATGCTTACATGTATCAAGCGGTGCTATTTGATGTGTTTGTCTTGTCTGTGTTGGCTGCGCAGGACGTCGGGCGGAGTCGTGGCAGAGACAACGCAGGTGGCAGACTAGACACGGGCGGTGCGGGTCTAAGCGGTCCGATGTCGAAGGCTACGAGACTGAGGTGGCGCAGCTTGGACGACAAAGAACAGGAAGCTTCCCGTAAGGGTGCACGAGGGGTGTTTGGTAAAGCACGTAAGCAGCTGTGCATAGGAGGAGAGTGGCTCGCATGCCCCTCATGGCTTTAGGAGAGAATTAGGTTTGCTAGAGTCAAAAGAAGCTTTGTGGGTTTGTTTAGGCTTTAGGCTTTAGTTGGTGAGGAGTTGTTGAGGGTAGCGAGTGTTGTCTCCTCCTCTCTGTGTGTCCCCTTCGTAGCCTCTTCTGGGTGTGTTCTTGAGGGAGAGAGATGGTTTGATGTCCACTCAAGCTTGTATGGGGAGGTAGAGAGATGTGAGTTGTTTCTCCTTTGTAATCATGTATCTCCTTTCCTCATTTCTTTGAGATGGCTTGAATCTTGGTTTGTAGAGTCCAGTGGCTATTACTAATATATCTGCAAAGTCTTTTTGCCAAAGGATCAAAGAATTGTTGGGAATTTGATTTTTGAGGATGCACTCTGTACCTTTTCAGTTTCTTGCCCAAATCTGAAATACTTGCATTTAAGTTGGACCCTTTGTTTCTTTTAGTTCCTTTGGCTATTGTAGTTGTTTCCTAACTATTTTGGGAGAGAAAACTAGAAGAAAATCTCAAATTTCCTTTTTGTGTGAAGTTTGATTGGTTGTCGAAAATTTTAGGAGTTTCGTCTGCTTTGTCCAGAGGCGATCGGACCGGGAAATGAAGCGTCGGGCCGGCTTTAGAGGCGGTCGAGGCGGCTGATGCCGTGATCGACCGGCCCCTGTTCGGCTCTCGTAGTTCCTCGTTTTCTTCTTTGTTTCTCTTGATTGCTTCGCTTGTTTGTCTTTTGTGAGGTTCGGAGAACCCAAGTTTTTATCTTCATAGATTCTATATCTATTGAGAGAAAACTTGTTTGGGTACTGGAGGACATGATTTTAAAGCGACATTCACCCCCTCGTCACAGAGTCCGATCCTCACAGGCGAGCATGGTGTGCGCAATAAGGAGAGGAGGAGAGAGGGAAGGAAGGAGGAGGAGGGCTAGGCAAGGACGGCACAACACTTAGGCTAGCACGAGGGTGCACAGGGAAGGAAGGTGGGCACTATTGTGACACATGAGCCAAGCGGCGCTGTCGGGCACACGGTGGGAGCGTGCACGGCACAGGGAGGAGCAGCATGGGCCAATGTGGGCTAGGCCAAGGCCAAGGGAGGGGAGAGAATGGGCTGGGC